>LR749538.1:3314209-3325327 GCA_902729485.2 Mus minutoides
GTTATCTCTGCTTCCAGATTTTATATATTTAACACATAAATGTATTTCAACATCCTTTTTTTTTTTTTTTAAAGAAAGGCTCTTTTCTAAAGATTAGGGGGGCAAAATTCTACCTGTATCCAGTGCTGTCTATAACTCTAATGGTAAATGCCATTGGTGAATATCTTGGCATGTACTTAGTCATGGCTGTGGATACTTTTGGTGAACCTTTCTGTTCCAACCTCATAGAATGGACCACTGTCATCAGAGGCAGTGTGTAGAGGTGCTTGTTTGAAAAAGCCATTCGTGAGTAGGATCAATCTGAGTGAAGGCTTTTATCCTTGGGTTTATTCCTTATCTATCTCCATGTGCAAACATATCTCTCTGTCTGTATATAGTCTTGCAATGCTTCAGAACCCCAGGAGTTCAGGGACTTTATATATTCATCGCTGTGTGTCCCATATCATTTAACCAAGAAATCAAATAACAACTGAAAAATTGATTTACATAATATCATTTGCCACCAAGATAAAGGCCAAAGTCCAAGATATAGATTGTCAATCAACTTCCTAACACCATTACTACCATTACTAATTAGATTAATTGGAATTAATATAGTCTCAAGGAATTACAGAAGAAAAACAAGACTGTAACAAATATCAATAAAAACAGAATGTCAACAGACTTTATCATTTTATCATCTGACGTACCCTGCTCCCTTTACAGATCAAAAGATAATGCTCAGAAAGATTAAGGGCTGGCTGTGGTCTTCATCTTGGAAAACCAAGTGAGAGCTGAGTTCAGGATCATCTGAAGACAAAACATTGTCTATGCCACAGTCTAAATGAGATCCAGGGAAAACATCCATCACTATCCTTGGTATGGATCCAAGTGTGTCTTGGCTTTATATAGTTATTTTATTTATATAATGGCTATTTCTAAATGTTGGATATTATGGGCTATTTCTAAAGTGAGATACTAATTTATGACTTTACTATTTCCTTACAAAAATTATGGTTATTATTAGTGTAGACAACAGAAACAAAGGGGGGGATCATTCCCATTCCATACCACATGTACTAATGGGTACAATAAGGAAATTTTGAGGGTTATATCTACACAAAAACTATACTCAAAAATAATTATTATTTCAGTGCAAAATTAGTTTTCCAAGCCAACAACACCATCTCTGTTACTGTGTTAACAGAGATGGTAATAAAACAACCTGTGGACTTGCAATCGTTCTTTGTGTGTGGGTGTCCTCTGGCAGCATTTTAGCACATGGTGCAGGAGAATCTCTCTTTTCTTACCTAGAACCCAGCCTTCAAATATTCTGCTTGTACTCTCAGCTACAGAACCCAGATTAAATTTTAACTTTAGATCTTAATAGGAGGATGTGGTGAATTTTCACTATTGGAATTTGTTCCACAAAATTATATAAAACTTGAAATCCTAAATTTCTGCATAGAAACACAAGTAAGTAAACAGATGAGAGAATTTGTAGAAAGAGTGCTGATGTGCTAGTAAGTTTTATGTTGCTGTGACAGAGAACCTAAAGAACAGCTTAAAGGAGGAAAATTAATTCACTTGCAGAGAATTTAAGTCCATCATGGTGAGGAAGGTATGGTGAAGTTTATGGTAATGGGAGTATGTGCTCCTTACTTCATGATAAGCCAGGAAGCAGAAAGTATATGAACAACATTAAGGGCTGGCTGTGGTCTTCAAAGGCCTATCCTTTGTGACCTCCTTCTTCTAATGAAGATGTGCATCTGAAGGCTCCACAGTCTTCTAAAAACAGTGCCACCTGCTGGAGAGCAAGTGTTTAAAACATAAGACTATGAGGAACATTGAATATCCAAAACACACAATGGGATCATTGTGGATGATGGGAGAGAAGTGGCTATTATAAATGTCAATTCTATAATTACAAAGCAGAGAAAACAATGTCAAATATCAAAGTCTTACTTGGAGGGAAGAAAAGCTAATGAGAAATTGAGGCCAAGCAGTTCTTAGGAGTTTGGGCAAAGATATCATGTCTATTCTATAACTGTTTCTCATTGAATTGGCTGCTTATTCAGTGAGTGATAAAATGACCCTTAGAGGCATTTCTAGGTCAATGTGAACATCACCTCATTTGGAAAACAAGAGAATGTTGTAGATCTAATTACATTAAGGATCTTGAGATGAAATCATTGTAGATTACCTCAGTGGGCCATGTGTCAAAGGTCATTGTAGGACAAACACATAGAAGGGAGATGATATACTCACCCAGATGAAGACTGGGAACAAAAATACCCACAACTAACAGGAAGATAAGAGAGACAAGGAAGGACCCTCTTAACAGCCTGCATGGCACATGTGGTCCTGCCCATTCTATGATTTTTGTACTTATAGCTTAGGGACTGTGATATAATGAATTTTTTCTGTTTTGAGACACCAACTTTGTGGTGATTTGCTGGCAGCCTAAGATAACTCAAACAAACTGTGAACAATGTGTGCAAAACTTCCAAAGGAAAAGGACCACCGTGGGTCGTTGTCCTCAGCAGCGGAAGTGTATTGGAACAATTTAGACTACTAAAAGTGACAGTGTGACTTCCCCCAAGAGCCACCCTCAATTTTCTGGGCAAACAGGAAAGAAGTCAATGCAATTCTTAGAGTAGGAGAACAATGGTCATGTAAATAGACACAGGGTCTGGAATGCCTGGCCAACCCACTGCCAGAGGTGTCTGAAGAGACTGTAGTCCTGACATTTGACTCTAGCAGCTTTCTTAGCTGCACATAGGAACATCTTAACCTGCAGATTACGTGAGTGTAGACACTAAAGTGCCCAGTGGGAAAGAGCTGGTGCCACTGAGGAATTCCTGAGACAGGGTTAGCATGAGGCCCTGGGACTCCAAGGTAGCCATAGAAAACTATCACAGACACTCAGGGATGTCCCATTTAAGAAGACAAAGGGAGCTCCACCGTGGCTGCTCACCCTTTAATCTGAGCTCTCAGGAGGTAGAGGCAGGCAGATCTCTGAGTTTGAGGCCAGCTTGGTCTGCTAAGCTAGTTCCAGGTTAATCAAAGCTACTCAGAGAAGCCTTGTCTTGGAAAACAAAACAAACAAAGCCCCCCAAAACAATAAACATTCACAAAGGGTTAAAAACAGTGGAAGTGTTTTTAAGTTTTAAGTGAGCCAGGTGGATTTGATGTGTTTCCTATTTGTATGGGGAAACTAGCCTAAATCCATATCAGGTAAATGTCTTTATGAAAGTGTTTTGTGGCTTGGGATCATGCAGATCCTATGTATCCTTTCTTTATTCCACTGCAAAGCTATCGATTACTTACATCTCCTCAGTTTCCTTCATAAGCAAAAGACAAAATGCCTAAGGGAACTTGTCCCATTTTCTAATATAACTATTTATCTTAGGTAAAGCTTGAACATTCCTAAGAACTGAAGAGGGCTGCATCTGCACCATTCTAAACCATTACAATGTCCCAGCTTTGACCAATTCAGTCTATTAAAAATTTCCTGCATTGATCAAACCATGAACAGAAAATCTACTCTTTCTTTTTTGCATGTTCCCCTGAGTAGTCTGGATTTACATATTGACAGCATTATTTATGATCTATCTTGACCATTGTTCATTTTTAAAATGAAGAACAAGATCTCTCAAACCTCCAGAAAAAAAGGTTGTTTTTCACAACTCTATAGGATTCCTTTAACAGTTGCTATTGTCCTTTACCACATGTACCAAATGTGATCCTTCAAGGCTTTGGAAATATAATCACCTTTGACATTACAAAAAGAAAAAGAAAAATCAAGAGACATCTGGTCTACCCGTTTTAATTCCTGCAAGGGGCCCCTTGAGACACCGAACATGCAAATCCAAACAGGGATGATAATCAGAATGGGTGCTGAGGCTAGAAATGCATAGGCCAAGCTGGGAAAGAGAGGCAGAGGAGTATGATATAACACAGTAGAGAGGCCACAGCTGGTGGGCAATGGAGTCCTGACCCATTAGTGTTCAAGGCTGCTGAGCAGACAGCAGCTGATATCTCAAAGCCAGTGCTGGATCAGATTTGCTTCTATGTCTTGAATCATATCGCAAGTCTAAACCAGAGGGGGGGAAAAAAACCTCAACTCTATTCCAGGTTATGGCTGAATAGTACTTTGTGTTACAGAATGACGTTGGCAGAAGAAAACTTATGAAAATAAAGATTTTGGAGGATTTGATGGTAACACACACACAGCAAGAATCTCCCAAGTATTTGTCTGGTTTTAATATATTTTTCAAGAAAATACCAATGTGTGTATGTTTGTGTTGGGGTATGAGTATGTGAATGCAGGTGCTCAAGGAAGCCAGAAAGCGGTATCAGATTCTCTGGAGCTGGAATTATAGGAGGTCATAAACTGCTGGATATGGGTACCAGGACCCAAGCTCCTGTCTTCTATAAGAGCAACATGGTCTTATAATCACTGACTATCTCTCAGAGCCCCCCCCCCCCCACTTTCAGGTTTTGCCTTCTATGAGTCCTAATATCAGTATTTGAGTTGGATCCTGAGTTACAAAACATCTCAAATTTCAATATACTTGGGAATAGAAGACTTCATAGTTCCAGTTTAGAAGCTCCCTAGCTGAGCTTCTAGTTGAACTAGAAGCTCTCTGATAGAGCCTGACTCTAAATATTTATTCTATATCCATGGATTAATGCAGCTCTCATACCTTACCAGAAGATCATTTTTGGAGTGTATGATGGTTAATACAATTATTCACAACTAGTCAAAGAGCAGAGTGCACGTGACTGTGAAATAATAAACCACAATCAAGACACCCAAATCACAACTCCTCTCTGTCAAGGCTCAGAAAACATAGAAAAGGCTATTGGAAGAATGTAAGATCCAGAGGTTGGAGATCTATGCCATAAAATAGTGCCTTCTGGCTATGACAGGGCATTGCCTTCCCAAATTCACAGCAGATATAGTTGCTCGTGCAAGATCTATATAAGAGCAAACAAGACAACACTCCAGAATAGATGGGGGAAGGACGCCTAAGGCTCCATTCCTAGCTGAGAGCTATGAGCAATTGATGGCTGACAGAGGAGGTAGAATTAGTTTCTTCAGGATTATGGCTTATAGTAGATTTCCCATACTTCTGGGATAGTCCTACATGTGTGGACATATATGCATTACACTAATTGGACTCAGTTACATGAAATATAAAGGAGAGGGCATGAAGTAGGGAGTGGGCCCAAGAGGTTGGGAGGTAGTATAGAATCCATATAATTACATTGTCAACATGTATGAAATTATGGAAAAGTTAAGACAAAAAGAACGATAGGTTTAATCATTGAAGAGCTTGCACAGCCAGAATGGGAGACAGAAGAGAATATTAGAAGTATGTTTGCCTATCTTGAGGATAATAAGATAGGGTAATAAGATAGCTGACTTGGAGCTATGTCCCTGGGTTTGTCACTTAGCTCTGTCACTTCCTAGGGCAAGGAACTTTAAGGTCTTTAGACCTCTCATGTGAGGAGTGATAGTGAGAATTCCATACAGACTGGTGCAAAGGATGGCTCAATGCAGATAGAGCACACACACATGTGAGTGACATAAAGAACATATATGTGATAGTGTGATAGAAGATGAACAGGTTTGATGGAGGTACTCAGAAGATGCAGAGCCTTTGCTTTCCTCCTAAAATGACATCTCAATCAAGAGGTCTTGTTGGGGCTGAGACGCTGGGGGTGGGATAAAGAGGGAAACAATGTATATAAGCATATAAGCCGGGGACAGGCATAGAAATGGCACACATCCCTTCAAATGGTCTCATGTTGCTGGATTCATTTGGCAAGAAAAACAGGTTCATAAGTTTGCTGTCTTTGCCAGACAATACATGACTACTTCTCTAGCACCTCCTCTATGAAATTGTGGCTGTGGCTTGCCACTCTCTGGACCATGCTGCCAGTGTCCTTGACGGTGTTCATCATGCAATCAAATTTTTTTATCCATGCTCTCAGCCCCAGGATGGTCAGAAAGGTTTCTAATGCGCGCACGCGCGCGCGCACACACACACACACACACACACACATACACACACACACTGGTGACCCCAACATCAAAAGCATGATCTTATTTACAATATATTCTCATAAAAATCATCCTGAATAAACAACCCAGCATTCCTGTGCAAAACAGAGCCTCAGTCTGAAATCCTATGACTGATCTGTAGCCTTTGACCAGAATGATATTAATCTGTCTAGTTCCAGAGGCTCCATCGCCTTCAGAAAGAACGTTTAATCTCTTGCAGGTGTAAAGGTATGGGCATGGTGTTCCTTTGTAATTAAGCAATTAACATTTTACTGCAGTGAGGTAAGCATTACAGAAGCAAAAACAATTAAGGTGATACATTCGATTTCAACAAGTCATGAACTGTTGGGAAACTTGTCGTTCTGAGAAATATTTTTTCAGTATTTGGCAGCAAATGCAGAAGAGATTCTCCCACTGAAGTTTCTCGCTTTGACCCCATGTTTAGAAGCCTTACTTCAGCATCCCTAATGTTTTCTCAGTTAATTCCCACTGAGGAATTTTCCAGGAACCAGTTTGAGGATCTCATGACCAAGTCATTCATGGATATTCTTTTGGATATTTCTCTCTTCTTGAAACTGGATTTGGGAATTCAAATGTAAGACAAGGGATAGCTTCTTCTCTCTGAGACAAGGCTGCACCTTCATGCAGTTTCCTAAAAGAGCATTTGAGGTCCAAGAATATCTCCACTGTGTAATTTCAAAGTTCATTTTCAGATGACAAATCCTAGGTCTTGTGAAAATGGGATGAAGATTATAACTGACTAGATGACATATTTACACTGCTGTAAGGGGAGGGGGACAACCCTTTAAGACCTTGTCATTGGTGGGGTGGGGTGGCTGTCAGTGCACTCATGGAGGCTGTCTCAAGCATGCTGAAGAAGGAAGAGCTAAGACTGACGCTTTTATTTACTCATGATGTTCCTAGTGCCTTCTCTGCCTGATGCCGAGGATGCTGCACATGAGAGAGAGAGAGAGAGAGAGAGAGAGAGAGAGAGAGAGAGATAGGAATTCTATTCTCAGGGGTTTACATTATCTTCCTGAGAGACAAACAATAATCACAGACAAGAGCTAAACAAACAAGGTAATTCCAGCTTGTGACAACTGCCCTAAAGCACAAACACTGAGAAACATTGTGCAGTGAGTACTTAAGCCAGAGAGCTGTGAAGCCAGGGTGACTGTGAAAAGCATTTCTGCAGAGGTGACATTTTATCCAACATGGAATGAGATAGCTCCAGCCATATGAAGATTTGAGTGAAGAAGAGATCGAGATCGTTGCAGGCAAAGGATGGTGACAGGGCCAGCTCCACTGTTTGTCAGCCCTGCTGCAGTACAGGATTCCCCACCTAACCAGTTCCCAAATAATAACACAGCTTCTTGTGATGCTATGCATGCTACCACGTTCTGCCAGTTTTCTCTCCTTTCAGCCAGGGAATTAGGGAAGTAGGAATGGCTGACTTTTGGAAGGAGGTAGAAGAGAAGGCTTCAGGAACTCCCCATAAACAATAGGGAGAATGATTTGAGCTGTTTCTGTTATTGAGACAGTAATAACACAATAGCTATGTCGCTGAACTGATTCCATAAAATGAACTGACCCATGAAACAAGTCTATCATGTTTTCGTTTTATAGATGAGGAAATTGAAACTTTAGTGTGCTACAAGAAGAACCTGAGAGAATACAGGAAGAAAAGGCACTGTTGGTGTGGAGGTAAAGGCTAGCCAGTATGGAAATTGATACAGTGTTGCTCAGAATGATAAAACACAGGGCTTAGTTATAACTATGTGATAGAATTCATGAAAACCTGTGTGGAGTTCACATATACCACTTCCAGGTATATATCCAAAAGAATGAGTCAGCATATTGGGGAATCACCTTTATAGCCATGTTTACTATGTCATTATTTACAGTAACTAAGCTGTGAAATCAGACTAGGTAGCCATCAACATACAAACTGATAAGGAAAATACAATATGCACTTTATCCATTCACAGAGAAGGATAAAATCACATCAAGAACAGGACAAGGAATACAACCAGAAATCATCATGTTAAGCAAAAATAAACCAGGTTCAGAAAGATGAATACTGCATGTTTTCTCTCAAATGAAAAATGCAGTTTTTGTAAGGACATGGAGTAAGTATATGGAGGATTATTTTTAGGAATGTGGAAGAATGGAGAGAGTAGAAATAAGAAATAGAGGGTATGAACATGATAAAAAAGAATACATTGTATAGATATATAGGCATGCCATGAACCCATTTAGTTGCACAATCAATTCACACGAACAGGAAACAAATGGAACCAGCACCAAGAGACAAAAGGGATAAGAACACACAACTAAAGCCCTGAGCTGGAGCAGCAGGCAGGGGAGGGCCTGACTGGCTTTCCAGTCTTAGGTTTCTAGGAGTTCTTTTCTTGTTTTAGAAGGACTTTCCCTTAATCTGCTTCCTTTAATCTGGATATATCAGAATGAGTCAGGTGGGTAGCACTTCCTGATTTGACTTACGAGTTGAGCACCACTGTATAAACTGTTTTTACTATTTTTGAACTGTTTCAAGTATTGTAATTCTGACATCCCTTGACACAGTAGACAGGTTGGAGACTATGCACAGGGGAAATAAGGAAGTATGAACATGTGTGTGTGTGTGCATTCAAGTGTTTATGAATGTATATATATTTTTCTCTATGTCTTAATAATTATCTATGTGCATATTCATATTCCTACAAAATGAAACAGGGGTATTCTCATTTAAAAGCCCCATGTGGTCAGTGAGAAAGGCAGTTTACTTTCTCCTCTGTTTAATATTTTATTTTCTCTTGTTACTTTGGATCAAACCTAAGGTCTTGTACATGAGAGACAAGTACTCTCCCACTGAACTGTATCCTCAGCCCTTTAGGGGTCTTAAAGAGTACTTAGAACCGTATCTCTCTAGTTATGATTTTTCACAGCCCCAAGCCTTCCTTTTCCTTATGGAAAACTTTAATTGGAAGACCACACCACAGTCTTCTCAGAGATGTTCTTAAGGACACTGATCAACTCACAGAAGATCCAGAAGACTCTGAAAGGTCCTGGAGCAACAGAACCACAAGAAGTTGCCTTCATAAAGCCCAACAATTACTTATCTGTAGTAGGCCTTTGATCAAGGGAAATGAGTTCAGGCAACGAAAAGGCCAGCCAAACTCCACCTCACCAAAGACAGTAAAAGCATTCTGCCTTTAACCTCTGCTCAAGGCCTTCTACCCACTCTGAAGCTGCCAGTGAACTTGGAAAAGCCAGGGCCTGTTTGGTAAAGTTTCATAAGGGAGAAAAGCCATAGGTATGTCATCTTAATGATATAAACAGTATAACTCATCTGAGCTATATAGGATGCTAATGTAAAGAAAGAAGTGTGACCAAGCCTCATTCTGAAGCTCCTGTAGAATCTGATTCCACAGCCATCTCATTCTACAATTAGGTAACTACTTTAATTCAAGACTTGTATCATGTTATAAGATATTTATTATTTATCAAATATGTTGTATTTAAACATTGAATTAGATTTTTTTCTATTTATACAATATGGTTTACTCATACCTCACAGAATTCCTCACATCTTTAGGAATGACCAAAAAGTATAACTTAAACTAGTCTTCATGATGTTGGAAACCACAGAAATGGGCTTACATCCTCATGATAGACTATCTATATTCACATCAACTTATTTAATTTTTCAAACTCTTCCTATCAGGTACATGGTTTCTAATGAGTATCAACCCATTTTATAGACGAGAACTCAGAGGCCTCAGGATATGACAACATTTGCTTGAGGTCTAGGATCTTGGATGTTTGAAAGGATATCAGCATCATATTCTTATAACTTCAAGGTCCAAGTTGTCCCTGAAGATGTCCTCTTCAGAAGCCAGGTCAACCGGGCATGGTTAGCATATAAAGCAATCCTAGTACTGTGACCTTAACTTCATACTGAGACCCTGTAAACAACATGTGGCTTACAGTTGCTATAGCAACAGGGTTCCTCCAAGCCCTCTGCCTACCCTTGAAACAATTATTATCTTGTTTGCTCAAAGCAGCCAAATTGAAGTAATGTCTGGTGAACACTTGCAGGAGACGAGGCTGAGTAGCTAAATCGGGCATGCACTTTAGAAGGGCTTTGCTGGCCTCTCAGAGATTCACCGAAAGCCCTACTCTTGAAGACGTCGTAAGACAATGCTGTGAAGTGCTCACCATCACGTGGACTTGGTACACAGTAAACATGATCTACTTTCCGGGTCCTACATCTTTCCTATGCATTCAGAGGGAAGTTTCTTCCTAGACTTTTACTCCAGCTATGGGAGAATGATACACAAAACAAGCGATTGATGCAGACTGAGATGAAAGAAACCAAATATTAAGAAGAACAGAATGATGATGGGCATAATTTCATGTAGGTATTGGTTGGCAGGATGCGCTTGAAGCAGGATGGTATAACATCAGATAGTTTGGAAAGGGAAACATTGAATTTATCACTTGTTTATCCTTTGTTACCAGAAGGCTCACAGTTGATTGGCTTTAACACTAATAGTATTTTTTTTTTTTTTTTTACTTGGCACCCATTAAACTCAATTTTGTTAAGAATTACTGATTTTCAATTTAGTATCCAGGGATTTGGTACAGTGAGAGTTTGCCTATTTTATAAGAAGAGATAATGAGTCACAAAACAAGCAACAGAGAAGCCTTATAGGACACTACAATTTTAAGTAACCGGCCTTGTTTGTTTAGCTAGTGTATAGATAAACAGTGCAGTGCAGAAGGAAGAATCAGAAGACCTCAGTTTGGGTCCTTTCTCATCTGTCAGTCCATCCCTGTGGTCAAAGCACTTATCTCCATACTTTCCTTTCTTCTTCTTTTTTTTTTTTTTACTACTTTTATTAGATATTTTCTTCATTTACATTTCAAGTGTTATCCAGCTAGTTCCCTATATCCTCCCCCCTCCCGGCCCTGCTGCCCTACTCACCCACTCCCACCCCTTGGCCCCTGCGTTCCCCTGTATTGGGGCATATAAAGTCTGCATAACCAAGGGGCCTCTCTTCCCA
>LR749538.1:3326262-3343545 GCA_902729485.2 Mus minutoides
TGCATTTGGAGCATAGATATTCAGAATTGAAAGATCCTCTTGGAAGATTTTGCCTTTGATGAGTATGAAGTGCCCCTCTTTGTCTCTTTTGATAATTTTGGGTTGAAAGTCTATTTTATTCGATATTAGAATGGCTACCCCCGCTTTTTTCTTTGGGCCGTTTGCTTGGAATATTGTTTTCCAGCCTTTCACTCTGAGAACACTAATAGTATTTTTAAGTCACAAGTTTGTTGGCATTTGGAGGCACAACATCAAGCCTCATGTCCTTGCTACAGCAAACACTTTAAAAACTTCAAATTTGAGTTCTGTATAGTGACCACTAAATCTGTCAACTTAAGGAAAAACGGAAATCACATAATATCTTACAAGGAAAGCAATTTGGCCTGATTTAACTAGATGTGTAGCTTTGACGTTGCAAAGAACTGGCTCCACTCATTCTTGTTATTAAAGGATCCCAGTCTCCAATGTGGCAGGCAGAGATCTGGGTACCAACAGAAAGGCTAACCACATGGCAATTAGCAGGAATCTGGGGGGAAGTTTCAAAGTTATATTTTTGGTTAAAGTCTTTTGTTTGGGCTTTCATGGGCCATCCCGACACCTGGATGAGCCAAGGCAAATATATTATATCCCCATTGTAATCACAACAGATACAAATTGACCTCATTCTGTAATTACTGTGGTGTAGAGTTTCTGGGTGCTGAAGAACAGCCTGAGTATTAAAACACATTAAATGACAACTTTGAATGCTATAATCATATTTCCTGGTTGCAAGAGCTTGGGTATTTTTTTTCCCTGCCAACAGACTAATTCTCATTTTAAAACACAGATATGTGTCGGCAGGTCCTGTGCTATCCCCAAAACCCGCTGTTAGAAACTCAGAGACAGTAATTTCAATAATTTCAATTGCTCAACGAGGGTGTAAAAGCCTCCTCTGCTTAGCTACATAAATGCTAACCAATCAGAGTACCTGGCCCAGGCCTAGGTCAGATTTTCTGGGATGTAGGTCAGAGCAAAGCAATTTGAGTTAATTAGATGCTTCTCACTTCATCCCCCTTCTTCTAGTAACGAGACTAGAGATGAGCCAGGTATATGGTACACACCTCCCATCTCAGCATTTAGTAGGTAGAGACAGGAAGATCAGGAGTTCAAGGCAAACCTTGGCTACATAGGCAAGTTTGAGGATAGTGTGGGCTATGTGAGACTCTATCTAAAAAATTTCAAGTTAACTGATTAACTCATAAAAGTAGGGTGGTGCATAATAGAATGTGGTCTGTTTATCTTCATAAGGCCATGGCAAGCATTTCACTTCTCAGCAGAGATCAAGAAACAAACAAACAAACAAACAAACAATAAACGGTATCCACCATTCATTTTTTTGTTATGTATATCATATAAATGATCTCATTCAATTCCAAAAACTGTGAGTAAAAGACTATGGAATATAACAGTGGAGAGTCATTATAGACCTTGTCCATCATCACAAGGCTGCTTGGCAGACCCAAGACCGGAGCCTGAACTCAGGTTTCTTACATTTCAAAGCTAGCATTCTTAACTCTAGACTGAGCTTCTGAGTTTACAGTCCAGTGACCGGCAAGCATTACAGCGTTGGAAAGCAGAATGGCCAATGGCAAGGGGGCCTCTGGCTGTCTCTCAGTGCTGCCAGGAGATGGATCTTTGAAACAAGACCTTGTGACTTCCAGCTGAAGTGAGCTGCAGTCACAGGTCATCTTAATGAAAAGCTTGCCTTTCATCCTTCCTGCAGGAGGAAAGGAAGAACAGGGGCCATGCAAACTCATCCCTGCTTGGCTCGAGTCCTCAGAGTTCCTGGAGGGACCTTTGGATGGCTGGGGCTGGACAAGGTTCCTAATCCCACAACTCAGAACTTTGCTCCTGTCTAGAGCTCACAGCATCTGTCTCTAAAACAGGCTCTTTCAACTGCCGGGGAGAGTCTTATGTCATGTTCTGTTGCTACCTGAGTGCAGTTTCTAGCATGTGTCCCTCTGTTTCTGGCAGATTGCTTTTTTTTTTTTTCCCCCTTTGCTCATTCTTAAAAGGGAATATACAGCCAGGCAGGGAGCCTTTGATCTTTAAAGGTACTCTCACCTCTAGTTCTTCAGAAAAAGAACTTCTGTCACTCTCTCTGGTGCTCTATGCAGTAGCATGCATACCTCCTGGACATAAAGCTCTTTTCCTCTCATGGTACTTGTTAGTGTTGGTGAGTCTGGGGCCAGGGAAGGAGGGGGCTGATACAGGTGGTTGAGATGCTATGTGGATAGACTGAATCCTGAGGCTCAGCCTCTTAGAAGGTGATGGAGTCGCTGCTTACTGAGAACTCACTCCTCATATGTCTATTTTTATTTATATTCTTTGAGCACAGCTGAGTGTCCTTAGAAAAGGGGGGGTGGCAATCTCTCTCCTGCACCTGAGCACCACAGCAAACAGCAGAGGTCGCAGGCATGTCAGGTGCCTAGAAATCACTCTCTTGTAAACGCAGTCTTTCTGTGTTTGAAACAGTTAATTGAATACTGTTTACATTCATAACACTACAAGAAATCATGAGACCCTGTGTGCAGTTGTGACAGCTGGAAAGTATTTGTCAGCCATCTTCCTGCATGGGACCTGTGGGCTCTTGCTGGCCCTCCTCTATCCCTATAAGCCTATAAAATACATTTTCTTCTGCTGACACTGCAATGTGAAGTCTCCATAGCTGCTTATTCCCACAGCACCTGTTAATAATGCCAAGAGGGATGCATTTCCCTCCCTGTATGCTGTGCCAAAATGTTTACATAATTCAGCTTATTTCAGAGTTTAAAGACCGGACATAAATCCTAAGATGGCTGTGTCCTTTCCAACTGCTTCAGGTGTTTGTTGCAATAGTGTGTGTGTGTGTGTGTGTGTGTGTGTGTGTGTGTGTGTGAGTGTGTGCCCATGTGCATGCGCGTGTACATGCAGAATCAGGCAGGTTGTTTTCCTCCAGCCATTTTTAATAAAGAGAGAGGCGTTCCTTTGGGTCTTATCTGCTCACTGTTTGGGCAGGGGATATCAAAATTGAACTGTTTTGCAGAGTATGGCCAAATACTAGAGTGTGTTTTCAGTGGGACATCAGTTTTATGGCTAATGTTCTTAAATTAATGAAAATGTCCAAGCTGAAACATCCACTCTTAACATGAATATCTCAAGATTATACTTATAACTCATGTCTGAATTCATAGCATGGATCAATGTGTATTTTGTACTTTACTGATCATATAGATCTGGTTTATATTTATTATAGTGTCACTTAATTCTCATGAGAATTCTGTACCTCCTATATCAACACCTATGTTTTACTACAGACAAACGCAAGACATACTAGGATTCTATCTGCACCAGATCACAGCTAATGTGAGAGGGGATGGGAGTTAGACTCTGATGAATTGCATGTAAAGCCAAGACTCTATCAACAACTAGGAAGAGTCGCTTTCTTTTTGCTTTGTGATGTTAAGATTTGGGTCTCCTGAATTCTAGGCAACAAACACCCTCTGTCACTGAATTTCATCTCTCTAAATTACCCATTCTGACCTTTAACATAAAATCCTTAATCCTGGCCTCCTCAACACCTGGAATTATAGGCCTGCACAGCTAGATCTGGATCATGCTTTTTCTAAAACAGTTTTCTTGGGATGCTATAGGAGGAGATATTGATAAGAAGATATTGATAAGGAGACATTGGTAAAGTGCCTAAAGGAGACTATTTCTTGATAAGTCATCTTTGGAACTTAGACACTCATAATACATATGAAGGGGCCAGGAAGTCCTGCAGTAAAGTGACCTACTTAACACATAAAACTGCTTAATTACATGAACCCAGAACTCTGCAAGCCCAGTTGAAAGCAGTGCACCCGTTGTGGCAGGCGTCCACTAACACCTACACATGCACCTTTGTGGCAGGCGTCCACTAACACCTACACATGTAAAGGCTGGGACACAATGCGGAAGACATTGTGCTCACCCAGGCTGCTTCCTGGCTAGGCCGACTGCCCTCAATGCTGGTCTCTCCTCTCTCTTCTTTACATAGTTTCCAAACGCTTCGTAAAGATGACAAATGCATCTTATCTCTTTCCACCCCAAGCCATTCCGGATTCATTCATGCCAGAAATTACTTAATCTGCCTTCCTAACAGGGTCATCTCTCCTCCTTCTACACATTTTGAAACTAAGTAAGGCAGAGATTAATCAGAGCCCAACCTGTTTATTCAGGTTCCCAGAGAGGCAAACACTATATTTTCATCTGAAAGCCCCCACTCATCCAGCATAACCCTTTGCTTGAACAAATATTTTCATGAGGCCCCACGTAGTAACCAAGCCAAAGGAATTGGTCACTTCCTCCAGAAAGCATTTGATATCATGTAGATGCACTGTGTTTCGAAAATGTTGTAATCCCTGGGCAGAAGATCCAAAGGAAAAAAGAACTAATCATTCCAAAACTTGGGAGAAAAATATTTCGCTAAGAGGTTGTTGCTCACTAAACACCAAGCACTTAAAAATAAAAACAATTGTGCAGACTGTCTCAGCACTGGATGGTTTCTTAAGTTCTAACAGCATTCGGTTTTCTTCCAGATGCCTCAGTTGTGTAGATAGAGCTAGGGTGTTGCTGGCCAATGTCTTCCTATCAGTTAGATTCATTCCGTGTGGCTTACATGAATCTGGGTGTTCTATATTACATAGGCAGTTTTTCTTAGTTACTTCAAGGTCAGGAATCTTTAGCTATAATTGTTATGATTTAAAGGCCAAATGAAATGGTAAACACACACACACACACACACACACACACACACACACACACACACTATCCCTCTCTATCTTTTTCTCTCTCAAAGGAACTGTGTAGTTAAAATTCACTAAAGATGTAAACTTCTTTTTCAATCCCTTTCACGGTTAGCTACTAAACTTACACATATAGGTTCCCTGGGAAGATTTGAAGGGAGACTTGAGGAACCCGAGTTTCACCATTTGGAGTGTAGGATATTAGCAAAACCTGTGAACCCCTCCTGACATGAGCAATTTAAAACCATGAAGGGCGATGCAAACTGGCAAATTAGGATATCAACAACTGACCCGGAGTCCCGAGAGAGAGAATATAGAAAACATGCATCTAAGATCAGACAAAAGAAGTCAACACCAAGTTGGTAAGAAAAATTAGACTCTCAGAGGACCTGATTCTCTCTGTACTGTTTTTGCCAATAGCCCTGGATCAGCCATCCCTTTGGGGTGTGGCCACTGATGCTAAGAGCTGAAGCCAAGAATAGCTGCATCTGTTATGTTTCTGGTCACTCTGCCTCTTCTACTTCAGAGAAGGCAAATGTGATTTAATTTTATAATTTCTTAAAGCTCAGTTGGGCCAGAGAATTTATAAAGAACCAAATACAGGGATGTCCAAACAGGAGTGTTGCTGTGAGTTCAAGGTCAGCCTGGGCTACGTAATGAGTCCTGGGTTAGCCTGGACCACTGGCTCTAAAAGCACAATACAGTGCAGCAAAAGTGATCATGGAAAGGAACCAAGAGGTGCAGAACAAACATGTGTTTCTTAAATGAGAACAAAATTAGATATTGTCTATCTGCTGGACTAGTAAAAAAGTGATGTAAGCCACACCACATATGGATGGTACCACTGCATGCTATGATAATCACCAGGGTCATCCCAGCAGCAGGGCTGTCATGAGTCCAGTATAATGAAGGGGCTGAGCCATGCTGCCGTATGCTTTTGGCTGAGAAGGCAGACCATCCTTGTAATTAAGGACACTGTAGAGTTTTGCTTTCATTGGACAAACCTGCATTTGCTCTCTCTTTGGAGAGAGCAGCATCTGTGAGCACTTTTTTTCTTTTCTTTTTCATGGGTATTTGGCTGGCTTTTTGATGCACAACTTACTGAAGTCTGCTATCATAGCGTCCCAGAGCCAAAAAGATCCCCAAGGGCTGTGGAGGCTGCATGTCCATGCTGTACACAAACAGGGGTCATGACAGTCACATCTGGCCATGGCAGCTCATTTATACAGCTGCAGTACAGAAACCCCCGCTTTGCTGGACCTGCTGTGTCAAACATTCCACAGAGCCCTAGCCTAAGAGAGATGCGAGGATCCCCTACACAACACTGGCTCCTACACATCCAGGTTATTCACGGGTACCCAGCCCACACTGTGTTTGACGATTGCGGAGGAACCACAGTTTGCTGTGACCCCAAATATTCCCATCTGATGGCACCATGCCTGACTTTCCAACCAGTGGAGTTCATCTTCTGGGTACAGGGAGTGCTTTTTCAACCTTTTTTGTTCTTTTAGCACAAAGAACCCTTTTATACATCAAAACATTTTACAGATCTCCCACATAACAGTTATATTTTTAGTTTCTAGTGACTGCAAGAAGAAGCAAAACAGAAAAATATCTATTAGAAATCTTTGTGGTGCTTTAGACAGATCCATATCTAATAAACTATATTGTCTCTATCTATTTGAAGAACAGTCACCTATATATTTAAGGGCTATGTTAGGTCTAGTCATAAACATGGATCCAAGGATTCCTAGATCCCCAATAGCATTCCATATTTCCATCTCTCACACACTTTTATCAAGATTGATGACCCACTGACCGGGCCTACTATGCTGACCTTTGTTAATGTTTTATAAACTCATCTTCAGGGGAAATGCTATTTCAAGGGTACAAAATAAGTTTGCAAAGAAAAGGAAGTTTTAGGAAAGTTTCATTAAGGTCAAAACCCTTCTCCCAGTGAACAAAGACACAAGAAATTCTCAATAAACTACTTGCGAAGCATATTTAGCACTACACATCACAATTGTCATGTATCACGACTGAGTTGGTTTTATGCCAAGTGTCTTAGTCACGGTTTCTATTCCTGCACAAACATCATGTCCAAGAAGCAAGTTGGAGAGGAAAGGGTTTTTCGGCTTACACTTCCATACAGCTGTTCATCACCAAGGAAGTCAGGACTGGAACTCAAGTAGGTCAGGAAGCAGGAGCTGATGCAGAGACCATGAAGGGATGTTCTTTACTGGCTTACTTCCCCTGGCTTGCTCAGCCTGCTCTCTTATAGAACCCAAGACTACCAGCCCGGAGATGGTCCCACCCACAAGGGGCCTTTCCCCCTTGATCACAAATTGAGAAAATGCCTTACAGTTGAATCTCATGGAGGCATTTCCTCAACTGAAGCTCCTTTCTTTGTGATAACTCCAGCTGTGTCAAGTTGATACAAAACTAGTCAGTACACCAAGCATATAGGATAGTTTACATATACAAATCAATAAACATAATATAGCCTATGGCTATTAAATATGCAACCATCTCAATAGATAACAGCAAAGACTTTTGACAACATCTAAATCCCTTTAGAAACAAGGAACTGAAGGAGAGTATCTCAAGCTAAAAACGACAACATATAACAGGTATTTTGCTAATATCATAACAAAATGGGAAAACTGAAGGAATTTCTTCTAACATCGAAAAAAATGGTGCCCAATTTCCTCACTGTACTGAATGTTGCTCCAAGTTGGGGTTCCCAGAGAAAGAAGACAAACACAGAAGACACACACATAGAGAAAGGTTATCATTGCGTGAACTCAGCGCTCTGTTGGAGAAAGCTCTGAGACCCAAAATCTCAGCATATTTATTATATACCAACCCAAAATGCATATGAAAGTCCAAAATATTTATTACATACCAACCCAAAATGCATATGAAAGTCCAAAATATTTATTATAAACCAACCCAAAATGCATATGAAAGTCCAAAATAACCTGAATGGCCAAAGAAATCCTGGAGACAACACTGGAGTCATCACAGCACCTGATTTCAAGTTATATTATAAAGCCATAGTAACAAAATACAGCCTGGGGCTGGCACAAAACAGATCCGTATGCCAGTGGAATATTGATAACCCAGAACCAAAGACACACATATGTATGCACCTCATTTTTCACATAGGTATATAAAACACACTGGAGAAAAAGACAGACTCTTTAACAAACTGTTCTTGGGAAACTGAATCTCCACATGTAAAAGAGTAAAATTAGACTCATCTCTTTCACCCTGAATAAAAAATCAATTAAGTATAGATCAAAGGTGTCAAGATAAGATTGCTTGGATAACCAACAACTAGATACTAGATAGCCCCAGGTAAAAACCAAACACCATTGGTCTAAAACAAAGAAACAAACAAAATAAAAAAGAAAACAAAATGAAAAAACAGCTCTCAATGGAATGACTCCTGATGGTCTTCTGCTGTTCTCATCCATCTGTGGCCTGTTTAGCCATCATCAGAGAGGCTCCCTCAGGCAGCAGATGGGAACACAAGCAGAGAGCATGGCCAGGCATTTTGTGGAGATAAGAGTCTAAATGGGAAGTCTCCATCAAATTCTGCCCCTCAGAGCTCAGGGAATCCCACAGCAGAAGAGGTGGATAGATTCTAAGATCCAGAGAAAGTGGAGAACACCAGGAGTATAAGGCTCTCTGAGTCAAATAAACAAAGCCCAGATGAGGTCACAGAGACGGAAACAACAAGCATAGAGCCTGTGTGGGTCTGCCAAGTCTTCTGTGCATATGTTATAGCTGCTAGCTTGGGTTTTTTTTTTTTCCTCCTGAGACAGGGTTTCTGCCAAAAACCATCTAGGAGAGGTTAAAAACTAGCAGGTGATCTTCCTGAGATGATTCTGCCATAGACTGCCAATCTACGATGGGTTTGCTCCTCTAGACAAGGCTGAGGAGATTATATCCGAGGAATGATTCCTGCTATTAATATGCCTTTCCTATTACTATTAAATATATAACACTTACTAGGTGTTGGCCCACCTTTTGAGCAGATTTCTGTAGACTTATGATGTACTATTTTGTAGTGATACTATATTGACAAATAGATTCTGATTCTATAGAATTCTTGATTTGATTCAAATAATTTTAGGAAGAAAGTTTTTAGAGATGGTCATAGTTGCGAGAAAGATGTAATAAAATTAGAATCCAGAATAGAATGTGTCCACTCCTCAGAATAGTAAGTAAAGGCTACATAATAAGAAATACAATTAGCTTTCATAATTAAACTTAAAATAGAAATAGACTTGGGATAATTTTGTGTTCAAAGAAAAGCATTTAGGTCCAAGAATAAACTCATAGGTTTGCACCATGATAAGGCAAGGCCATGTAAAAAAATGTTGCTTTGAACTTATAATGAGCGTATTATAATGAAACATTGTTTTGAATTTAATATCAACATCCTTCTGTAACTCTCATTCTATGTGAAATTTTATCTCTGAGCTAATTTTCTACAGAAGTTTTTGTCTAAGAAGATATAAAAGGCTAGAGAAAAGAAATAAAAATGTTGGTTAACTGGTTTGGCTTGGGGAGTTCTGCCCCATCCATCCATCCATCTATCCATTCATCCAAATGTGTATGTCTGTTTGTCTATATGTATGCATGTAGGAATATGTGTATATATGTAAGCATGCATGAATACGTATGGAGTAGATTGTGACAGACATTTGGGCCCAGCCAGAGTTTGGGTGTATGAATGTTTGAATGCATGTGTCTGTGCATATTTGCCTGTATAAAGCATCTTAATTCTTTTCCTTTCCTTCCTCTCTTGTTCACAGAGTTAACCAGCTTAGCCAGAGAGGCTGATTCACCAGAGAAAGGAGTACTAGCAATAAATCCTTTCACTTAACCTCCAGCACCTCCCCAGCTGTTTCACTTTGAGTTGCTAAACACCAGAGGCTGCAGTTTCTGCCCTCAGAGTGACTCAGCAGGTCAGCTACCTCTACAGAGTAACTTAGACTTAAGACAGGTAAAGTTTTATTATAGAAAAGGCAACCATAAGTATCTCACAAGACCAAGCCTTGCCCCAGCCAACTTCTTTGCCTAGGTTTACCTCAAGAGAGAACCAAGAAAGAAAAGCAGGGGCTGGCCCCTGGCAAGTCTCTTTGTGTAACAGCCCTGGCTGTCCTGGAACTTATTCTGTAAACCAGGCTGGCCTCAAACTCACAGAGATCCACCATCCTCTGCCTCCTGAGTGCTGGGATTAAAGGCATGTGACACCACCGCTCAGCTTAGTATTTTATGGGACTCCTGACTATGAGAATGAGTGGGTCTTGGACTCTATTGCCTGCTCTCAGGACTCTTTTTCTCCTGTTGGGTTGCTGTGTCCAACTTTGATGTGATAGTTTTTCTTCATCCTATTATATTTATGTTTGGTTGTTATCTCTTAGGAGCCTGTTCTTTTCTAATGAGAGATGGAAAGGAGTGGTTCCAGAAGTGGAGGCAGGTGGAGAGGAATGAGAAGTAGAGGGAGAGGAAACTATAAGCAGGATATATCACATGAGAAAAGAGTATATTTCATTTAAAGGGGGGGAAAAAAAAAGACTTAAAACTCTGACCTGCCAAAGAAAAACATAAGGAAACACCAGAAGTTATAGGCAGAGGCAAGACCTTCCTGGAAAGGACTACAACTCAGGAAATTACAGTAAGAACTGACAAATAGGATTGTATGATATAAAACTTCCTCTTGACAGGAAAGGAACCATCAACAGAGTGAAGAGAAACCTCAATAAAGAGTGGGAGGAAATCCTTGCCTCTGTACCTCTGAGGAGGCTAAAGCCTCGGATCCCTAAAGACTTCAAAAAATCAAATACCCAAATCTCAAACAACCAATAAGAGGGCTAATGAAGCAAACAGACAGTCCTCAGAGACAAAATATCCATGGCTGTAGGAAAAAAAAAAAAAAAAAAACCCTCAACATGCTTAGTCATCCAGGAAATGCAATTTAGGCTACAGAGAGAGTCCATTTCACCCCAGTCAAAATGGCTGTATTAGGAAAACGAATCACAACAAATGGAAAAGAAAAATCCCTGTACACCACCAGGGTAATATAAAGTACTTGCAGTTGCTATGGAAACCAGTGTGGAGGTGCCTCAAAAAACTAAATTTAGAACTCTAATATGATTCACCTGTACCACTCAGGGGTATATACTTGAAAGGTTCTAAGTCGTTCCACCCCCAAAATACCTGTATATACATGTCTACACCCAAGACATGAAACTAGCCTACAGTCCATCAACAGAGGAACAAATAAAGAAAATTGGGTGCATATACGCAATGGAATTTAAGATTGGTTCCATTTTTATTTATGTGTCTCTGTGTGGGTATGAGTGTGTGAGTGCAAGTGCCTGTGGAGGATGCTCTGGAGCTGGAGTTGTGGGGAGACTCACATGGGTGCTCACTAGGGTCCTCTGAAGAGCTGCAAGTGCTCCTTACTGCTGAGTCAGCTCTCCAGCCCCATCATGGGGTTTTATTGAGTAACAAAGAATATTGTGTTATTTGCAGGAAAATGGGTGGAACTTAGATTGTCATATCAAGTCAAATAAGCCAAACAGAGATAAATGACACAAAAAGAGAAATGTGCAAGAGAAATGTGTGTGTGTGTGTGTGTGTGTGTGTGTGTAAAATATAAGAGCAATGGGAAGAGGGGGAATATTTGATACATGCTTTTTAGATTTATGTAAGAACTGTGTACAAAATGTCCACTTCCTATTGGAAGTGGGGCCTAACCTTGCTGCCTGTCCCACACTCTCCATACTCTTCAGGGACAAGGCAGAGGTCTTTCCTGGTGCTTGCTCTATCATAGCAAAAGCATCACCGCAGACCCAGGCAGTTTGAAGACCACCATTTGACAACCTGATTAAGCATCCCCAGGTCAGAAATAAATGACATACATTCTCTCAACCCAGATACTTAGCAGGGCCTCAAACTCCTTAAACTTGAAAGGTGGATTCCAGGGGAAATTCTAATATTCTCAGAACAAACAGAAATTTAATTATGATGGGTCTATAACAACTCCAATGTGCTACCCAAAACAAGTTGTTACAGGACTGTGAGGAGATTCAAAGAGCATTCAGGACTCAGGGAAGGCCTACTGGAGACAGGACCCCTGAGGGAGCCTGTTCTGTCCCAGTTAAGTGGCAAGCTTACACAGCCAGATTGGTTAAAATGAATCAAAGGGTTGGCCATCTGTGTTTGCAGACACAACTCAGCTAACGGGAGAGAGAACACAGGGGCAATGAGTGAGAAATTTCATAGCCTCAGGCAATTCTTCCTCAATCAAGTGAATAGATAGGTGAGGGAGGTTTGAGGATGTGAAGTCATCAGCAGATTCCTTTCAATTTGTCATTCTCTTTTGTGTGTAGACAACACTAATGAGCACATCTTTGCCATTCACTGGTCTCAGTGGAAACATCATTTTGCTTTATAGCCCTTTCACACAGCCTCATATTGATCAGTTAATAATTCATCAAGAACCTCCAGCTGAATATTAAAACAAATGTGTGCCATAACATATTACTCCATCATTTCTGCCGACCATTTGGGGGGCCACACAGAATGTCCAACTGCAAGTCATCTGTGTTTCTTTATGCTCTCGTTAGGTTTTTAAGAACTTTCCCCACAATTAGAATGAAAGCCGTCCCAATTAGCAAGGCTGGAAACAATGTGTCGCTCCTATCAAGGTGTTATAAAACATTTGTTCTGTCAAACATGGGGGTGGGAAGGACTTTCCCTCTGAGACTTTCTCCATTAAACTAGTTTCCTAATTACTACATGCTATTTAAATAGCATTGACTGTACTTTTTTATCTCAACTGATATAGTTTAATTAGCCTGTAAAAGAATTGTAGGTCCCTACTGACTAAGAAATTTCACAACAAGTCAATCTCTGTAAGAGGACACATTTATTAAAATATTCTTATTATCTACTTTCTTCTTTTTCCACCTCATTGATCCAGACTCAATTCCATTTATTTTGGGGGAGGGGTTGGCAATTGAAACATTACAATTAATTTTGAAAATCAGCGTCATCTATAGTTTATTAAGCATCTACTAGGTAATAGGCAGATTAAAAACATTATTTTACTTTATTATTTCAGTAGCATTTTAATGTTATAGCTATTGTTAGTATTTTACTAGTTAGAAAATAGATTGGGAAGTAGATAGTGTTCCCATTGTGCATTGTGCACTATAAAGTGAGATTTAAAGCAGAAATCCATCCCCCAAATTCATGCTTCTTATTACAGCATCTGTTTGTTGACTCTTCAAATACATTTCTTCAATTTTCTTCCCTGTAGCTAATTGAACAGCTAATGTGAGGTTAGAGCATAACTGTTCTCATTGTGTGATTTCAATCCCCATGCCCATAAACATACATAAAACTCTGGAAGTAGTACAGTGGACTCCTATAAATAGTTACTGTCATGTAATCCCCAGTTTATGCTCTTTGTCCATGTATATATCTACATCTTATTCATAATATTAAAGGTCTAATGCCAGCCTTCACACCACAATACCATCTATGCATTTTTCAGTGTGTAGCTCTATCGGGAGACATTTGGTTTGTTGTTTAATTTTGAGATCAGATGTCTTTTTGTGTGGTAGGCTGGACTTGAACTTGCTATGTATTCCAGACTGGTCTCAGGGTTCAGAGTTATCTGGAGATAATTTCAACAGAGTCACCATGTCACTGCCATATCCAACCATCTTTGAATACTAGTCCGTATGAAGCAGGATTCTGGCAGGAAATCGTTGGTTAATTTAATAGCGGTAATCAGGAGATTGTAATAAACTGGCTAATTCTAATGGTGTAACTTTTTGGTAGAGTATGTAGTAACAGACACCAGCCAGGAAGTAATAAGCCCAGAGGAAACAGGAAAGGAGGCATCCTGCAACTCAGTGAGAATCCCTGGAGGTGAATGAACATACAGATGGATGAACACACATAACCTTCTTTTACCTTCTATCATTATTACTTTATTTTGCTTATTTGTTTCAGCATTTTTTAAGTTTTTTTCTTTTTTTATTAGATATTTTCTTTATTTACATTTCAAATGCTATCCCAAAAGTACCCTATACCCTCCCCATGCTCTATTCCCCTACCCACCCACTCCCACTTCTTGGCCCTGGCGTTCCCCTGTACTGGAGCATATAAAGTTTGCAAGACCAAGGAACCTCTCTTCCTAATGATGGCCGACTAGACCATCTTCTGCGATATATATGCAGCTAGAGACACGAGCTCTGGGGGTACTGATTAGTTCATATTGTTGTTCCACCTATAGGGTTGTAGACCCCTTCATCTCCTTGGGTACTTTCTCTAGCTCCTCCATTGGGGGCCCTGTGTTCCATCTTATAGATGACTGTGAACATCCTAACATCAAACTATAACCATATCCTTAGTGGAGCTTTTTATTTTTATATTATGTCTTGCTAGTTACTAAGGGTGGCCTCCAAGTTGGGATTCTCCCAACTCTGCGTCTACAGGCCTGTGCCACCAGCCTCTATGCGCCTTTCCATCTAGGTTCCATCTAGGTCAATGCTGTTGATTTGTTAGAGAAATGAGGTCTTCTGTCAACAGGATTGGCTCATTGCTTACCCATGTGATCCTTCATCATGAACTGGCAGATCATAGGGCTGGACTAACTTCAGATCCTTATTTTGTAGACAATAATTGAAAGGCAACACTAAAACTTCCAATTGGACTCACTGATGGGGTCACATGGGTCACTTCCTGTCTCTATTATTAAATGTTATTTTATATCCATCTATTTTATATCCAATGACTAGTTCCAATATCCATTCTTTCATGGGGTTTGTAAATTGGGGAACTTTTAATTTCATGATTCCCTCTGCATTCAGCCAACATTTTAAGTAAAGATTTCTTCCCTTCACTATTTCATGACCCCGACTCTCTTAGTCAGGGTTTCTATTCCTGCACACACATCATGACCAAGAAGCAAATTAGGGAGGAAAGGGTTTATTCAGCTTACACTTCCACATTGCTGTTCATCACTAAAGGAAGTCAGGACTGGAACTCAAGCAGGTCAGGAAGCAGGAGCTGATGCAGAGGCTATAGAGGGATGTTACTTACTGGCTTGCCTCCCCTGGCTTGTTCTGCTTGCTTTCTTATACAACCCAAGACTACCAGCCCAGGGATGGCACCACCCAAAAGGGCCCTTCCCACTTGATCACTAATTGAGAAAATGCCCCACAGCTGGATCTCATGGAGGCACTTTCCTAACTAAAGCTCCTTTCCTTGTGATAATTCCAACCTGTGTCAAGTTGACACACAAAATCAGCCACTTATAGTTTACATCAGAAGGACAGGACAGATGCTGGATTCTGTTTCTAATTTTAACTGAATGCCTTACTGGTTAAAAACAGGATTATTGTGAGTTTGTGAACATAATTTATATTAGATATGGTTACATATAAAACCCACAGACAAATTTAGAGCATACATAATACACTACATCACACTATTTATCTGTGTCCTTAATTCCATCACATTCAGGGGCATCTTTCTCTCTTTAGTGTTAGTACATGCATTTTGAAGTTTGAACTTTTGCTATGTGTTATAATGCTAAATACTGGTCCCTAAAGCCTGGTTGCTCCCAAGGACAAGTGAATCTGCATGTAGACCCAAGTGATATTATGTGACCTTGGCCCCCAAGTTATCCCTGATCAGTGAATAGAGATGCCTATAGCTTGTAGTTGGGCAGAATTGAGATAGGTGGAACTTGGGGTTCCCAGGTCAGAGAGCCACAAGGATAGAGAAGAGGAAGCCACCATGGGGTAGGTAAGTCACAAAAACATGGATATGGAGTTAAGAGCTGCCCAGATGAAACATGGCAGGTTATAACTTTTGGTTATAGATAGAAAAATAGATACTAATAGCATAAAGAGTAGATATCTACACACATGTCTGTTTTTCTTTTTGTTGTTTTTGTTTTTGTTTTTGACCAAAGAAACAGACTATATTCTCTCAGAGTTCCTGGGCTCCCTTTAGGGCTGTAAGGAGATTTCTTGCCTTGCCTTTTCTGGTGCCTGGTGGTTGGCAGCATACTTGGTGGACATCCTCTAGAATGACTGTCTCTGTCTTCACTTCTCTGCTTCTTCCTTGCCTCATCACATGGCCTATCACCATTGGTTTCAAGGTCCACTCAATAATAAAATGTGACCTCAATGAAATCACTAAGTGATTATATTTTCAACCCCCTCCTTTTTCAAATAATATCTTATGCTTTGGGGGGAGCCACCATTCAAAGTTCTTCACATGAGTGCTCGTGATTTGCTTTGTAGTCATTGATCTTTTGACAGACTCTTTGCTCTCAGTGACCGTTAACAGGGTCATAAAATAAAATATTACAAATTTGGAATCATAGGCTGGCATTTTTGGTTATGTCAATATTATGTCAATACCCGGTGAGACTTTACTGGTCACTTAAAAGTATCACTAAGTAGGTAATAAATAGAGAAAAAATGTATTACATTGCTAACTCGATTCTTTGATTCTAATGTGTATTTGTTGGGGGATGGAGAAAAAAAGTTTTGTTAGAGGATGAAAAAATAAAATAAAAGAATGTATAGAGAGGCTACAATTGCATTTGGTAATAGATACCTGAATTGGCTTGTTCCAGCTTCCAGGGCTTCTGTTCACTGTCTGTTACAATTTTCCTACTGCAATGATCGCTCATCTCTTTTATCTAACAGTAGATCGGCTTATCCACTCTATAAAAGCAGGAGAGCAGGAAAATGACAAAGGCACCAGATACATTTTCTCTGTATTTCTTTTTCTTTTGGCTTGGAATCCACAGACTTCAGCTTCAAAGCATCACTATGTTTAAGAGACAAACTCCTGCGTACATTACAAGCCTGCAGACAGAGTCACAGTGTCAGTCTACAGCTGCAGTGGCCACCACAACCACTACAGCAACAGTAGTTGTGGGCTGTGCCCTCTTAATAGATCCTTTTTTTCCTAGCCAGTCATGGGGTCGTTCCAAGCATTTATTTTTTATCCCACACCTGACATCAGCTATATGTCATATCAAATTTTATGTCTTTGAGTAGGAAATAAATTAAATATTTAGAGACCAGAGTGTAAATGCTGTAGATACTCATTCTAATTGGTAATCATTATTTTGTAAACCTCACTTCCTCTAGCAGCCAGATAGTGGCTCTTTTTTTGTGACTGGGTGATCTTGTGTCTCAATTGGCCAGCAAGAGTCTATGTGTGTGTCTGTTCCCACAACACAATTGTTGGTGACACCTCTTAAAGGCATAACAATTTGGATGATAAACATGATGTAGTTTTATTGGGTTCTAAAAGTCTTACAGTATCAGAAGCATGTGCCTTAGTGTCAGACACATGGATCAACTTTCACAAATTCAAGCTGGGTATTTTCAATATGTAGCTTTAAGTCATCTTTCAT
>LR749538.1:3343645-3497371 GCA_902729485.2 Mus minutoides
TTTTTTTTTTTTTTTTTTTTTTTTTTTTTTTTTTTTTTTTTTTTTTTTTTTTTTTTTTTTGCTCAAGTTCTTTATTGTCTCCATCTTTAATTCATCTTATTGTCTACTCTGAAGTCTGCTTGCCCTCATGCCTTCCATTCTCTTAATCTGAAGAGTTCGACTTTCTCTTGTTTCCCCTGAGTTCTGGAAGAGCGTGCACACACCTGCTGGCTTTCACTGATGTCGTTTCTGAGCTTTTCGGCAGGGAACTTGAGCTACATTTTAAGAGCTTCAGTTCTGCTCCTTACCTTAGCTCCGTTTTAATACCAAGATTCCGTTTTAATCAGCTTCAGGTCTCAGTGTTCTCTTCTCCTTTCAGCATTGTCCTTATGAAGTTGGTTTGACTGTGACCGTTTCTCTTTTCTTGTCTCATAGAGATTCTCTCTGTTCTTGCCCTGTGAAAAGGATGTTCTCCTGGAGTCGGGCCAGACAAGTTTTCTTAGAGAAATCATTCCGAGATTCTGTTTTATTCCTTTGATTTATTAAATAATTCAGCCTTTCAGTTTGACAGGCCTGTTTCTTCTACATTCTTCCTGGTCCTGGAAACTCCTCATTATTTTCTACCATTGATTTTACCCTGTCCAAAGTCTCTCTGCCCGTATTGGTTTTCCTCACAGTCCTACCACACTCTTACTATTGAAGAGACCTGATTAGTAGCTAGTGGTCCTGCTGGACTCTTGCCATGCCCTCAGATCTGCCTGGTGTAGTCGGTGGCATTTCCTCCAGCACTGCTAACTGGCTGCTTTCATGTTCAGCTGGTGACACTTCCACTCAGAATTAAGTCACATCACTTAGAAAATGTGGATCTTGTGGTCCTCAAGACCAGCAGAGAATCTTTTACTCCTATCCCTGTAGGTGCTTTACAATGGTTATGTCCCACCCGCCCTGGACAGGCTCTGCTTGGTGACTTGGCTTGGATGTTTTTTGTTTGTTTTTTATTTCTTTATTTGTTTATTTCTTTTTTTGTTTTTTGTTTGTTTGTTTTAATTTTTACTCTGGGGTCTTCAAATCCTTGTCATATAATTTTGTGGATACTATTATCTCTTTTGTTTGTTTTTCAATTGAATGCTTGTATTTGCTATGTTTTTATAGTATCATGTTTTCATAACATATTCAAATAATACGCTGTCACAATGATTTGGTTCTGATTGTTGTTTAAGACCCCCTTTTCAAAGTTCACCTGCACAGTTAAGTCTATAAGCACACCAAACGAGGCTGAATTTCTCAGAAGTCAGCCATGAGGAATGTAAAGCAAAACATAACCTAGGTGGTATACCAGGCATGAGTGCATGCAGTAGTAACCTCACTACTTCAAGCAAAATGGCAGCAATGCCAGCTTGTCTCTGACTGCCTCCCCTACCTTATTCCCGTTGCACTTGGGCAGTGGGCACAGTTGGGGTCTTCAGAGCTTTGTTGCAATTATTTATCATTATTAGGCAAACCTCATGAGATATACATCATGTATTCAAAGTTGGGCAGAGATGATAACAGTTGAGAAGTTTGCCAAAGGTCAAGAAGGATCTATCCACATGCCTTTGTATTGGTGAAGGCTTCCAGAGGTGGGGCGAGCAATTACTTCTGAAAACCAATGATCCAAAATCAAAGTAAGACAACTTGCTGTCCTGCCAGAGGCCGTTTGTTTCCCAATTTCTCTCTGCCCTGTCTTCACTGATATCTAACACTTAAAATACTCACTCTGTGTCTGCCATGTTCTGGGTCTATACTGAGGAATAAACAAAGCATCTTTCCTACATGGATGTTTTCTACATGCATGTCTTGTCCCTAAAGATAGACCTGTTATTTTCATCTCAATTATTAGCCTATACACAGCACTGCTGTGATGCAGAGCTCCCAGGCTTAATATCTGAAGGTCAGACCATCCAAAAGAGGAGACTTTAGCCCCATCCTTTCCTCAAAGAGCTCCATCTCTGCCGACTACTTTTCATTTTGGTGTGCTGGAGAAAACGGCAAGCTTTCTTCTGAGCAAAGCTACGAGTGTTTTATTTATAGAAAGTACATCCCGATGTTCAAAAGAAAAACAAGCCCAAATCCCATGGTTTGTTAAGCGTGTTTGACTTGGGCTCTAGGACATGGGCATCATTCAGATTATCTAATTTCATCTTCACAACAAATTGTACAGTGGGTATTTAGTTCAGGTATGTTTGTAAGCAATATAAACCACCTTAGGTGAGAGTAAATTTACTATAGGGAATTAAATACTTACAAAGTTATGGGAAATGTGAGCAGAAGCCTGTTACAGACTAACCTCCTAGGAAAATGCCACAGCTGAAACTCTGACCAGGGAACTATTAATACTGTGATAAACAAGAAGCTGCTCTGAGGATTGCAGGCTTCAGATCTTCTCCCAAATGTCCTACGGGGATGAGGAAGCCATTGTTGAAAGAACTGAAGAGTCTGAGTACACATCACATGACTGTGCCCCGGGAGCAGAGCTAGGCATCAGATGCACATCACCAAAAATGTCTGGGGTGTTGCCCCCTTCTCCGCCCTCCAAGACCAAATGTCATCAGCATACACCTGATTGGCACAGCCATCAGGCACACTCACAGGCACACCAAGAAGGCTCCATCAGTGACCACACTGAAAGGCCCAGGAATTAGATCTAATCCCATGTTCTCAATCACTTACTCTCTGTCTGACCCTTGGGGGACCCATGGTCAAACTGGTGCAGTTAGACAATAAAAAACAGGGTCAGAATTTCTTCCCCACATTCAATTCTTGTTTCTATCCCAGGCCTGTCTTTTACTAAACCTCTCAAATTGGGAAGTAATCTACTTATCACCTAAAAAATTAGGAAACTTACTAACCCAAATTACACTCTAACACACACACACACACACACACACACACACACACACACACGTTCATACTTGTACCAGATTATATTGGAAAGTAATTACTTCCATTACAAAAACTGTTTGACCTTCATTCCCTCCCTTAATTGTTTGGAGCCAATCAAGAGCTCTGGTTCATTGCCACTTCCCAGCTTCTCAAACTCATAATAAACTGCTGATGCTGGAAAAGATGAACAGTCAAAACGGCAGCCAGAATGGTACATGCCTTGAACCTCGTTCCCCAGGTTAAAGGCAGGCTATAAAGCAAGGTCTTGTACAAAAGAAAAAAACAAAACAGCAACAGAAAAAGAACAAAAACATCCAAGATATGGTTTCTGTTAAATAAACACACCTTTGGTTGTTGTTGTTACAGCATTATAAAGTCAAATCATTGTAAGTCAAGGACCTTCTGTTTGCGTAGAACCTATGCTTCTATAGCAATCCCAATAAAAGTTCTGTTTCTTTAAGCTATACTTGGGTGGAATCATTTTTTTCTTTCACTAGTGCTCTATCTAGAGCCAATAGATCTTTGCTAACTTCTCCAGGAAAGGTCACACAACACAGGGGAGGTAGCATGGTGACAAGGACATGAAGCAGCTGGTCACCCTGCATGTTTGGTGTCTGCAGTCAAGAAAGAGACAGCAGACAGGAAGTAAGTCCACACTAAGGCCTCAGGATCCACCCACAATTGTTTCATAAAGGCCCCACAACCTAAAGGTTCCATAACCTTCCAAAGAAGAATCATCTACTCAGGGCCAAGTGTTCAGACCCATAAGACTATAGGGATATCTCATATACAAGCACAATGGGGAAAATTAAAAACAATTATAATAATTTTTTAAGAGTAAAGAGATGCTAGGATGAAATTTTTAAATCAGGTCATACAATGTAAATGGCAATTAGAGGAGGTTGTCCGTGTGCTGAGATCTGAGAGACAAATAAATAGTTTGATAGGATGCAGCGAGATGGGAGATAGTGCAGTGGTTCTCAGCCTGTGGGTCATGACCCCTTTGGGGTTGAACAACCCTTTCACAGGGGTCACATATCAGATAACCTGCATATCAGATATCTACGTTATGATTCATAATAGTAGATCCCCCTCCTTCCTCCTCCTCTCTAATCTATCTATCTATCTATCTATCTATCTATCTATCTATCTATCTAATGTGTGTGTGTGTGTGTGCGCGCGCACGGACATGATTTTAAGAATATTGGAGAATATCAAATGAGTAGAGTAGAGCCCAGTTCCCAGCTTACATTCTTTTTTGTTCTCAGCAGCATGCACATTCTTGTGAGCCAGGAGCTATGACATGTCCTCTGGAAAGGGAGATCACTAGACTGTAGTCCAGTTCTGAGTTAGAGCCAGATATCATATAAGTACTAAGTGGACATTTATTAGAGAGATAAATTAGCAAGGTCAGATAACTTTTATTCATAAATCATTTTATCCTGAAGAGCGTGACTTCTTTCCTGACTACTTGGTGCTGTGTAGAGATGTACACTGGGAAATGCCTGAGAGAGTCCCCTTTATGTGACAAGGCAATGACATTTAGTGACTCTTACGTGATCCCTTAGGGATGAAGGGAAGCAATCTTGGTGGTGAAGGGCTCAGAAACAACCCCAGAAATAATGGCTAGGAACAGTAGGGATGTTGATTCTGGCTAAGATAGGACTCAGGGGAACATACTAACCACTGTCAAGCCATAAAGCTGCATCATATGGAAGACACAGCCTGCTTATTTTATCTTGCTCCAGGGGAAGAAGTAGGAATTAAAAGTGTCCATGTCCAATACAAAAAATAATTTTCTAGCAGCTACCCACTAATATAATAAGTTTTCTTTTGACACATTGAACCCATTATCCCCAGAGATAACCAGAGAGAAATGAGCTAATAACTTGTTAGGGACACTGTAGAGGTGACTCCTGGATTTTGTAATGATAAGAACACCTATCACTAACACTCAATGGTGTGCCAGGCTCTCTGCTTGGGGCTTCAGCAGTGTTACATTTTTTTTAATTTTCAAAACAGCCCTCTGTAGAGAGAATGGTTTCTTTTTAGATGAGAAACTTCTGGCTTAGAGAAGTTAAGGCAGTTTTATTAGGACATACAATTAGGAACCAGAGGAAGCAAGGCTGGACCCGGTTCTCTCTGACTCTCAATCTTTTGTCCTTTATCAGAGTGAGTGCTGGTGGACTTAGGAAATTCTCTGAATGTGGCCTCTTTCACTAGCATTCTTTATGCTTTTGTCAGAGTATCTTATTCTGCTCTATCACTAAAGATAAGAAACAGAACTTCAAATGGATTGCATCTGCAACTCAAGGGTTTCGAGTCTCAAGGCTGGATACAACAGAGCCCTTTTCTTTCCCTCTCTATTGCTAAGTGGAGATAGCTTTGAAGTGGATCACCTTTTTACCTTTGGATGCCTAATCATCTCAACATTTTCCTTCTACAAGCCAGATCCTCATACTGACATGCACTGGCTCTGTTTGAGGCTGCTGGAGCTGAGACTATATCCTGTAGGAGTCTCTGAGGAAATGAGTGGCCAATAGCAGGATTTGGATCCTCTTGAGTCTCTAGTTCAAAGTCATCCTGACCTTACCCCAACCCTGAACACACATTTGACTCTTATTATTAGGTGTCTTCCAATTCTAGGACTTTGCATTCTAATGTTCTTTTAATATAGTTATTTTGTTTAAGAATCCGGAATGGGGGAGTTTTCCTTGATGTGTTTGCATCTCTGTGATATTTAGAGAGGAAGTCTGGTTGGTTCTGAGTGTTCTAGTTTGCTTTCTTCCCTGACTCCACAGAAGAGAATGTGATGTTGCTGATGCTCTCCACACAGCAGGAAGTCCTCACACTGTGCCCGGGTGTCCGATGGAGCAGCAGCCTGAAAAACCTTCCTAAAAGCACACATGGTTGATGGCTTGGTGAACCTGTCAGGGTCTTGTCTCTTCTGATTCTCACAATGTCTAGAGCTCCACGTGGACCATGATGAAGAACATACAGCAGAGGCACGCTGTAGTCACTGGTGCAAGGAAGGATAAGCACTTTAGCCAATGAAAACTTTAAAAATCTGTTTTCCCACCTGGGTCAGTATATAAACACAAAACCTTATTCATTGAGTAACAATGTTCTATATTATTCCTTTCACTTACTATACAAGCTTATAAAGACTGATACCAGCACTTAGGAGTCATCCACTGAGACAAGGGATGGGTAAGAGGATTCACCTGTCTGGGCCACAAAACTAGCAGCAAGCAGTTGAATTGGTGGGTTTCAACATTAGGACCCATGATCATGACCTCATGCTTTCCTTCTTGTATAGCAAGAGGCTGAAGGTCATGTCATCAATGACTTCCAGAAGTGAGATGTGGGCCCAGCCTCACCTGGTTTCTGTGTAGAAACATTGAATCTTTGGGGTTAAATAAAATTGCGTTGAATTTAGTTCCTACCTACATCAATAGACATTGTTTCCAACGTTGACAAAGAACAACACACCACTCAGGAAGGATGGTTCTGTGGTATGTTGCCTTGAACCTGACTATCATAACAATGTATCCTCACCCTCCCTCCCTGGCTTCCTCTCTTCCTTCTCTCCTCTCCTCCCTCATAAAATGTACTGACTGCCTTATAGTTATCAAGGACAATGATAGCTGCTTCACTCATAAAGCACATTAAAAGCTTCTTTAGATTTTTTTTTTGTTTCTGTGTTATCAAGGGTTGGGGAAGCAGAAGATAAAACAGATTCTGGCTGGCCAGGGATTTGTTCAGTACTTGTGATATTTGTAACAGTTTTTAGGACATTCAGAAAACATGATTCTGTTTTCCCCAGCAACAGTCAGATTTAAATTGGCAAGTGCATCTCTTCCTGCCTTCTATCCCTTGGATACTTTAGAAGGCATGCTAAGTCAGCAAAAATGAAGTTAATTTTCTTTTCATTCTCCCAGGGGTTTTCTCCTAGGGGTAGGGTGGGATCACACATTACCCATACTATTCCCACTGGAATATCTGTTTGAGCGTGTTTCTTAACATGGTCCTTTTACTGAGAAGCATGGAGTACCAAAGTTTCCAGTTTGAAGCAAGGGTCTAAGTTTCTTTCTATAGCCTTCACCCAAGCACACTAATAACTAGCATGCCAGATGAGCTGGGAAATTAACATGTGAGATGAAGACAGACTGTACCTACTCTGTCAGCCTACATTTATGGAGTGAGGCAAGCAGTGCCAAGGCCTTCTTCCTATATAAGGAAATAGCTCTGTAGTGGATTGGCAGTCCTGTGGAGGACACAAGTCCTGGACTCATAATGACGTGGGAGAACACCAGGAGGTTTTAGTCGAGCACTCCCTTGACTTGTTCCTCTAGCACTTTAGGGAAGGTCTGGAAGAGCAGAGGGAGCCTCATCACAGACTTGTCTGACAAGTGTAATAAACATGACATACCTTCCACCCAACAGTGGTTACATAGTACTTCCAACCCTGGAATGGTTTACTGCCTTGCTTAGGACAGTACAGAGATGGAAAATATTTCTGCTCTTTAATCTGACCTCAAAGTATGGCTTTTGAGGGTCTTATCGCTGTAGTTCCTCATTCTCTGAAAGCTTAACACCACTCACGGTGTCTGTCAGTTTCGGCCACTTGTCATTATGATCTTGAAAATCCTACAAACCAGGTACAAATCAGCCATAGGTCAGGAATTTGCAAAATGAACTGCATTTTAGAGCTACAAATGCTTTCCCTGGTTTAGAGCCTTGAGATCTATGTATAGCAAAGAATTTATGTTGTCTCTCTTAAATCCAGCTGGGTGCATTTTCCCAGTAAGCTACTGATGCCTCTACTACTGTTTGTATTTCCAAACATCATCTCATCTTTCTCAGTTACCGCTATAGTCAAAGCTCTTCCAGCCAGACTGTTACCTCCCTCATCTGATTGCTGCTGTGCAGAACCCAGTCTACAGCTCTAGGGAAAGCCGTAAAGCATGTCACAGCCTAGGGATAGACCTGACTTGTTGAGTGACTCTGGGAACTTCAGGGATCGAGGGATGAAAACAGAACTTAGAGCCATGTGGCCTGGGGAATGATATTCCTTTTAATAAAGCTAATGGCAGATATGACAGACAGAAAAAAAAAAAAAGAATTTTTCAATGAAATGGAGACCTACAATGCATTCAGTTGGGACCTGACTGAGTGTTGCCAAAATGAGGTGGTAGAAAGGTATTTCTAAGATTCAGAAAAGGAAGAGAAATGCAGACTTGAGGTTGATGTTATGGATTCATGTCTGAGAGGGGATGGAGACTGCAGATGGAGTGCAGAGAAGCCTGGCAGCAGGACTGCCACGGAGGAGCCAAGGATTGGGGCAGCAGTGGGTGTACTAGAGTTTTATCAGGTCACCGAAGAAAGGGGAAGGAGTGTCCAATTATAAATGTGGACAATTAATTAAGTGTGATTTCTAAAGAATAAGGAAGGTACTACAAGAGCCACATAGAAGAACAACGGGAGAGCGAATGGTATTGTGACTTAGATATCTTTTTGTGCACTTGTTGTAGGTCACAGACAGTGAACTTGAAGGGAAAGATAGTGTCCCAAGATCACAGAACTGTTGATAAGGGTCCTCAGCCCTCGGGCACAAGCCATGGAAGATATATTGTCCAGAGAGGCACAGCTACACCTCATGTTCAGGACAGCAAGCAAATACCTTGATGAATCCACATAAATCCCAACATAGAAGTCTCAAAGACCATTTGCAGTGGATAAACACATCGTAAATATCCCAGGAGTGACTGCTGTAGGTGTGTTCTGTTTGGAAGACATACAGAGACAACATCACCTCCTAAATGAAACCATGGATTTGATGCACAGAAGGAACTTTGAGAAGGAGACAAGAGCGTTTCCATTAGGTGAATCTCTGCTTCTGTTTTTAGTTTATTGAAAATTAGGAGATAAAGGTTTTCCCTTTTGCAAGCTGAAGCTGCTATTAATTTGGGTTGGACTCTTACTAACCTATCACACACTGGCATGCAGACCTCCACCAACAGTGATCCCTCCCCCAGCAGTTATCCCTCCCCCAGCAGTTACCCCTCTTCTCATGTTAGCCCAGGCACTTTAGGCATCATGGCTTTTCTTGCCTAGACTAGTTAGATATGATTTGGAATATTTATTAAAATAATCTATAAAGCACTAATTTTTTACTGTCCTTAGGACTTTGTGAATCATATCCAGAGGGACCCAACATATACAAAAAAACCTGATAGAGAGATGTTTCAGATCAAATAATTTGAAATATGCTAAGCAAACCTCTGGCTTTTCTAGATTAAACTAGCCAGATTTTTAAAAGCTGAATCAATAAATTACTTGTGTTATTTTTTGCTTCTATCAGTTTTGTTACTCATCTCATTTGTAGTTAACTGAGACCCAAATTACGTAGCTTCTTAATTGGTTTTTCTAATTCTTCCAGTCTAGCCCATCTTCCATCTCAAGATTGCCAAGTTTTTTCTTAAATCATGAGTTTTACAATATCAATGCCTTATTCAAACACCTCTCCAGACTCAGCAGTTATCATGTGAATTTCAGGTTGTCTTAGACGTTATAAAAACGGTGGTCACAGATGGCCAAAGGACTCAATTATTGACACTTTCTTCCTTCTGAGGTAAATTCTAGTAGCAAGAGATGCTACTATTTCATTTTAAAAAGTTCCTTTAGTATTTTCCCCAAATCTTCTCTCTCTCTCTCTCTCTCTCTCTCTCTCTCTCTCTCTCTCTCTCTCTCTCTCTCTGTTTAGTAGTTCCTGCTAAGATGGAGTCCGTATTCTGTATGGTGAGTTCATCTTTAAATCTGGGCATTTCCACAGTAGAGCTGAGTGTAAACTAAGTTGGTTGATGCTACCTTTTATCAATATTTGGGGAGTAGTCATCAGTCTATGTTTATCTTCTTTGTTGGAGATTTTGCACAAGGGAGGAAATGACAAGCTTTGTGCACAGCTAACCATGAAGCACGGGATTTTCAGGGATAACCAAACTCAACCCATCACTGCCATCTAGAGAATAAAGCTTCCCTGTGGCTTCTAGGAGGCAGTGGATCATTTTTTTTTTTTTTTTAAGCTTCCATTCTTACAGTGTGATGGTTAATCTTGGCCATGGACACAAACCTCTGGGCTCATCTGTGAAAACTCTAGATTAGAGTAACTTAGGTAGGAAAACCTACTATTTAAAAAAAAAAACATGTATTTATTTATTTTTATGTATGTGAGTACACTGTCACTGTCTTCAGACACACCAGAAGAAGGCATCAGATTCCACTACAGATGGTTGCGAGCCACCATGTGGTTGCTGAGAATTGAACTCAGGACCTCTGAAAGAGAAGCCAGTGCTCTTAACCACTAAGCCATCCCTCCAGCCAAAGAAAACCTACTCTTATGTGGGTAGTATCGTCTTATGGGCTGAGGTCCCAGACTGGAAATAGCAACAATAACAAACCAACAAAACCCAAGGAAAAGGAGTCGGCAGAAGCAGGCATCTCTGCCTCTAGTCAGAGATAAATTTGTGTACTTGGATCAGTCCAGGATTAATATTTCTTTGGCTTTCTATTATTTCTATTAGTATTCCTTGTGTGTGTGTGTGTGTGTGTGTGTGTGTGTGTGTGTGTGTGCGCGCGCTCAAGGTTGACATCAGATGTCTTCATAAATTCAGTTGATCTCACCTTATTTTTGACCCATGGTCTTCTATTAAAGCTCATTGACTTGGCTAGATGGTCCCACCAGCAAGCCCCAAGGATCTTCTTAGCCAGTACTGAGATGACAGGCAGGAGCCACACTCAGTTAATTACATGAGTTCTGGGGATCCAAACTCAGATTCTCATGCTTGTTTGGCAAGCACTTTACTGGCTGAGCTGTGGCCCTAGCACCCAAGTCTTCCTTTATAACTGTTCAACTCTTTATCTTATCAGCCCATTGATTAAGTATAACCCATCTTTACAAAGGATCCATTACACATTTATTTAAAGACAACTGCTATAATCTTATGTCTTCTCCTGGCTAAATGACCTTTCCAACTCTTCTTAATATTGACTGTGACATGTTTTTCAGAGTCACTCTCAACACTAACACATGGGCTACCTTCTTGTAGTGACATTCTGTATAGATATAGTTGTTTGTTTGTTTTGGTTTTTTTCGAGACAGGGTTTCTCTGTATAGTCCTGATTGTCTTGGAACTCACTTTGTAGACCAAGCTGGCCTCAACTCAGAAATCTGCCTGCCTCTGCCTCCTGAGTGCTGGGATTAAAGGTGTGTGCCACCATGCCCGGCTTAGATATATTTGTTTAATAAACAATGTATATTATAAATTCCAAGTCACATCTCTCCACCTTGTTAACAATTGGTATGTAAAACTTTTACAAATGCTTCAGTTAAATCAAGAAACTCTGCCTTTATGTCATCTCCAAGTTTACTGGAGTATTTTCCCTTTATAATTAATTAATTTTAATTAAAATCTCTTTATATAATATATGGTATATTTCTCAGTAGTCGAAAAGACCAGCTTTGTGGAGTTCACTCATGATAATTGATGCTGAACACACGAAACAGTACTTTCTACAGAGGCTTGTAAACCATGTATTCTAAATTTTATTCTAGAATTAAAAAGAAATTGGTATCCAATAATGAGCCACAGCTTCTGGAACTTACTCTCTCTTTTAAATTCAGAAACAAAACATTTCATGCTCCACTGCTGTGCCTTCCCACTAATGTTAGTGAACTGATAACACACAGAAGCCAAGATTCCGTGGTCTTCTTCCAGACCTGCCTTTAGCTCACTGTGTGATCCTGAGTTAGTTCTATGACTACTTCATAGGAGACACTTGAAGTATGGCTTTTAAGAGACTTTCCTATTTAAGTGTAGGTCTCTTCTTCTTTTTCCTAGTTATTTTTTATGTGATGCTGCAGACCATACTCTGGGACGACATGTTCTCGTTCTCCCCCTGAGGTTATTTAGCTCCGGGGCAATAGTCACCATCCTGCAATGGACAAATCATGACACTTTCATAAAGAAAGTAAGGATATAATCTAGAGGCCCTGGAGCTTAAGCCTGGTTCTGTCTTGTGTTTAGCCATTTGACCTTGTCCAAACCACTTAGCTTCTGTAAACCACTGGCTTCCTATTTGTACAATGGAGACATCACCTACTCCCATTTTTGTTGAAATAACTGGGTGGCCTAATTTTAAAAGAGCTATATTTCCATTCTCTTTACCTTCAACATCCCTTGACTATTTAGAGTCTATAGGAAGATTTGGAAGCTTCTGGATATGTTGTGATTGTCAGTCAAAGCAGAAATGTCAGAGGCCAACCATCTCAGCAACCTAATAGGTTTCCTCTGGATTAAACCTAGCCAGGAAAAATAAGCTTCTTGGCCTGATATCCTCTCTGCAAGGTCAGATATCCAAAAGCAATGTACTTATTCTCCAAGGCAACGGCAGATACTTGGTACCAACAGAAGTAAGAGGGGCAAATGGTTTAAAATAGAAAGCAAGCTCAATTTGGCCGGTGAATGCTGACTTCTTAACAAACATTTGGAACTCCCCAAGTGTAGAATTGGCTCATTTTCATAAACTCTGCTCCAGATGTTGCTCATTCTCACTGGGTAGCCAGGCTGAGTGCCCCCCAGGAACAGAGAGAATGATCAAGTTTCTGATCATCATAAAACAAATATTGTATGCAGTTTGAATATTTTTAGTCTGCTGGCCTCCATTTGAATATTTGAGTGGATTCTCACCACATGACATGTTTCATTCCAGCTCCAACTCAGTGGGTTGCTACAGGGAAAACGTTCATGATTAATTCTGTTCATAAACACATTGGGAAAAAAGTGTGTGGGGGTGGGGAGGGAATTTCCCGTATACTGGTATTTTAAATGCTGCAACTTCAATGCAACCTAATTATTTCTTCCCTATGGCTTTAAAATTGAAGGGCTTCAAAAAATCAGAGTTTCTTCTCATAAACTTAATTACTTTCTCCTGTTAAAAGAGAATGAATTCACAAACAAAGGGCTCCAAAGTCGGCAATGTGAGAGGAGAGAGAGAGAGAGAGAGAGAGAGAGAGAGAGAGAGAATGAATATGAATGCTGGGCTGAGTATCTGGAGCTCCAGGTTCAGGGCCTGTCACCATAATCATGATCTGTTCAGCTCCACCTCAGTGCCTTTGTCTCTCTCCATTATTAATAATAGGAAAAATAATCTCTAAAAGCTTTTCCAGCCCTAAAAGGCTGTGATATACAACAACCAGGGCAACACTATTCAGTGACTGTCATTCTTGCCCAGGATCATAAATCTCTCAGTGACACAGAGTGCTGGAACAGCAGCTGATTTCTGCATTCACAGCCTATTGACCATGACCATGGGGGATGAAATTAACCTCACCGCCATATGCTTTTTTCACCTCTGCAATATCAATAGAGTTAGCCTTCTCCAGATGATGCTCAGAACTGTTGTAAGGATCAAAAATCAAAATAAGGCAGTGTAGGTAAAGCAGTGGAGCCGAGGGATGCTGTCGGGACGCTAGGATATTGAGTCTGTCCGGGTAGGTGTGTGAAGTGTAGGTTTAGATGGTATTTAAGAGGGTTGCCTGGTGGGTTTCTAAGCACATGACGTGTGATACAAATAGCAAACACTGTATCCTGTGCTTTAGGCAGCAAGGGTACATGAGAACCAACTGGGGCTCTGTGAGTCTATCCTGCTGTTTCTAGCACCACCCACTGGGGCCATCTGTGCAGACCCTGAAGAGGGGCAGACTCTACCCAGGATTGCTGTGCACATTGAAGATGCACCAGGGAAGGATGTATCTGGCTCAATCATTTTTGCTTGAATTCCCCATTTTCTATTTGTAGTCTTGGCTCTGGCTTTTGTTCTGATAGCCACCTGCATCCAGCTATTTGTTGGGAAGATGGTCGAATCTCTAGCTCAAGGATAGTTTGAAACTGTTGAAAGCTGATCACCATAATCCCAGTCTTTATTTTAGTGCTTGACATGGCATGTGGCTCCATCCTGACCAATAAATAACAGGGTGAAGGATCCCCCTGGGATTGTTTTCTTTCATCTTAAACAAAGGGATGTGGGAAGCAAGGATTATTATTGTCTTCTGGGTTTTGAGATGTCTACATGTGCACTATTGTAATACAGCATCCACATTGTGATTGGTCAACAAGGGAACTAGCTTGGAGCAAAGTGGCTGTGCTAAGAATGGCAAAGTTGAAAAATGCCAAGGACTTGGGCCCTTAGGACATGTTCAAAACACTGGATGAAACAGTCCTGAGACTCTTCTGCACCCAGGATTTTTATAAATCTAGAAAACAAGGGTTCTTTTTTATTTAGAGCCAGGGAAACCAGGTCTTTCCAAAAAGTGACACCAAGATAGGTTTCACTCAACCACAGGAACACGAGGAAATACAGGATCTATATCCTGATCTGATGACACATTGAGTATATGAGCGGGAGCAACTTGAGTAGGATCATGGGTGAGAATGGCAAGTAACTCAACTGACATATTAGCTGTGGTTCCCAGAGATGGGATGTCTGTCATAAAAGGCAGTTTTAAGAGATATGTGACATGATTCATGGGGATATACCAACAAATCTCTACCTACCCCAGAGAGGGAGCCAACCATAGATCAAAGAATACTATCAAAGTCTAAACTGGTAAAAAAAAAAAAAAGTATGTGTTTTTTGGGGGGTATTTACAGAAATATGGGTGGGAAGACGGGTGAGGTATTAAACAGGAGCAGAAATGACTCAAAGATAGTCACATCTAAAAAAAAAAAAAAACAGTATAGGTGTCAGCACATGAATATTAGAAACCCAGAGCATACTGAACAGTCTTCAGGCAGTTTGATGAATTGAGGGGTGACCTTTCTAAGTATTTTAGTTGGTTTGAGCTGACTCCAGGCAGCTGAACAGGTCTCTGCCTCTTCTGAGCAGTTTAGCTTGTCTTTGAGTCTAGGAATTAACTGATCTATTTCTTCCAGGTAGTTTGGCTTGTCTCTGGTCTCCGCTTCTTTCATGTAGCTCACATTGTCTGAGAGTGTCTTTAAATACTCTTCATTTCTTATATATACTAGGGGAATCAGGGGCCTACCAAAACTAGTCAGTTTCAGGAACTTCCTGAGGCCACTGAGTTTCAACCTATGGGTTGGGACCCTATTGGTTGCCTAGAACTAGAAGAAAACACAGATATTTACACTGTGATCCTAACAGTAACAAAATTATAGCTATGAAGTAGCAATGAAAGTAATTTCATGGTTGGGCATCACCACAATGTGAGGAACTGTATCAAAGAGTTTCAGCATTAGGAAGGTTGAGAACTACTGCCTGAGAACACCCTGTATCTTAACAAGCTTTATCCTAAGATGGAAGGTTTTAATCTCACAGGAAACTGCCATACAAGAGACCATATGACTATTATGTCATAAGTACTGGATACAGGGAAAGGGCTGGTCTGTAGTCAGACAATTTTAACAAGGTGAATATCAAATTTGTAACTAAGGCACAGGCTAGAAAATCAGGGATTACCTAAGTCTGATCTTTATATTTGCAGTGGAGAGATAAAAGCCAAACACACACACATAGTTTGATTCTGCTAGTTGCTGACTAAGGTCATTGATACTATTCTTTTACTGATCTTCTATTAATATAAGGGCATGTAGGAAGAGGTGAAGTTGTAGTAAAAGGGATATGCATAAGAGAAGCTGAATGGGTGCATAATTCTTGGGTTCCTCAGGGAACCACTACAAAGAGGTGAGAGATGATAGACAATTAGATTAGGTGGACAGATATTATAAGGAATTGTCTCTGGGGGTGGTGGTGGTAAGAGGTCTGTAGAGGAGTGGCAGTAAGTTGGCTGAAATCCAAGGAGAACCATTAATATGGTTATGCGTCTGAATCCAAAGAGCAAGGAAAAAAAAAAAATCAATGTCTCAGTTTGAGTATAGGTAGTGGAGTTGAATTCTGCTTCAATTAGCCTTTTGCTTATTCAGACCTTCAGCAGATTGGATGGCATCCATCCACATTGGGAGACAATCTACTTACTTCATCTGCCAGTTCAGATGTTAACATCAGCTGAAAAAAAGCCTCATAGACCTATGAAATTCAATGTTGCACTGAATATCTGGGAATTCTATGTCCAAACTACTGCATACATTTTTCCATTGAAGGTGGCTTAGGGTGCTCTAGCCTTCACATTTCCCCCCCTGAGTCTGTCCTGTCACTCTACCCGTTGAAGCTGTTTTATTTCCACTATAGACCACAGTGACCTAAAAAGGAGATTCTTCTTTTTTCTAGTGGTACCAGTGTCCTGCACTCCTACTAAATTCCATAACTAGAGTAATAACATCTCACATAAGCTCCAATGTCAAATTTATGTGAAATACCATATGCTCTTTGCTTGAGGATATTCCTTGCACTGGCTCAGTTGGTGAAGGCTGAGATTAGATTTCACAGAACCTAGAAGAAGAGAGATTCTCTGTAACAATTGTCTCTCTTACTTGAGTCTTGATGTGGATTTAGAATCATGTGTTCTAACATGTTCTCAGGGTGGACCTGGTATCAGTTGTCAGCCACAAAGAAAGATGAGCTCCTTCCACTGAACATTGAGCATAAGAGAATGAGAGTGTGGATGGAAGCCCATCTCCAGCTAGAGCTGAAGACACCAGAAGATATACTTCTAACCAGGGCCAAATGTCAGGCAGTGGTGGTGCATGCCTTTAATCCCAGCACTTGGGAGGCAGAGGCAGGTGGATTTCTGAGTTCAAGGCCAGCCTGGTCTACAGAGTGAGTTCCAGGACAGCCAGGGCTATCCAGAGAAAGCCTGTCTCAAAAAACCAAAAACCAAAAACCAAAAACCAAAAACCAAAAACCAAAAACCAAAAACCAAAAACCAAAAACCAAAAACCAAAAACCAAAAACCAAAAACCAAAAACCAAACCAAACCAAACCAAACCAAAAAAACCCAACCAGGGCCAAAGTAGCACTCAGAAGATAATCTCGAGTCGGTTCTTTCTCACAGAAGAATAGAAAAACAGAGATGCTACAATTTATAGTCATAAAAGCATGGCTATAGGAATTTTGTTTGATATAGGAACACCCATAGAAGGTCTACACTTGAGAAATCTGGTTTCCTAGAAAATCACTCAAGACAAAATAGTTGTGAAATATTTATCCAAACATACCAACGCAGTTAAGAGCTCTGGGGTTCTCAGCACAGTGGAGCACCTTACTAAAATGGTGTCTTTGGTTTTCACAAAGTTAATCCAAGTTTCTATTCACAGTAATGATTAAATGTCAGAGGTAACACCACTGGTAATCAATGATGATAAAGCTGCCTCATAGTCTAGGAGTCTTTAACATTCTGCTTCTTGTTGTAGGTATATGTGTGTCAACTCCTCAAAAACGACATCAAGTTATTAATAGATACATCCAAAAGAGGGAGATTAAGATCATGCTTACCTCTCTCTTTTATGTTACCATTATTGGGTCTTTTTAAAAAATATTCTTTAAAATGTGTATTCATGCCATCTTTCAAACTCAAGGGCATAAAATGGTATAATTTTATAACAAGGAATACTGATGGGCAATAGTGGACAGTGAATAAAAGTAGCATGATCCACAGCTGGGTCCTCACCAGACAGTCAGACCCGGGAGTGTTAGCTTTATAGAGCATACATTGTGCATGTACCTAGCCTTTGCATTGTTAGCCTTACCCAAGGTCACCTTCCCTCTACTCTAGCCCTTTCCCAGTCCAATGTATGTGACACTTCATGTCCATCAGGAAGGGTTCCCTCAATCCTTTTGCTTTTATCGACACTGACTTGATCTAATTCTGCATGGGCCAAAGATGTAAAGTTAGGAAGCCAAGGTTGGGGACAAGCCTCTGAGTTTCAGGATTCCCGATCTATGTCCATGCTTTCTGAATTCAGTATCACTCTGGAATTAGAAAATATCATCTTTAAGAATCTCCCCAATGAAAATCTTTTGTCTAATTTTTTTTGGAGTAACAGGAAACTATCATCCATCTCAGCAGGCATTGATAGGATGCTTCTGATGGACAAATAACATTTTTCCTTATAGTTCCCTGCACTAGGAAACCATTCTCACAAAGAGCTGTGACTTCCAAAGACAAGCTTGCCTGTGCAGCAGTGCACCGGAAACAACTGATGCTTAGGTCGAGTGCCCCAATTCGACACTTTAATCATTCCAAGTTACAAGTCATTAGTCATCGGCGTAGATAATTCGTCTCTGGGGGCAAGGGTAGACCAAGCAGGAAATTCTAAATCCTCTTAGGCTTGCTTTTCAATTTCCTATTCTCTGTAAGTTGATGCAATACTTTGCACAAAGTTTGCAGTGGACAAATCTTTATTTGGTTAGTATGTCTTCTAATATGAAGGATGCCATTCCTGAGTCGGGAAAAGTAAAACCAATTCTCCCCTGGGTGCTTTAATATATCAGATATAAGCATCTCTCAGAAGATTCTTTGGAATGAAATTCCACACAACAGGTTAATTAGCATGTAACAACTACAGTCTGTGGATAAGCCACAGGATAAGGCCATCCTTAGGAGGAACAGCCTGAGCAGGAACACGCATCGATAAAGAGTTGCTGATCTACTTTTATGTGCCAGCTGGAACTTGCACATGATTCTTCCTTCTTATCATGTGCAATATGTGAAAATCTGACTGTATCTCTGCCTCCCCCACCTTCATTCTCTCTGGTTACAGGGCAGAAGTTTTCTCCTTTGGTTACCATGAGCAAATCCATTCTCCCATGACTGGGTTCTCATTATTTCCCCGGATCAGGGAGTGTATGGTGTGATCACTTGTATGGCAAAGCTGTTGTTTGTGTTTTTACTTTCAAATATGGAAAGATATGTGGGGTTTATTTTTATAACAAAACAAAACTTTGCATCTACAATCTCAACTTGCTTCCTCTTGTAGGCATATTTTTGGAGTCCTCCACACTTAGCATTCCTTAGTTATATTTCAGGCCTCAGAATAATTTTGTGGCTTCCTTTTGAATTGCTGTCTTGATTCGGATGGCAGAACAGTTGCAATGTTCATCCAAGAAATCCCTTCTGAGTTCCCGACTCAGAGAACTCACTGGTTACTGAACATCTCTGGTGGCTCATAGTATGACATTCTCCCCCTGCTCCCTGCTCTCCTGTCATACCTCCCATGCCATCGGTCCATGACTCAGAGGCTCTTCTGTCCTGAGCCTTTGTGCCTCAGTCACCTTAACCTAGAACACTTGTTCTCACCTTCCTGTCTGGGTCTATCTGCCTGAGTTCTGGGAAACATCACCCCTCCCTCTAGGAAACCTTCTGATGACTCCAGCACTGTGAACCATCCTTTCAAAGTGATACTGACGACAACGGCAGCTTTAACTTTGTGTTTACACAACAGTTTGTTTAGTTCTTACTTCCAAATTGGGCATAAATCCCTCTTTCATCTTTTTGATATTTTGCCCTATTTTGTAAACTCCAAGATAATGACTGTAAGGTCCAAACTGTTTTATGTATGACTAATGGAAGAAGAAGCATTGTCAAGTATGATGACCATACACTTTCAAAAGAAATATGACCACTTATATCTTAAAAATGCAAAATAAAAGTGTGTGTCATATTAAGATTGCAATGTTACTGCAGCTTCCACAAAGCCTAGTTTATAACAGACACATGGATGCTTCTTTTAGAAGTAAAAGAAGAATTGCTATAGAATAGAGCTTATGGTATCAGTCAAAGGTGTGTGGGGATAAAGAAATGGTTTAAAAGTTGGAAGACTTAGTTTTTAGATGTTACCTAAGAGAAGTAACTGTGCATGATTCCTTTTAATAGGCTTTATTTTATACAGTTCTAGATCCACAGAAAAAAAATGAAGAGGAAGTACAGATTGTATACATACACATGCACACACACACACACACACACACACACACACTCCCTGTCTCTTTTTTCTTTTTTTTTTTTTTTTTTTTTTTTTTTTTTTTTTTTTTNCCAGTTTCTGGCTATTATGAATAAGGCTGCTATGAACATAGTGGAGCATGTGTCCTTGTTACCAGATGGAATATCTTCTGGATATATGCCAAGTAGAGGTATTGCAGGATCTTCTGGTAATACTATGCCCAATTTTCTGAGGAACCGCCAGACTGATTTCCAGAGTGGTTGAACCAGCTTGCATTCCCACCAACAATTTTTCTCATAGCCTCCCCTATTATCAGATTATATATTACAATTGCCCAACTTTTTATTGACACACCATAATCACTTCAAGTTCTTAGCATCCATTAGGATTCACTGCTGATGTTCATCTGAGGGTTTAGATGAATAATTTATAGCACCATAATTTTATTATCTGAGAAAAGCCCTCCATGCCCTGCCCTATTTATATTCCCCTACCCCAAATCCCCTCTCTATCTTTTGTCTCTATAGCCTTGACTTTGCCAGAATAATGCACAATGGAATATCATATGGCTGGAATCAGAGACTCTGCAACCTTTTAGGCTTTGCTTATTTTTTCATGTCTTTTCATCGCTTGATAGTTCATTTACTTATAGTGCTGAATAATAATAATAATAATTCTTCATGGCCTGGAATACATCATAGTTCTTAAAGTCACATACTGAAGGTCATCTTAGTTGCTTTCAGGTTTGGGTAATTATAAATAAACTTGCTATAAACATCCATGTGTGGGTTTCTGAATGGTTATAAGCTTTCAACTCCTTTGAGTAAGTATGGTTACAGCTTGATTGCTGAACTATATAATAAGAATATATTTAGTTTTATGAGCCGACAAAGAAGTCTGATTGTTTTCCAAAGTGAAAGTGCCATTTTATATTCCCACCAGCAATTCTTGTTACCCTACACGTTTGTCAGCGCTTGATGATTAGTTTTGGAGTTTGGCCACTCTAGTAGGGGGAGTATCTTTCTGTTGTAGTTTAGTTTACAATTGTCTAAACATCATTTTCAATCATCTTCTTTGGTGAGGTCTCTGTTCAGAACACTGGCTATTATACTAATTAACTTATTTACTTTCTTATAACTTTTCAGAGTTCTTTCTATAATTTGGAGAACAATTCTGCACTAAATTCTTCTCTTAAATATCTTTATCCAGTCTGTGTCCTCTCTTCTTGCTCTCCTAAAAGGGTGAAGGACACAGTCTTCTATTTCTCACATCATTCTCAGATAAGTTATTCCTGTTGGTTCTTTACCTGAGTCCATGTAGTCTTTATCCTCCTGTAAGATGGGAGTCTACATTTTGCTTTTGACTTAAATAAGAAGTGTTTTCCTTCCTTCCTTCCTTCCTTCCTTCCTTCCTTCCTTCCTTCCTCCCTCCCTCCCTCCTTCCCTTCCTTCTTTCTTCTTTCCCTCTCTCTTCTCCTTCCTTCTCTTTCTCTCCCTCCTTCCTTCTTTCCCTCCTTCCTTTCCTCTCTCCTTCCCTCCCTCCCCTCCTTCCTTCTCTTCCTTCCTTCTCTCTCTCCCTCCCTTCCTTCCTTCCTTCCTTCCTTCCTTCCTTCCTTCCTTCCTTCTTTGCTTTCCTTTTCATTCCTTCATATTTTTTTAACTTAAGTGGTGTATACTGGGTTACTTAAGGACATTTCCATATATATATATATATATATATATATATATATATATATATATATATATATATATATATATATATATATATATATATATATATATATATATATATATATATATATATATATATATATATATATATCTTTAAGCATACCCCATGCTGCCCCCACCTTCGCACTCCTCTTAGCTGTTTTGCTTCTTTATACAAATCTGTTTCCATTTCCATGTCACATATAATTAAATTCATGGTTTTACCCTTCATTATAAATCCAAGAACTGCGAATGAAAGGACACACGCAGATCAGGTGGCAGTGGCAAGATAGTCCATTCACCACTGAAGGAATTGTCAAAGAGTCTTCCAAAAATAAAAGTAGTTCTTTGAATAGAACCCAGCTGAACCAGCACCTGGGCATTTACCAGAGGACTCCAGGTAAGCACATCACAGAGATAATTGCACTATTCACAATAGCTAAAGTATAAAACCAATCTAGGTGTCTAAGCTCAGAAGAATAAAGATGTGGCATCAGTATACGATGAGACTTGTTCAGCCAAGAAGTGGGGGTGTCTTTCATGTCACAGTTACAAAAGACAGGGTCTCAAAGGAAGCAACTTGAGATAAGTATTAGTGATGTAGGAGCCCCAAATCAACACTGTTTTATGTGTCCTTGCATGCTCTGGCTTCTCTTTTGGAAGCAGCCATTCCCACGAGCTCTAGCCTCACAGATGTCTTGTTCCAGCCAGGCCTCACCTTTCTCAGTCCCCCTGTGATATCAGACTCTGAATTCTGGTCTTCCCTGTTACTTCCTTAACCTCCACCTCCAAGTCAACAAGAAAAGGGAGGGATGTTAGGATTGTCGCTGTTTTAAAACAAATGCCAGTGTGCTACAAGCAAGTTGCAAACAAAATAGAAGCCTGTCCTTCCATCCCCCACAGGAGAGAAAAGACTGTTCTGTCCTTTCAGAGTCTTTCAGGAAACTAAAAGATGGAGGAATTAGCAATTAGCGCTGCCATCTTAACTGGCACAAGGAGGGACTAAGCCAATGCCAAACAGGGGAAGTTCCATAGATTTGGCTGAAGTCTTCTTTCTGATTTAATTGATCTGATTGAAGTGAATTACCAGAAGTGCTGGTGCCCTTGTACTCATTTATAAATATGAGCTTAAAATGCTAGGTCAAATGTTATTGTTTATTCCTGTAATTACCTATGCTAATTGTTCCTATATTGAAACAACACAATGGAATTTCCTGGGGGTGGGTTTATTGATAACTTTGCCCTGCAGATTAAAAACTCCACAATCCTTGATCAATATACTAAATCATACATAACAAGACCTTATAGGACAATGATTGCCTTCTAAATAACCAATTTCTTCTCATTTCCTTGTCTCTCCTTTCGTTCTTTCTATTGTTCTTTTTTGCCTATAACATTGACAAGTCACATCCACAGATGAGGAGTTTCTTTCAAATAAGCGAAGTACATTTTAAAGTAGCCCCTCAAGAAATTTAAAGCATGCAGAAAAAAGGCAAAAATCAAAAGGCAGAGAGACCTGAGGCAGTCAGTGGGAGGAAACCTGATTCAAATAAGCTCTGAGGTGCATGCATGTCCCTGTCAGCTGTGAATAATTCTGCTGCTTTATAGTCTCTCAGTCTACTTAGAGAGAAAGAAGATTGCTGATTTGTGGTGTCTTGTTTTCTATAGACTAATTTTTTTAATCAAGACCTCATTTTGTGAAAATATAGGATAATGATTTTTCTCTCAAATATTGTCCTCTGATCATATGTCATTTTATCCTCCTTGCAAATCCTCTACATCAAAGGCCTGAGGTGAGGCCAGTGCCTGATTTCCCACCCATCTCACTTCTAAGGGTGAGGTATTTCTATGGGATCAATCCTAATATGTCATGACTTGAAGCAGGAAAGTTAGCTTCCTGCTTATAGTCTATCCCCACAGTGGGTCACAAAGGTGACTGATGGTCATCGACCCTCAGGACCAGGCTGGCAAAGGTTACATCTCAACTTGCTTGCCTGATATTGAAGCTAACTAGAGATTGTCATGCTGCCTACCACACAATGGTCAAAGCAAAGAGGAGAAATTATATCATGTCAGGCAATTTTAAACACCTCCTAGCAACAAAATATATGTGAAGAGCCACGCTACCATGGCATTTTTACAGATGAGGGACCTGAAGCTCAGAAAGATTAGCTTGCTGCTCCATGAGCACATGTGTGTGGGAGGGTCATCCATTGACCCCCATGCTGATAACTATACTGGCTGAAAGCTCCCTCTCTTCTGGAAGATACAAGGGATGGCATTACATGGCTCTTTGGTATCATTGCTATCCAATGGAATATCAAACTCTTTTATTTTAATGTTAAAACCTTGAATTTTCTTAGACTTTCCAGAGCATGTAGGGGTCATGTGGTTATTCTGCTTAATGGTGACTGTAAATGTGATTCTGGGTTATGTAAGTGAGTAGGCAGCTGTCTAGTCTAATTTCAGAGAGCTGAAAAGACTCCATGAGTACACCCCCACCCTTCTCCATGCATGAAGCTCCCCTAGCAGCTACTATTTTTAATAGCTCTCATTAATTAGCTTATGTGTCAGGATTTGTGCTAAGCGCTTTCCTTTAACACTCACTTAAGGTGAGAGGCACTGATGCCCCATTTAAGAATCTGCCTGAACTTAAAGCTCCACAGCTGGTGAGGAATTAGCAGCTCTCCTTTCTCGCCACCCAACCTATATTTTTGACCCTTATACTTCATTGCTCACCCCAACTCATGGACAGAACAATGGTCTACACTGCACAACCGCATGCACAAGCTTCACCCAGGTTTTCCAGGAGAGGTTTAGGCCTCTGTAAAATAAAAATAAAGTGGTCTATGGACAGACTACTTTTAGCAGGGGTGTTTGGGTTGGGGGTAAGGTTAATTGAGGTGCATTCAGAGGAAGCCTAGGGTAGGGATGCCATGGGATGAGGGGAGGAAAAGGCATATTCTTTGTGTTCATTTCTGAACAAAGTACAGCCATTGTATACTGGGAGGGGCATAGAGCAGGAATTGATTGTCTCATAGCACGGGGGCTAGAACTTCAACGTCAAATTCTCAACCACTGCTTATATCTAAGTGTTGGAATATTGAAAAATATTTTGGCAAATAGATTAGCATTCATGGAGGAACGTATTGTTTTTCCTTACTGAATACATTTTTTTTTTCTACTCAAAACCACCATTCTTACTAATGTTGGAGTTACTTTGTAGCTATAGTTAGCCATAGACTAAAGAAATTTTTTAAAAAAAATCTATGCTAGTTTGTAAATGTTCATATTTTCCCCAATCTCTGTCTCATACACTTTCAAAACAGACTTACAAAAAATGGCTTATAAACAAATGTAGTCTTTCTTCTTGGGCTCAAAGGATTTTGAAGAATATGTTGATGCATACCCAAGCTATTGCAGTAATTTTCTGTAACAGGCTACTTTTGTAAAGGTGTGATGTGTGTCTGACTCATGTGGCCCTAAAATGAAACTAATCCTGCATTGCTCAAGCTTATTATACGGGTTTATGGTTGGTGAGTATAGTAGTATGGTAGACCTAAACCCTGGGCCTCTGGACCCATCACATAAGGTAGTGAGGTGGGTGTGAATGGACTTACAGGCACTTTGCACTGCAAGAATTCTTCAACATCTGACTCTTACCAACTATACATGTAGCTGTGTTGTTGGTCTGTTGTATGAGGATAGACAATCACTCCTATTTTATGTATAAATATATTTCTTACTCACAGCTTTGTGGAGATGAGAATAGATGATTAAGGCCAACAGGACAATTCTGATCATTTAATTTGGTGTCAGAACATAGCTTAAACACAGGGAGTCCCCATCATAGGGATGAAGTGTCCCTGAATATAGATTACAGAACTGGCTGATTGGACAGACCTCAGAGGAGTTATGACTCTGAGGGAGCCTTTTAAGCCTAGGAGCTTTGCCAGGTGAATCAAGGAGCTGAAAGAATAGTTACTATAGCATTGGAGGGTGTGAGGGTGCCCCACACCAAAGTGGTTCTCCAACAAAACATAGTTTTTGAAAATGACACCTAACTGTTTAGACCAACAAAGCTATTAACCCTTTGTGATGTCTACCTAGATTTCTTTTCTCAACTCCCTATCAGACAGGCTCTCTTAATAAAGATCCCATCATTTACTGACTAAATAAACTAAATTCACCTTATGAATCTGAGTTGTGGTATAAATTTTGTGAGGATTAAATAAAATTAATCCCATCATAGACAAACAGATAGATGGACAATAGATGATAATGGAGGTAGAGAGATATAGGCAAATAATACATAAATATGCAGACGGATATGAACAGATGACCAATAGATAGATTATATATAGATTATAGATTATATAAATGGATGATAGATAAATGATACAAATAGATAACATATATAGATGGATAGATGATAGATACAGATCAACAAACCAGTAAAAAGAAGATAGAAAAATAGATGACAGATGATTGATTGATAGATAGTAGATAAAAATACAGAAAATGCTCTGCAAAAATGGAAGTGAATCCTGTGACCCATCCCTCTTGCCACTCTACCCAATATCTCAGCACTTCTGAAAAAATGATTTTAAAATACTGGTATTAGGGCTTCATAGCTATGTGGCTCCTGTTTGGGGTGACTCCTACTCCCTCTCTTACCAGCTGTGCAGCTGCAGGCTTGGCACTCAGGTTCTGTAAGAGCTATCATGAGATTTAAACTAGAAAATGAATATATGTACAGAACAAAGAGGGGTGTGTTCACAGAGGTGATCCCTAAATGAGATGGGATGACACCACTATCCTGGGAATCATGGGAAGTGTGGTCAGTGTTTCTGCAGTCACTACTCCTGGGGACCTGACTACCTCCTAACTGATAGAGACAAATAGTTCCCATTATAGGCAAATAACTTACTAGTCTTTTAGGGTCATGGTATTGTGTTCTCAAAGAATAGTTTTTAATCTTAAAAAACTAAAACAAGCATCACCACCATCAAAAACAACTTGAGTTCTACTCTTGTTGAATTGCATTTAGCAAACAATCCTATGTAAACCAAGCATGTGGCCAGGTTAGAAAGTAACTCCCTTGCCATGTTGCTTCCTGCTCCATTGCCTCGAAGCGGTGGGCCCGAGTGGTCATCTTGATCTTTCTCTAAAACTCAATTCTCACCTTGGCAGAACTGTTTTCACACTTCCATTCACCAAAGTTCTTGGTAGATTAGATTGCTAGCAAACCACTCAGGATCTCTAAGGAAATACTTTCCTGGACTGTCTCAGTTGCATTTTAAATTAGTACTCAAGAGAGTTGCCTACCACCTGGATGATAAAAGGCCTGTCTCTCCCACCCATAAATGGCCCAATTTATTAAAATTCATCGTTCATATGTACAGAATGGTTTATAATATCAAGATTTTTTTCAGTGAAAAAAGTTGCATTAAAGAAAGGAAGGTGTAGACTGTAAAATGTTGCTAATTGTCATTACTCAGATTGTATTGAAAATCATTGACCATGCACAATTCTTTCCAACCATTGCTAGTTAGTATCCATAATGGACCTTGGGGTAAATCCATGTATTTCAGGGACTTTTTCAGCTCAGCTATAATTTATCAAGACAGTTTGGCAACCAGTTTCCTTCCTTGACTATTATGTACTTTCCTGGATCTACTTACCATAAGTGCAGCAGTGTGGGACCTAGAAAGCATGAGGGACAAGGGCGACCTCTTGTTCACTGATTCTCCAGGGGACATTAGAGAATATGGAGACAAGGCTGGCTGGCAGACCAACAGGAAGGCTTGAGGAACACATGGAAAAGTGTGAGGGGTGACAGGAGTATGAGGCTTAAAGATTGACTTTACTAGAGACTTCAAAAACTTGTTTCATAATACACCTGTCACTATTAACTCCTAAAAACCAAGGGAAGGTGACAGAGGCAGGGTTGGCTGACTAGGGGAAAAAGGAGTCTTACTGTTATTTTGAAAGTGTGGTCCTCACTCTGAGTCCAAGGTTTAGGGTGCAGACCTTGTACCTGGTGATCTTGCCTCTGCTCTTACTGTTTCCTAATATCTTCAATTTAGTAGCATCCATCCAGTGATCCTAGAAAAACACCCAGAGGAAATGTGGCTTCCTTGATCACTTCATACTAAGATTTTGGTTTCCTGGATTTTTGTGGTTCTCAACCTTCCTAATGCTGTGATCCTTTAATACATTTCTTCATGTTGTGGTGACACTCTCCCCAACCATAAAAATATTTTCATTGCTACACCATAACTAATTTTACTACTGTTACGAATTGTAATGTAAATATCTGTGTTTTTCCATGGTCTTAGATGTCATGTCATGTCAAAAGGGTCCATCTGATTTGGATGATGTCATTATTCATAAATAATGAAGAAGACTTTAAATGTTTCCATGATAAGCAGATATTTGAGATATCACTGAAGGACTACAGGACAATCCAAAAACTAAAGGAGAGAAAAATAATAGGTCAATGTAAATTTGAAATAGCTCCTAACCACAGATTCTTGGCCTACCTGCTGGCTCCCCTTTCCAGTAGAATTTCTCTCCTTCTACAAATCGTGACCACTTCCTTTAGATTATTATACTTCAAAGGATAAGGATCGGGCCTAAAGGTGTGTCAAGAAGATGCCTGCACTACTTTGGAGCACCAAACCAAATTCTCAGCTCTAAGGGGTTTGTTTTACCCATGACTGCAGCCCCAGGGTTAAGTAATATACAACAATGTTCAACAAGATTTTACCAAAAACATTCACACTTATAATAGAGTACATAGTGTATTTTAGACTTACAGTGAAGGTTAAGCTGAACATGGAGACAATTCACACTCCTTCAGGACATGCCCTCCAGGTCACAACCCCAGGGAATGAGGTTGACTAATGATGGGGCCAAAGCCGAGGTGCTGGGGTTTTGATGAGCAGATCAAGGCGGAGCCTCATCAAGGCTCCTGAGCTGGCGATATCTGAAGATCTACTTGAACTCCACGAGAAAACTTTTTCACATCACTCATCAAATTAACTAGACATGGCCACCAACTGCTTCTAAATCAATTTCCCTTTCCTCTCTCTCTCTCTCTCTCTCTCTCTCTCTCTCTCTCTCTCATATAATAAGGAGTGAGGAAGACAGAACACAAACAGCCCATTTCTCTCTACTCTTCAAACAGAATCAACATCCATCATGATACAATAACAAGCACTAGGTCAGTTAGAGCTGCTCTGTCTGAAATATATAGGGTAGAACAAAAGCAGAATGGGCAGTGTCAGAGGCAAGGGCGCCACAAATTCTCCTACGGTTTAGACATGACATGTCCCCAAAGACTGGGAAGAGGGAGTGTTTGGATACTATTTCAATGACACTTACATTTGTCCCTGGTACCTGTCCAAAGTCTGGCCCAGTTTATGATAAGGAGTAAGTTATGGCCAGGAGCATGTTCAGACTTGGTCGCAATATATCTACTTGCTTTCTTTTATCTGTAATTGGAAAAAAAATCAGATTGAAAACTTACTGAAACCAGAGGGAATTTCAGCAGCACTCTGTTCTGGAATCTAAATTGCTATTTGTCTAATCCATAAAGCTTTTTTTTTCCATAGGAAAAATGTCAATTTTCAAGCAGCTAGAAGCATGTACATGACCTGATTCTGGTGAGGAATTAATAGATGACTTTCATTACATATAAATATGTAATGTCCTAACTATGCATATATAAGAGTATGTGCATATACATATATAAATACATACATGTACACATATATATACACACATGCATACATACACACACATAGGTGCACTAGGGTTTTGGCAGCAGAGGACTTGCTGCAGACTTGGGAGAAAGTAATTAGAGAACAGTTTTTGACAAGAAATGGAACTAAATTAGAGATTTTGAGTTCTATATGAATCAATAATACACATTTTCTAGTAAGTGAGAGTAAGATTAAGCTTTGTCATCCTTTTCAGACATTTTTATTGAATTAGGAAATGATTGACTGAATATTCCTGGAGGCTCTTCTGGGCAGTGTGATAACCTGCCTGCCTAGAATAGCCTGGGACTCTCTCTTTGGTGCAATATTGATGTGATTAACAAGTATTGTGGGTTAAAGGTGAAAAATCCCCAGAGGCTCATGTGTGGAAAGCTTGGTCCTACAGCAGAAGTCAAAGGTGACTGTATCATGCAGGCTCCGCACACGTCCACCTGTGCAGTAACTCACCAGCAGATAATTACATGGACCGTTAGGAGATGGTGGCTGACTGGGGTGTGTGTAGGTCCTTGAGGCCTTTGAAAGGACAGAACTTGTCCCTAGCCTTAACCTCTTTCCATCCCCCTCACTGTCGACCTTTCTGTGCTCAGAGGTGAGTAGCTCTTCACCTTACTACCTCTACTGCAGCGCTCAGCCTGATGGGGGTCACAACTAAAACCTGAAATCACAGTCCAAAAGAAACCTCCTTTTGTTTTCAATTGGTAGTTTTCAAGCATTTGCCACTGTGACAAAAAGTGACTAATGCAGTGGGAAAATTCATCTGTCTGATGTGTCTACCAGGGTGCTACAGATTGTAGAGAAGGACTGTGTTGAGTTTATTAAACAAAAAGATCCAACTTCGTGTGTTTAAGGTAACAGCCAAACTCAAAAAAAAATTGCCATCTATGGAAAATTACTGATTTCTGGGTATAAATGCAAGTGTTTGATTATCTGCAAGAAAATGGAATGATCCTAATCATACTGGAAATCTGTCTTAGATCCCTACGAAGAAATCGAAGCAAGATGGTTAGGCTTATTTTAGGAACACTCCAGGGGAGTTGACTCAGCCTGTAGTGTCCCCAAAGCAGCCTGGAAGAGGTTTGTGTTGAATAGCAGAGTAGTTCCAAGTGGCAGGAGAAAAAGAAGGAGGGATAGAAGAAAGGAGACCGATGGTGAATTGGGCACGTCATCCTCTCTCCCATATGACCTTCTGAGAAACCAGCAATGACCCATGGAAGGAAAAAGAGGTGTCAGTCGCCAACCAACTCCTATGCCATGCCTCCAATACTTCCAAAAGGGTTCTCCCCGGCAGGCTGCAAGGAGGAGAAGGACCAAGCTGCTCTCAGGTGGAGCTTAAACAAAATCTGTTTAGAAGTGGCTTCTTATCAGAATCAAAGCACAAGAAGGTTGAGGCAAACTGAAGCCACCCACAAAGACACCTATACTTGGGAACATTCTCCTTGTTCCTAACCCCCAGTAGCTGGGAAGGTCCCTGGTGGTACAGAGAGACCTGGCTTTTGACATACAAGACTCACTTTATGTTATGAAAAGGCTTCTAGTCCGAGATGACTCATACATAGATCCCAATATTTCATAAATTCAGTTTTCTATACCAAGCCTTTCTTAGCTTAAGAATCAGCCCAGCTTAGAGATAGGGTGACTCAGCATTGCTCACCAAGTACCTGGCTCCTGGGAGACACTGACAGAGATTGCTGTAACATCTCCTTGGAAACCATGCCTGTCTGAGTATCAGAGCATCTTGGCACTTAGGGTACATCAGAGACCAGTACTAACAAGGATAGCATATGACACAAATCAGTGCTCACTTCAGGTGGCATTATATATAAGGTGCTTGTTAGAAGTTTGTTTTTGTCATTGATTTTTTTTCTCTGCTATATTTATCCTGCTGCCCACATGATTACATCCTTCATCTACTCAAAATGACTTTTAAAAAAGCCACGCTGTGTCTTGACACTAGGGAATCTCATGATGATTTTATAATCAATAAGATCGAACACAAAGCAAGTTCATCTTCCAGGCTAGTAACTATAGAAAATAAACACCGCCCTGGAGTTCTAATACTCATTTAAAATTGTTTTTAATTGAAATAAAATTATTTCACTTTCCCCCATTCTCTTCCCTACCTCCAGCCCCTCCCTGATAACCTCATTAGTACTCTTTTCATATGCACCGACCAAGTTAATTGCTTCTTTTTCTTCTTTGTTGTTAAATGTGTGTGTATTAGTATGTATATAAATAAATACATATGTACAGTTTTTATGAGTCTGTTTTGTTGATGGTATGTGTATGATTTAAAGGCTGACTACTCTGTTTTGGATTATCAGTAAGAGGGCTCATCCTTGGAAAAGGCTAATTCTTCTTCCAGTAAGCATTGGTTGCCTTTAGCTCTCGGTCTAGGAGAGGGACGCTATGGTGTTTTTGTTGCTGTTGTACACTTCCATGTAAAAGTCAGTTGATGGCCACTGTTCTGTCTTGCTTGTGAAGCTTCTGAAAATGACTGTCTCACAGCAGACTTCCTGGTATCCTGGCTCTTAACAATTGTCTTTGATGTTGTCTGATCCACAGATGCAGGAGCTGTGATGTAGACATATCCACCGGGTCTGTCATCTGTTGATCTCTGTACTGTGTCCAGTTGTGGTTTTCTGTAGTGGTCTCCATGTGCTAAAAAGAAAAGCTTATTTGATGAGGGGTGGTAGCTACACTTATCTGTGGATGTAAGGATATAATTTAGAATGTAGTAAGAAATTATCCTGCTCTGGATAGTAAAAAATGGTAGTAGTAGATTCTTTTCTAGAAAACATGAAATCACTAGTCCTGGAAAGGTGGTTAGTTTTTCGGGACCAGACATGATTTTCCTACTGTTGAGGGGACCGTAAGTCCAACTAGACAGCGGTTGGTTGCTGCTGACATGTGAGAGGCACTTATTGCATGTTTATGCATGTCCTGCCATGCTTGGAATTGCAGGGGTTCATAGGTGTTGCAGCTGAGTAGGGCTCTTTAATTGCTTCCCTCCTTGGCTGTTTGCATAGCATTTTATGGAACCATGGAAATTAGTGCAAAGGAAAGAGGCTTTTCAGATCTAATCCAGGAATCAACAAAGCCCTGTGTCCTCAGTGTATCTTTAACAGTAGTGGCCAATTCTCAACCCTTGAAGGGCAACCAAGGGCTACACCAATCATCTAAATTGTTTGGAGAATCATTTGGACTACACAGAGCAACTCTACAAAAGGAGATTTCTTCTTTTCTTGTGTCAAGTACTCTGATACTGGGGGAATTTGTTAGTCTATGGTTCTTGTGGAGAACATTGTCAATACAACTGACTTAACTTTTAACTTCCTATAATATATGTATATATATACGCACATATTATTTACTGTAATATTTATATTATATATTATATGTAATATGTGTAATATATATATTCTATAGGTATATATGCAGATAATATATAATATATACATATATGCATGTGTGTATGCATATAAATCTAGTAGATATAGATATGAATATATAATAGGTATATATGTGTACATGTGTATAATATATTATTTATATGAATTATGAGTATAATTTTAGGTACATATAAAATAATATGATTCCTTGATTTTTTTTGTCTGTTTGTTCTTTTTGAGACAGGGTTTCTCTGTGTAGCCCTGGCTGTCCTAGAACTCACTCTGTAGACCAGGCTGGCCTCGAAACTCAGAAATCTGCCTGCTTCTGACTCCCAAGTGCTGGGATTAAAGGCATGTGCCACCACTGTCCAGGAATTCCTTGAAATTTATCAAACAACTTTGCTGTTAATTGTCCCTCATCCCCACTTCTCTTTCTGTATATAAATACAACCTGGTACCCAGATATACCACTCTTTGCCATATGCTCAAAGGACTCTACAGATACTTTCTCAGCAACGTTCATTGCCACCCTATTCACAATACCCAAGAAACAGAAGCCACCTAAATGTTCTTCAACAGATGCATGCATAACAAAAGGGGATGCCTATGCACAATGGTTCCTAATGAGCTGGAAGGACAAGTGAAATCAGGGACCTTTCAGGTAAATGGTTAGACCTAGGAAAAACTATATTGGTGAGGTAACCCAGACCCAGCAAGGCAAATACCACATGTTCTCTCCCACCTATGGTTCCTTGCTCCAGATCCTAAGAAGTAAGTCCACAGCATGGAGTTAATACACAGGAGTTCTTACATTCTTAATCATGAAACAGAAGGCAGGTATGCTCTGGGTACAGAATATTCAAATCTTATGAACAGCAGTACCTTCTGCTGCTTACATGCCCCAAATTTAAGGCAATCATACTTTGGTGAAAAATAATGGCAGTTGTTACTCAAAGTCATTTCTAGTCAGTAGGAGGATAATTGCTATCTCAATATTATTCAGAATACTATCCTGTGAAAATACTCACCCCCAGAAGTGATTTCAAGCTTCCTAGACTCCTAGCCATATACTACTCTTCCTTATGGGCAGAAACTTCCTGGTCTCCACCATGAGAGCTCATCGACTTGTTGTTAAGATCTGATTCTCTAACTCTCCCTTTAGTTTTCTGTGTTGCCCATGATTTTCCAAGGCATGCTGTGTTAACATGATTTCTATTGGTGGCATCCTCGGGAATTAATAAGTCTTATTTACTTAATAACTCATCATTAGTTCTTTAAGCAGACTGCAGTGAAAACATTGGGAATGCAGTGGATAGAGAAGCAGCATGGTGAGCAACTTGCTGGGAATCCACTTGACTCTTAAGACAGTGGGTTGACTTGAGAGTCTGGAGAGATGGAGCAGAGGTTAAGCATACGGGCAGCTCTTGAAGAGGACTCAAGTGCAGGCGTTCCCAGCACCCATGCCATGTGGCCCTCCACCACCCATGACTCTAACTTCAGGAGACTTACTACCCTCTTCTGAGGCCCATGGTCATATGCACTCATGCACACATATGCAAGGAGTTAAAAATAAAAGAATAAATCTTAAAAATACAGATGGCACACAATAACATTTAAAAATCATTGAATTAAAATTTAGTTTGATTTTTAAATAATGTGTATGGGTATGGTTTTGTATGTTGGTGTGGTAGTATGTGTGTGTCTGTGTGTGTGTGTGTGTGTGTGTGGTATGGACAGATGGTATGTGTGGGTGGTATAGTTTTGTGGGTAGTGTTGAGGGTGTAGGGTTGGGGTGGTTTCTGTGTATGGGTGTGGTAGGTATGTTTGAGTGGTGAGGGTGTGTGTGTGGTGTTGCAAAATAAATTGCTTCTTTGCAAAAATGCTCTAATGTGCACAGCTATATAGTCTCCCAGGCACTGGGATAAATACTGTGATAAGCTAACATAATTCTCAAAATAACTACCAATCTTACAATGGACACACCCAGGTTTACAATCTTAAGTCACTTGACTAATAGCTTTTTCTTTTTTTTTTGTCTCTGTTGGTTTTGCTGATTGTTTGACTCTAGACCTAGAGTCTCTCTCTCACATTCCAAATTGTTCATTCTCTTCACATACGCACACACACACACACACACACACACACACACACACACACAGAGAGAGAGAGAGAGAGAGAGAGAGAGAGTTAAATAGGGACAAGAGGAAAAAGCAGCTGCTTTCAGAATAGCCAATTCTTACATCTCTGTACAGTTTTGGTTTAACTAAATGAAAAACACATTTCTCCTGGAATCTTTACCCTTTAATTGTAAGAATCGACATAATGCACGAGGAATGCGGATTTCTAAGCTGTTTACCTTAACATCAAAATATCACATGGTAGAAACTGCCTGGGATCTGAGATGCCTCTGTCTCTAAAATCCCAGGTTATCCCCCAATTCCAAACTACTTCCATTAAAGAGTGATATCCACGTGTCAAATTTAAATTTGATTAAAAATGGTCACCTGATTAGCGAGAAACAGTTGTAAAATTTGTGATGTAATTGTTACCCTTCATATGTATGCATCTGGAACACCAGGGCTCCAATGAGCTAGGCTGTGGTTGGCTCCTTCCTTGGCCTTCTTCCCAAATACCCCTGCTCCTTCTCACTGGCAATACTGTTATGGAATCCAATCTATGTCTGAAAAGGATTTCAAAAGAGCTTACTAGCTTTCCTTCTTTTTATTTTTCTTTTCTTTCCTTTTTGTCTTTTTTAATTAGATATTTTCTTTATTTACATTTCAAATGCTATCCCCTTTCCTAGTTTCCCCTCCCAAAATCCCCTATCCCCTTCTCCCCTTTCCCTGCTCCCCAACCCACCCACTCCAGCTTCTTGGCCCTGGCATTCCCCTATACCGGGGCATAGAACCTTCACAGGACCAAGGGCCTCTCCTCCCATTGATGACCGACTAGGCCATCCTCTGCTACATATGCAGCTAGAGCCATGAGTCCCTCTCTGTGTTTTCTTTGATTGGTAGTTTAGTCCCAGGGAGCTCTGGGGGTACTGGTTAGTTCATATTGTTCTTCCTCCCGTGGGGCTGCAAACCCCTTTAGCTCCTTGGGCTTACCATCTTTCAAATTTAAAAATATAATTATTTACTTTGTATAAAAAGGTACTCAGAATTCTGAAGATTTCTTGACAGTCAATAAGGACATGCCCTGGTTACCTCAGCTCTCTGTCTAGAGAGGTGCTAAGACATGAGGACAGAGAATGCACACTGCAGAAGTGCCCAGACAGGACAAGATCCTGGTTTTGGGAAGCCATAGGAAAATTACTATCCATGATTTGCTGGAGGAGACAGGAGAGGTAAGTCTTCCCGGAGGAGGTAATAGGTCTAACCTAAGGATTAAAAGGCAAGCAGCATTGTACTACGTAAAGAAAGCAAGGGGTCTGAGAGAGAGATTTGGGAGAAAGCATTTTCAGAGGAGGGGATGTTAATAAAGACCAAGAGTTAAGAGACAGTTAAATGTGTTCTTGGACCCATTTAAAGCAATTAACACAGAGAGCAGAGGTCTTTATCCTCAAACATGGATGCAAGGAATATGAATACCAGATCACAAAGCATCCAGCACTAGCTATGTCAGTCTGTCTGAAATTTACAATTGTTTGACAGACTCTCTCAGAATGGTTGGTACTGGTGTCCCAGAGCACTTATTGCAACTGTGAGAGTCTTCACAGCTAATGGGGCCATGCTACCCCAACCTGTGCCAGCTACAACTAGTCAAGAACCATCTTGAGGCCTTTAGTGTCACACTTGACACACTTGAATGTGTCTTTAGGTGGACAAAATAAACTTAAAATGTATTTTTAGCATCACTGGGGAGACTAAATTAGATGATAAGATGTAGCAGAAAAGAAATATGTTGGCACCTCTTAGTTTTCTGGAAGATGTGTGTGTGTGTGTGTGTGTGTGTGTGTGTGTGTGTGTGTGTGTGTGTTTGGGGCACGGGAGGGGAAAAAATTCCTGCCTTTCATATCCTCAAGGGATGGGCAAGGGATGGGAAGGGAAGAGACATCCTTTCTAAAGGAAGGCTGCAAGGTAATTCTAAGTCCTGACAATAGCAGGTCTGAGGAGCAGCCACAGGGGTTCCATGGCTCCCTCCAACACTGTGTGATGATCTGCCTTTCAGAATTAGCCACACTGATACCTACCTGACAAGTTATGGCTATGGCACAAAACAGTGGCTGGGGCATCTCCTGTGGACAGAGCATCTCATGATGTCCACTCAAGTTCCAGTAGAAACCAAACAACTCACTACACCAACAGAAGGTGCTTTCAGATTAAAAGGCCAAAGCAAACATTTGTTCTTTTATATAAAAAGAATTTTGTACTTTAGCCAAGTGACCCAGAGGACCCTTTCATGCAGTGGTTCTTAATCTGTGGGCCTCAACCCTTTTGGGGGTGGGTGGGAGTTGAACAACCCTTATTAGGGTTTGTATATCAGATATCCTGCATATCGGGTGTTTACATTGTGATTCATAACAGTAGCAAAATTATAGTTATGAAATAGCAATGAAATAATATTGTGGTTGTGATCACCATAGCATGTGGAGCTGTATTAAACAGTTTTAGCATTAGGGAGGTTGAGAACCACTGACTGAATGGAGCTTGACTTAACTCTGACATGTTTTCTCCCTAGTATCACATAACACAGGACAAGCAAACATGCAGACGAACCCCAAGATGTGATGCGTGCCATGCTCAGGCACTTCTATCTTCACTGGCTTATCTACTCCTCATCCTAAAACTGTGGGGTTACTATCTCCCAATTTTGTGGAAGCAGCAGGCCAGAGACAGGGACAATGACTCATTTGGTCTGCTGGAAAGAGGCAGGAGCATGTCGTTCTAGAACAGTAGCCTTTTAGAGCCCAAGCACATATATTATACTACACCATGAGCAGAAGGTGCAAAGACATTTTGAAAGATCACATGCAACATCACACTTGAGGAATGGTTATGTTAGGGAGACTTATCATTGGCCTCTGATAAAAACTGCTGGATGTGTCTGAGAAGTCTTTTAAAAGAGGAGAAATAAAACCATTATCTAATGAGTAAAACTCATAGTTTACAATACATTCCTTGAAACAATTTTTAAAAGTGTGCCACATCCTAGAATAATACCAAACAATGACCTGTTTATTTCAAGAATTTTTTGATAAAATAACACAAGTCGACAATTGCTAGAGTTTAAAGGATGTGCTTTAATGAACCTGAACCCTTCATATCAACCATGCTGCAAGGGCTATGGGGCAGACATCCTCTGCTGGAAAGCAGGCCTGTGTCTATATCCACCCTGGTGAGATTACTGGGTCATTCTTGGTAATATGAGGCATGGAACCTAGGTCAAAACACTTTGGGTATTTGGTCCACTTAAGGGCAAAGATGACCTGCTATTGAAACGCATTAGGCAATCAATTCATTTAAAGAGCAGGGTAGAGGAGGACAGTATGGTCAGGGATAACTAACACTAAATACTTTTTAAAAGGCCCTAAGATAATCCACCATTCTAGAAGTTTTCTAAAATATATAGAGATATAAGGAGTTTAAAATGAGCTATCCTACATTGGGGGATACAATGCCTCTCCCAGATATCATAGGCTATCAAATAAAAAAAGTCCAGTGTTTGTCAGTAGGATCCTACAGAGCCCTCAAATATTACAGGCCATTTTGACTGCTTTCTTCTTGAGCTTGCTAGTAAGGCCCTACTGTTAAAGACACCACATATAGCACCATCATTTTCAGGAGCCAGGACACAGGAACCACTAAAGTGTCCATTAGGAATGAGTGGATAAAGAAATTATTGTATGTAAACATGGCATATAATGCAGCCTTTAAAAAAATGGAGGAGATTGGGCCGTCTACAACAAAGTAGGTAAAACAAGAGGGCACTAGGCTAAATAAAATTAGCCAGACATAGAAAAGGCAAATACTTCAGAATTCCATGCATAGAATCTAAATTCACAGAAATAGAGAGTGGAAGGCAAATGCCAGGAGTTATGGTTGGTAAAATGTGAATGTTGGTCAATGGGTATTAACTTGAAGTTATGACTTGACTAATTTCTGAAATCCTAAGGTATAGCATAATAACTATAGTTAATATCAACATACTATGCTAAGTGAATAAGTATGAAGACACCATTTGTAGCGGTCTTCTTGCTCCTCTGATTCTTAGGTCTCATCTGTCTCTATAACCATGATGGTCCCTGTGCCTTGGATGTAAGGATCACCATTTGGAGATGGGCATTCCACAGTCACTTGTTTTCGGTACCTTCGACAGGTTGTAGTTCTCTGCATTCTGCAAAAAGAAGCTTTATGGATAAAGGGTAAGAGATGCACTTAACTATGGGGAGAAGAATAGGGATTCAGGAACAGTTTGATAGTATCTCAATTTAGCAAAATGGTAGCAGTAGGTTCTCCTCTAAGGTCTATAACATCTCCAACAATGGTTTTATGCACATTTTACAGTACCAACATGACTGCTATCCTGTTGAGGGTGCCTTAAGTCCATTGATACAGGTGTTGGCTACATCCAAAACATTAATGTCACTGTTGCTCACTTAGGCATATACTGCCAGGCCAGTCATTATTGCAATCTTAAATTTACAGCTGAGTGGGAGTAGTAATAACTTTTTTCCCAGGCAGCCTACATGGCAGCTTCTGACACTTTGTAAGCTAGTCATCATAGAGGAAACTTCTGGGTTAGAACCAGCTAGATTTGTCCAAGTTCTTTACCGAAGTGCATGGTGTCTTCTGCAATAGGGCCCCACCTTCTGATTCTTGCAGACAACTGAGAGCAAGGGAAATAGCCTGTATTATTTTGGGAGTCTCTCCAACCACTCTGATCAATAATTGGAAGAGTTATTCTATAATTGGCATTGGACTTTTGTTTGATAGTCTTTAGCTTCTGGGAAGAAAATTTCCCATATGGGGTACTTCCAATTGAATATACACATACATATTTAAGAAAACATATAAAACAGGCTTTCATATGGCTTTTCAAGCATCCTTGGTGTTAGTTACACGTACAGTACACTTTGCCTTCTCATTCTTCCCTAGAGAAGCCTCCTCATGTTTTGTCTTAATCCTTCATAGCACTTACTTTCTTCTCTCCCCACTCCAATGGCCCCCCTTTCTTCTTTCCTTCTATAGTTAACTCCAAGTTAAGCCTAAATTATCCAGTCACATTTCTGTTGCTTTCTTTTGCATGCATAGCCCTCAAGCTTATTAAAATCTGAAAGATACATATACAGCTACCATTCCCCTGCAGCATGCAGTGCCTAAAAGAGCCATCATTAGTAAGCATATTCCTGGTATCTGGATCCCAGCCCACACTAGCTACTTCCAGTAATCATTTGTTTGGGGGTAATTTTCCTATTGAAGTGTGTTGTGTGATAGGTGCTCTGACACCTCTGAAGGCAGATCCCAAGCTCTTCTGGAAACTATTTTGTAAAAGAGAAACAGTCTTGGGGAAGGATTACCATGGGGGATTTTGGAAGCTAGCCACCCAATTAGGCAGCCTTTCTTCTCCAAGGACCTGTAACTTGTACTCACAGTTTCAGTATTTATATGGACACAGCCCTCGCAATCTGACATTTTTAGAAGAAATTTAGCTCTACCCGAGATCTGGGCTCAGTGACAACCACATTGGTCTCCTTGGAAAGCAAGGATACTCCCAGGAAAAGAGAGTGGTCCCTCCCTTAATCACACTGCCTGTCACTTCTCATAAGTAAGATTGCTAAATGGACAGGAAAACACAATCTCTGTTCTAAATGTAGAAGATGAAGGAAAAGAGGGAGAGGAGAGAGGAAAGGGGTGATGGGGGAGGAGGCTGGAAAGATGGTTTTGGCTGAGAATTTACGTAAGGATGAGAGAGATGAAGAGAAATGAGCTAATACAGAGAGGTCAGCGAGAGGACTCGGCCTGTGGAGCATCTGCCAGTAACCAGGGGGTAGAAAAGAAGACAAGGGCTCTTGTCCACATTTCCCTTTGACCGTATGAAAAACACAAAGACCTTTGAAGCAGAAAGAGTTGAGTTCAATTTCTGCCTCCATGGCTTTCAAGCCTGGAGGTATTTTACTTTGTTTCTATGAAGTTTGTTTTCTTCTGTAAAATCAAGTTAACACCCCTTACCTCACAGTGCTGTTATCATATCCAAACTGGTACATTCTCCTGGAGGGGATTCATTGATCTTAAGATAGATTGCCCTGGGATGTCTGGGGCGGAACTCTGGGTCTTCTATAATTTAGTTGTCTTGATGGAATCCAGAGAATAAAGCCACACCCCCAATATTCAGGGTGGAGCTTCCCAGAAGGAATGTGCTTCATGGTTGAGATTTATTATTGGACCAAGCCAAGGTCAGTACTGAGACAGGGCATGAAGACAGAGGAGGTAGCTGCATGGAGAAGGTCTACTTAAGGGGCATGTCTTTCTGTACAGAGGTAGAAGAAGCTGTAAGACACTCAGGCTCACGGGGTTTGCCAGAAGGTATTATAGGGTGCTTTTGCTGGTCAGAAGAAAGATGATTCCTTCAAGAGTAGTGCCATATTGCAGTAGGGCATGGGAGTCTATTCCAGGCTTCCTTAGGCTTAGTAGTTATGAACATCAGAGCAGCTAGTCTTTATTTTCCACTGCCAGTCTTGACTTTCCTGAAGCTTCTTGAAAGACTGAATCCTACTGATACCATCCTTATGGGATAATGACACTAAAGGAAAGATTAAGGGGAGAAGGTGAGAGTGACAGCCAGGAGAAACAGGTACGGGGTGAAGGAGGAAGGGAGGAATCCAGGCATACAGGCCTTGGCAGCAAGTAAGGGTGGGACTCTAGGGCCTGAGCTACTTGTGACTACCAGGAAGGACTGATGAGGACATGGTTTAGAACACTGCTCTAGATGCTTCAGAAAAGAAGAAAGTCATTCTGATCAACATTGGATTTTATGCAGCTGTTTAAAAGTAGGAATATAGAGCCGGGTGTGGTGGCACACACCTTTAATCCCAGCACTCGGGAGGCAAGAAGCAGGCGGATTTCTGAGTTCGAGGCCAGCCTGGTCTACAAAGTGAGTTCCAGGGCAGCCAGGGCAAAGAAACCCTGTCTCGAAAAACCAAAAAAAACCAAAAAAAAGAAAAAAAAAGTAGGAATATGCTCCTTTTAATGGACTCCTTTTCTAGTTACCATTTATTCCAGTTTAGAATAAAAATTTAGTGAATTGCCTTTCAGTAAATGATTTCTAAAATTTAAGCTTACCTTTTGTGTTTGAATGAGAAATGTTCTCCATAGATTCATACATTTAAACATCTATTCCCCAGGCAGGGCAGGCTTTGATGTGGGGCTTAGCTGAGGAAGTAGGTCAATGGAGGTGGGCCTTGAGTTTCTTAGCCCAAGCCTACTTCATGTCTCCTTCTCTTCCTCCTTCTACTACCACAATTGTCCAACTAGGCCTCACTGTAGGTAAGTAACAGTTCTCCTTCATGGAATAGATAGCTGTAGACATAGAGAAGGGAGCATTCAGGCAGGAAGGTTGTCACTGTCCCTGGGTGTAGCTAAGGAAAACTTCGGAGCTTAAGATAATATAACAAATTAAAATATATGTCGCATATGGGTACATTATATTAAGCTTAATTAATATATGCCAAACAACTGCCATGTTCAGGGTCCAATATACAATTGATAAATACTATGTATTGGGAATCCATTCAAATAAAATAACTCTAGCCTTTAATTGTTGCATATGTGATCATTATGCAACATATGCATATCTGAAATTGCATTATGGTGTGGCTCAGTCCTTAGCATATACCTTTAATACCTCTGGCTGGCTGAACTAGAGCTATACCCTTAGTATATACCTTCAATCTCAAACAGTGAAGGTAAAGTTAGTTTGTAGACTGAAGCACCCATTATTTAAAGTGATGACTACACATTGCGTGTCAGACAAAGTGATGAATCAGAAAAAGATTTGACAGAATAGGATCTGCATGACTCTCGTGAGAAGAGAGAGGAAAGGGAAGCTACTTAAGAGAGAGAAATGCAAAAGGAGGAGACCGTTTTACTGGGAGGGTTTTACAAAGACAGGTAGCAGAGAGAACAAGCTAGACACAGGTGAAGACAGAAGGAGCCAGAGAACCAGGAGTCAGAAGATGAGAACATATTGCCAAACTCAATGTGAGGCCAAGCAGGGCAATTCAGGAAAAGCAAAGAGAAGCCAGACTGAATCAGTTAGTGTGGAAAGGAGTTTTATGCCAGAACATCAGACCTGAACCAGTCAGCCAGAGTTCAGAAAGGACTAGAAAGGGTGAAATTTTCAGCAGCAGGTCTCAGAGGGTGAAAACATTCTAGGCCTAGATACGATTATACAGAGGCTAGATCCTTCCAGTACTAGGTCTAGGTTAGCAGTCCTTTTCTTCAAATCCATTGTGGTCATTTGTGGCCAACTCTCACTAGCACAGGATTGGAGAAACTGATCTCTCTCTGTCTGTCAGGAGCAGCCATGCCTGCACCCCACAGGTCCCACAGCACCTGGCTATACTTCCTGCAGTAGAGCCAGCATAAGCTTCTACTTAGCCTCTAGACCAGCTCACTTGATTCTCTTAGGCATAGAAAAGAACTTTCAGTGTCTAGAGTGGTGGTTGGGGAATACCTTTCGACAGCTCCCTCCCCTCCCCTAGATACCTTTTACAAAGCATCAATGCCCCTAACTCTCTTCTTTTTCATGTAGCTTTCTTTTCATTATAAGGTTTCCCACCAGCACTTCCACCTGGCCTTCTGACAGGAAGGTGGGAAATGTCCACACACACCATCAAGGCTCTCAAATGGGCAAAGGCCTGTAATTCCTTTGTAAAATGACAGTTATCAACTCTTGTGAGCTAGGTTTCACAAGATGCTTGTGGGAGGGTGAGTTGTTTACTTACTTCTGAAGGCAATGCTAAACTGTCACACACCCTTAAAAATGTCCACAGCCTCAGCCAGAGATTTTACTGAGAGCAACTTTCTTGTGATTCACACAAAATATAAACTAAAAAAAAAAAAAAAAAAAGTCACTCAACCTTACTAGTAATAAAAGAAAAGGCATAGAAGATGTGCCTAACCTTGGAGAGACTTGAGGCCTCAGGGAGTGGGGAGGCCTGGAGACACCAGGAAGCACGGATCTTTCCTGCCTCTTGTAGACTATAGAAGCAATGAGTATCACAAAAGGAAATAGACACAAAGATGTGGCAGGAGGAAAAGGAAGGATTCTAACCTCTACTTGCTTGAACAGTTTCACTAAACATTTATCACTTTCATGAGTGCGTGCACCACACTGATTATTTACGTATTTATTTTTGGCAACTTGGCTTAAGCTACAGTCATCCAAGAGGAGGAACCTTGGATTGAGAGAATGGCCCAATATGATCGGTCTGTGCACAGGCTTCTAGAGCATTTTTCTTATTGATGGTGACATAGAAGGACCCAGGTCACTATGGGTAGCGTCATCCCTGGTCGGGTGGTTCTGGGGTATATGAAAAAGCAGGGCCAGCAACCATGAAGAATGGGCCAGTAAGCAGCATCCCTCCATGGCCTCAGCTTCAGTTTCTGCCTCCAGGCTCCCGATACGAGAAATGGCAAATTGCAGCAAAACCCATAAACATTCAACAACTATTGTACAAACAAAGAATAGTCTTAGAGTTGAACATAATAAAATTAAAAATCATATTTTCATGTTTTTTTTGTAAATTGAGAAAACAACATAAGTTTGTAGCAAACACATATCCGTTTACTGTAATTTATACTTCCATAAAACATGTAGCTGTGTTGGTGCATAGGAAAAAGCACCAAGAGATATCCAGAATAGAGCAGGTCTTCTGAAATCAGTGTTCTAGGCCACACAACCACCTCATGGTAGAGCAAGACCACTGGCCCCATGGCTTCTCACTCTGTCTTCCAGTAATACTTACACACACACACACACACACACACACACACACACACACACACTCATACACACCTCTGGGATTTTTATTGCACTCAAATTATTCTTGCCAGGAACAACTGAAGGGCAATGACTAAGTTCGAAATCAGCTTCCACCCCAACCCCACTGAAGTGACCTTTCCTAACCCCTTGGAAGCTTCGTACATGTCCACTGAAATTTGTCTTTTGTTTTAGTATAACTTTGCTGTTCCTCATCACAGGCAATAGACATCATGGTCCAAAGGAGAACGAAAAGGCTCAGCGTGTCTGTCCCGAGGCCCCAGAGAAAGCTCCTTCTTGCCTGCTCCTCTTCCCTCCGATCTGGACTCTCTTGGTTTTGGTCCCATGCTCATTCATTTTCATCAAAGGCTTAATTATGTTCCAGGATTCTGATCACTGGTTTATTAAATGTTGAAGCCCATAAATGCAGAATGATGATTTCTCAGTAATGAGCTTCATTCAGGAGAGGAGAGGCTCAAGCCCAGGAGTAATCTCCAGGAGTTTGGCATCAGCCGTTCCATCTCTGGCAGGCTTAATCATGGCTTTGGCTTCTCAAGCGCTCGACCTACTGGATTGTCTAAGGTCAAAAGGGATGCCCCAAATTAATTTTAAAGACACATGGCTGCTAGTGGTGGACAGTGTTTGCTCACAATATTAAAAGCAGCTCCTTTGATTTCTCCTCAGATTACGAGCCAAAATAAGTTAGCTTGAAATGATAGGAGTGACGTCCTAGTGTAAGAGGAAAATAAACAGGCCCTGCTATGTTTATAAGATAAAGCAAATCTTGGAGAAAGCCTGCATTGAAACCAAACAAAATAGACAGCTGAGGTTGTGGTGGAGGGGAGAGCTATCTAGGAGGAGTTGGGAAAAGGGAAAAATATGACCAAATATGTATTATGTAATTAAAAAAATAAATAAAAGGGAAGAAAATAAAAACACCTTCCAGCTAAAGCAAAAACTCCCCCACAAATACAAGACTGAATGAGAACAAAATGACTCATATTTTATGCATTTATTCGGTGTTTCCAATATATAAAACATAATTTTAGATATTATGAGGAGTCAAACAATGGATTCCTGGTTGGGTTTCCAGGATAAGGCAAGAGATAAGAGGAATTGTTAACACTAGCAGTGTAGCATGATTATCAGAATTATGACAGAGGCCTACCATCTTTGAGTGAGGGGCTGGTTTGCATGTGGACATTGGGAAAGGACCAAAGTAGTATTTCATATTAGCTTTTAAATACAGATTTAAGAAAAAAAACCTTTCTACTCTGCTTATCTAAGAAAAAAAAAAAACCACTGTAACAAATAGATTTTTTAATAAGCTGAAACATTCAGAGATAAATAAATAAATAAATAAATAAATAAATAAATAAACAGTATTGAGTATCCCAATTGGCTATCAAAACCAATAAATGGTCAGCCCTGAACACATATATACAACTAACAGACTGAGTATTTATGTACTTATGAATATGTATGTATAGACAGATACATCTATGTATATAATATCAATAAATGAGGAGAGAGGAGGGGGAAGTAACAAGAAGGGAAAGAAAGGGGAGGGGAGAGGGAGGGGGAGGAATGGGTAAAGGAGAAGGCAGAGGCCTTTCTTTTCTTTTTGTGACTCTTCAACATCTGGTTCTAAGCCCATGTAAAGCCTGACTCCTGCTTGACCTTGACTCTGTAAGAATGTGTTAGTTGGTGTTTTATTGCTGTAAGAGACATTATGGGCCCAGCAATTCCTATAAATGAAAATATTAAGTTGGGGCTGACTTGCAGTTTCAGGAGTTTTGTGCATTATCATTATGGCCAAGAGCAAGGAAGTGTACAGGTGGCAGATGTTGAGGAACCAAAAGTTCTCATCTTGATCTGTAGGCAGCAGGAGACTATGTGCCACACCGGGCAGAGCTTGAGCATAAGAGACTTCAAAGCCTGTCCCCACAGTGACACACTTCCTCCAACAAGGCCATACCAAGTCCAACAAGGCCATAACTCCTAACAGTGCTACTCCCTATCGTCAAGCATTCAAACACATGAATCTAGGGAGGCCATACCTATTCAAATCACCATAACTTCCTTGTGATACGTTTCTTTTGTCTAATCAAATTTCAATACATATTTTGTTTGTTTTGTGTCTAATACCATGTTACCAAGTAATCCTTGACTGAACACCTGTCAGGAGCAAAGCCGAAGGAAAGTCAGGCTTTTCCACTAAATTTAAGCTGAAAAAGACATAACATAGCTGTTTTAGTAGGAAGTATGCTGGCCTATTGTATCCTGTGTCAACAGCAAGATGAGTATCACTATTGGATAGATCTTTCAAGCATGAAGATCAAGAATTTTCTGTTTTCAATAAAGTGTTTCTCATAGACAGGAAAGAAACAAAGAAACAAAGAAAAAGTAAAAACCCACCCAACCAACCAACCACTCACCTGCAGCATTACTTCTGTGGTGAAGGAAGATTCCAGCAATAGACAACAAACTCCTCGTCTAGTATCATGGAAAGGGGGTGGACTTTAGAATGAGAATGGACGTCACAGGTCCTTCCATGTCTCTGCTATGAGGCCTTGGAAATGGAGCCTAATTTTGAATCATGTGGGCTAAAATCAACTGGGTTACTGAGGTGACTAAATGAAACAATGTAATGCATGCATATGGTAAACCTAGCCAAAGGTATCGATTCCTCCCCCAAACGCCTAGCTTTTTGCTTTCCCTTGGTTCAGGAATCAGGTATCTCTGATTCCCATATTTTTCTAAGATTGGAGCTGTTCTTTACTTTTCTCTTTCTAATGTCACAGAGTCCAGACAGAGACCCACAAGAGATCATAGGGTCTAGATAGAAAAAGTCCCAGGAGAAAGTGACACAGTTCTGGAGTGGGGGAGGGTATAGAAGGATCCTTAGCGTATAAAAGCTATCAGAGACAGAAATTTCAATCATTGAAACCAATCGTTGAGATCTTTTATGACTATAAATACCAACTCTGCAAATTACCATGCTACTGTGCTATTTGGAGACATAGCTGTCACTAATGTCATGTAGTAGATCCCTGAACTGTTTGTGCATTAGCTAATGGCTTTTATATGGATAGTTCTTTAAGATGACAGTACAGCCATTTACAATGTAATGTTGATTAAACATGACCATATGTTGGGATTATATAATTATAAAAACTGACCAGTCCTCTCTCTGAAGAACTTATAATCCAGTCTGAACTGATTAGGAGATACATTCATGCATACATTTGAGAGACAATAAAGGAAAGCAATTAAAATTTTAACTATGAATAAAATCACAAATTATTATTATTATTATTATTATTATTATTATTATTATTATTATTTGGTTTTTTGAGACAGGGTTTCTCTGTATAGCCCTGGCTGTCCTGGAACTCACTTTGTAGACCAGGCTGGCCTCGAACTCAGAGATCTACCTGCCTCTGCCTCCCAAGTGCTGGGATTAAAGGTATGCGCCACCACGCCCGGCTAAAATCACAAATTATTATGAAGCAATCATGATGCTCTTATGTACAACAAATGGAGACTTTTTAATCTTTAATTTTAAGATCATTCATTATAAAGAGAGCAAGAGGCTCCTGGAAGGATTAATACTGGGTTCAGAAGTACAAAGTAGGACTACATTTGATATTGTCATTATTATTGTTGTTGTTGTTGTTATTACTTTGATTGTAAGCCAAGTCTTTAATGGCTGAGCTATCTCTCCAGCTCCCCCCATTTTTTTTAATTAAATCACACATTTATATCTTTGGAATTGAGTCAGCCGTTAATAATAGGTTTGGTTGATTTATTGATTCATTGGTTGGACTATCCATAATTCATAAAACAAGAGATATTTCATACTATAGTCCAAGCAATAGAAATACACAGAGGAAGAAGCAATAAGCTTTTGCACACATAGGAGTTTGTTTATAAGACAGACTTCACTTAGGTGTTTGTTAATAGAAGGGGGGTTGATGTTGAGCCTGGCTTAGGCTTTGAAACTTCCAAGGCCCCCATGCTCACTTCCAGTGATGGTGGGAGGACAAAGGTCCTTGTTTTTTCTTTATCTTTTCCAAGGGAGGTATTGAGATGTACCACAAAGTTCATGTTGATTTTTGTATACACATTACTGTGTCATCATAGTACAAATAATACCATAGCATGACAATGGGAAGGATGTTATTTCCCTGATAAATGGGTCCCCTTAAACTGGAGAATTTAAACCCTGTTCTTTTTATAACATGAATTAGATCCACAATTCTCACTTGCTATTTGACTGGGAAGTGCTGAGGTCCATGGGAGGACATTTTATTAGAAACTATCAAGCTAAGAGGCTACTTATGGGGAAGGCAGAAGAGTCTGGTCTCCCCTTGCACTTACAAGTCTTTCTCAGTGACATCCCCAAACATGCTCATGTTCATCTGTGGTGAAAGCCTGTCACCATTGAAGAAATATGTACTTCATATTTCTGTCTGAAATATGTACTTCAGAGCAGAATTCAGCTATAGGGATTTGAAATCTCTATCAAAATAAACTCAGTGAGCCAACACAATGATGCATGCATATCACACCTCTAGGGTGTGGTCTAACACATATCCTTTACATAGAAACATGGAAAAATCTGCAATATAAGGAGGTCACATGAACAGCCCAGCACACAAAGGGCACTAAAACGGGTGTTAGAGACAGCTTTCTACTCTGAACCCTGAAAAATAATTCTGTATTGTTTGACCTTGAACTGGTCGTTTTTATACTGCAGAATGGACACCCACACTTTATCCAAAGACCCTTCTGGTGCTAAGGGTCTTTGATGAGTGGGTGTGGTAACCTGTGCAAAGTGTCAGCTATCTATCAGCTATAGAACTAGCAAAGCTTTGTTCTCTTTCTTTAAGCTGCATCTTAACTCAGTTCTTTCTTTGCAATGCAGAAGCTATTTTTTTCCGTTGCAATCTCACTTTTCTATCAGGTTTTCCTTCTATTCCCTGAGTGATTGGAGTCACTTTCGGAAATTCCTTGTTCATGCCTCTATTTTAAGGTCTCTCCCACGACATTTTCAGAGTTTCAGGTTTTACATTAAGGCCTCTGATTTCCTTGAATTGATTTTGGACTAGGTGAGAGACAGGGATCTACTTTTACTCTTCTACAAGTGGACATCCAATTTCGTAGCACTATTTGTGTCCTGGTGTCTTTTCTCTGGTGTCTTTTCAATTTCTTTCTTTGCTGTTTTTGTTCTTCTTGTTTAGTTTGTTGTTTCTGTTTTAAGTTTTTAAGAATTTCATATGAGTCCACACACTCTTCTGCTCTCTCGTCCCCTTGAAGTTCCATGTTTTCCCCATTACCCCCTCAAATTCCTGACTTCTTGTATAATTATCATTGTTATATACATCCTACTTACTTAGTTATGTACATAGATACATACAGACAGAAAGATAGACACACACACATACACACGCCCAATTGGTGTTGCTCACATATACCTATGTTTAGATGTTTAGGGATGACCATGTGGAATTGGAAAAATCTATCAGAGTCCTCATGCCTGAAGAAAACTGATTTTAATTCTCTTAATAGCCATTGATAGTCTGTACCTGTCCATTTAAGGATGGTGCATTATGATATTTCCTCCCATCTATGATGGCATGTGATCTTGTGTCGGTCTTGGGTAGGCAACCACATGGTTGTTATTTCATGAGTGTAGCATCCATGTCATGTCTAGAAAACATTATCTCACAGACATTGTTCTGGTCCTCTGGCTTTTATAATCATTCTGGTACTACTTCCATCATGTTCCCTTATCCTTTAATGGAGGGGTTGTCTGTAGATGCATCAATTGAAACTGGAATTTTGGTGCTATAAATGTCTACATGAAAAAATTAGAGTTGGAGCTAAAGATATGGCCCAGTGGTTAAAAATAATGGCTGCTCTTCCAGAAAACTTGTGTTCAATTCCCAGCATCCTCATCTTGACTCAGAACCATTTGTCATTCTAATTCTAAGGGACCTAATGCTTTTTTACTGCATACTGTGAGCTCCTAGCATGCTCTTGATACATGAACATACATGCATATAAAACATTCACACACATTAAATAAGTAATAAATAAATAAATTTTGATTGATTGATTTTTAAATAAATAACTTACTAATAACCAAGGATTTAGAAAACCAAGAGAAAGCCAAACCTCAAATCATTAAACAGAAAGAAATAATAAAGATCTGAGTATAACTCAAGGCAAAAGCATTACAAAGAATCAATGAAACAGAGTTGGTTCTTTGAAAATACAAACAAAATTGGGAAAGACTTAGTTAGACTAATCAAAAGAAGAAGAAAGAAGACCCAGTATAATATTAGAGAAAAAGATATCCTACAACATATACTAATAACAAAAGATATCCTACAACATATACTAATAACAAAAGATATCCTACAACATATACTAATAACAAAAGATATCCTACAACATATACTAATAACATTTAAAGGATCATTAAGGCATTGTTTGAAATACTATATTTCAATAAAGTAGAAAATCTAAGAGAAACACATAAGTTTATAAGCACATATGTCCTGTCAAAATTAAATCAAGAGGGTATAACCCATTTAAATAGGTATGAAGTACAAGTGATGATTATAAATCTTCCAACTAATAATGTAAGCCAAGGTGTAGTATTGCTTTGACACAAAAACTAGATAAAGACAATATAAAAGAAGGAAATTATATTTTCTTCTTCACGATGTACATGGATACAAACAAGCCAGTAACACACTGGGAAACCAACTTTAATAAGACATTAGAAAGCTCATTCACCAGGATCATGTTGCCTTCATTCCAGAGAGCTCTGTTCTATCCTTCCTTTGTTGTGGTCAGGCTGGTCTGGATGCTGCCATCATGGCATACTGTTTATATTTCATGCAAGACTACTATGACTTCACTAGTAAATAAAGTCCACTCTGCTTGTGGTCTCTGTCCTCTTGCTAACCCAAGAGTAGAGTGTAGAGACCCACTGTTCATCTGCTGCAGCATTTATAAGTTCACTGTCCAGCCTTGGATGGGAAAGGAGACACATACTGACCGCTTTTTCTCTTTCTTTTTGCTTCATTGGGTCTAAACTAAATGTAGTTATTCTTTTATTCCAAATTTGTGTATCTTTGTTTAAAAAAAATCACTAGAAATGAACAGTCTCTGAATCTTGCCTCTAAATGTCCCAGAGAGAGGGGGAGAGAAGGGAGAGAGAGAGAGAGAGAGAGAGAGAGAGAGAAAGGGAGAGAGAGAGAGAGAGAGAGAGAGAGAGATTTTCTTTCACCTGCTTAAATCATATGACTATACTTGCCCAATAAACTTTGACTAGGGCAGAAGGCTTGTGCAAGACATTTTATTTGCCAGGCTCATTCCATAAAGAAGCAAAGTCCTCAGAAAATGAGTCATATGTATTTTGGGCATAGCTTAGTTCAGGGACATGTTAGTGATACCAACAATGAAGTTAATGCTTCGCACTTTGTGCGTCATAGACTCAAACCATTCCCATGGTCATTTTTAACCCCCTAAATCCACCAAGGCAATGAATAGCGCTCACATTCATTAAAAATTGAGAAAGTTGAGGTTCAGAAGAGTTATGTATTTTTTTTTCCTGTGCCTATACTACTTTAGAGTCTAGTGCTGAGACCAAACCAAGGTTCCCAGCAAATTATAAGAGTTAGAAAGTTTTCCCCACATTCTGTTGTGTGGTATGGAGAGATCCATGAGGATTCATAGCAGCTCTCCACTCAATCATCTCATTCCAAGCCCAGCAGAGAAGCAGTAAGAGGCAGCAGAGTGCAGGCTCAGTGCTACTATTCAGGGGATGGAACTGTTTTTCAGTCTTGAAGGGGAGAGAAGTGATAGGAAAGGCAAGGGGGAGGGCTATGTAAGATTCAGTGCAAACTTTTATCGTGCTTGGACAATTTTGATCATCTATGAGCACCCTCCCAAGGACAGGAAACCCATGGATTGGTGGGGTGTGGAGTAGAGGAAGAAAGCCAACTTGCAGAGGTCAGCTCAATGTCACATCATGACATCTGTGTGACTTCTCTTCCCACAAGCCTCTCCTTACTTAGGCAGATAGACAGAACAATGGAAGCCTGGCTGAGAATACCCCCAAGCCCCCCAGCTCTGTGATCTATGATTTTTTTTTCATGTAAAACTGGTTCAGTTGCTTCTTTTTTTATTGGATGTTTTCTTTATTTACATTTCAAATGTCATCCCTCTATCTGCCCTTCTCCCACTTCTATGAGGATGTTTCCCCACCCACCCACTCCCACCACCCAGCTCTCAAATTCTCAACACTGGGGCATCAAGCCTTCAGAGGACCAAGGCCTTCTCCTCCCATTGATGTCCGACAAGGTCATCCTCTGCTACACATGTGTCTGGATCCATGGGCCCCTCCATGTGTACTCCTTGGTTAGTGGTTTAGTTCCTGGGAACCCTGGGGGGTCTGGTTGGTTGATATTATTGTTCTTTCTATGGGGTTGCACACCCCTTCTGCTCCTTCAGTCCTTTCTCTCAATCCTTCATTGGGGACCCCATTGGGGACCATGTGCTCTGTCCAATGGTTAGCTGTGAGTATCTGCCTCTGTATTATATGTCAGGCTCTGACAAAGCCTCTCAGGAGACAGCTATATCAGACTCCTGTCAGCATGTACTTCTTGGCATCCATAATAGTATCTGGGTTTGGTAACTGATATGGGGTGGATTCCCCAGGTAGGGAAGTCTTTGGATGGCCTTTCCTTTAGTCTTTGCTTCACACTTTTTATCCATATTTGCTCTTATGAGTATTTTGTTCCCCTTTCTAAAAAGGACCAATGCACCCATACTTTGGCCTTCCTTCTTCTTGAGCTTTATGTGGTCTGTGAATTGTATCTTGGGTATTCAAGCTTTGGGGCTAATATCCAGTTACCAGTGAGTGCATACCATATGTGTTCTTTTGTGGTTGAGTTACCTCACTCAGGATGATATTTTCTAGTTCCATCCATTTGCCTAAGAATTTCATGAAGTCATTGTTTTTAATAGCTGAGTAGTACTTTATTGTGTGGTCTATGATTTTAATAAGCTGTACAATGCCAGGATAGCATGTACAGTTGTCTCTGGTGCCACATTCTTACCCATTTCCAAGGGCAGCAGCAACTTTGAGTTAAATTCATTTTGTAGATTTCATTCTCAGTAGGTCGTGCTTACAGGAAATACCCCAAATAACTCAGCATGTCTTGCAGAATGGGACACTGTGGTTATGATGGATGTCCTGGTGGGTCTCTGCTCATCACTGGCACTCTAACTAGACACAGGCTTGGCTCAAGTGTAATCACACTCCCAATAGATGGCCAGAGGAGCAATACACTGGCTAGGCATTATTCCTACACTCACGCCCAGCATGTTCCCAAGTGCATCAAAGCATTTGGGAGGCACATGGTATAAGAAGCTAGCAATGCCCCATAAAAAGAAGGGTAGGCTTAACACCATTCAGGATACTTTCTTTTCTTTTGAAATTTCCATTTTAAATGTTTTCAAAGAGAAATTTTATTAATTAATGGCTTACCATCCAGGAGTCAGAGTTGATTTTAAAGGAGTAACACACCAATCAGCTCAGCTCTGCCCTTGAATGGGATCAGAGATGTCCCTGGCTATGGAGAGGTAAGCTTCTAGCTTGATGGGCAAGCGAGGCAGACTGAAGTCCTCACACAACACTACCCATCTTGGGTGAGTTTGGGGGTAGGAGTGTTCTCTTGGGTCTTTAACCGGGAAGGTAAGGAAGCATCCTCCCAACTACTGTCTGTGAATCACAGCCCACCACGAAGCACAAGGCTTATCCAGGAATGGATAGTTCTACTTGGACAAAGCACCTCCCTGCCCATGCTGTTGCTATCCTCAAAGTCTAAGCATGTCAGCTTTGTCTGTAATACTTGTCCCTTTTGTGACCACTTTGCTATGAAATTACCTAATCCCGGTCCAGCTTTTCATCCTCTGCTTGCTGTGACATGTAATTTAGTCCCATTTATAATGCCAGCATTCTTGATTTCTCCCTGTTTCTTTCTTTCTTTCTTTCTTTCTTTCTTTCTTTCTTTCTTTCTTTCTTTCTTTCTTTCTTTCTTTCTTTTATTTTTTTGGTTTTTTGAGACAGGGTTTCTCTGTATAGTCCTGGCTGTCCTGAAACTTACTCTGTAGACCAGGCTGGCCTCGAACTCAGAAATCTGCCTGCCTCTGCCTCCCGAGTGCGAGTGCTGGGATTAAAGGCGTGTGCCACCACGCCTGGCTTCCCTGTTGGTTTCTTCTATTCTCTGCAGCCATCTGAATAAAGCCACTTAAGATCCATAGAAGGATTAGAAAGAAATGTCAGACTTGGTTCTAGAAGTACAGCCATAGTTTGGTGGCCAAGGCATCTCTCTGGTGACCTTGAGGCTGACCCTTGAGTCAGTTCCTTTCCTTGTTCTGCTGGGACTCCGTGCTTTGCAAGCCATTCAATTTGTTCCCTCCTCTATCATGAGTCCCTGAGTTCAGTCCTTATAGGGGAGGTCAAAAACTAATTTACCATGATGCTGGGAGTGTTTAACCTGACAAAATTACACAGCTTTCTGATTTCTGGGTTGACACCTTTCATCCCCAAGCAACAATGAGATTTATCTTGCAGAGTACCTATCAGAAGATCTAACCAGCTTCTGTCTACCCTGGGTCCTCAATCAAACACATCTACTTTGCTGCAGATCTGTGCCTCACCAGATGCTCACCAGGCTAGGTCCTGGATGGGTACCTATGCTCACAATGAATAATGGAGGAATTGTGTTTATTTCTGGAATCCTTTTCCACAGTCCTCAGAAGAGCTGCTTCCTAAATAGAACTGCATCCCCCCCACCCCCAGAGGACATTAAAATGAGAGGTCTGTTTCATAGAATGAGACTCACAGCCTCATGACTGTAATGATGGCAATGGAGGCTATCATTCTCCCCATCCCAAGTGGACTATGAAAACATTTGCCTGATAACTTTTCTTTGTAACATATGAAATAAAGCATAGCTGTTTCAATAAACATTTTAGGTTTTAGATTTCTGTGGGATTACAAAGAACAGATAGGTTACAGCTTATAAAGAAGAATAGGCTTAGACATAGAGGGGTGTGTGTGTGTGTGTGTGTGTGTGTGTGTGTGTGTATATCCCTATTCTCTTCCCATAAAATTTACCCTGGAATCATAAAAGTAAAGGCTAGGTCCATTCTGTCCAGTGATCCTGAAGAGACTTTGAGTAAAAAAGCTGAATAGCACTCTTCCAGAAGGCAGAAGAGAGGATACTGCTATCTAACCAGTAGTAGCCAACTGTGTAGTCCACACAGTGAGTGGTTTTACTAATCTCTAACAATGGGATCACTCCCTGGCATTGCTTTCACAGACCTCACATTCTTTAAAGATGGTCAGTTCCTAAACATACCAATGTAATGCTGAACTTATGACACGTTAGAGGGCAGAAATTATTTCAACTTTCAGGCTAGAAATGTGTCCGCTATGATCCATTCTCAGCCAGATGGGTTTTCTCACTCCCAATCTCTAAACCCACTACCTAAGGTTTCACCTTAATGCTGCAGGGCTATATTATATGCTTTGCTAAGTGCCATGCCTTCTGTGTTTGGAGATACAGATTTTTCTTTATCATCTTTGAGAGGGTAAGGACCTGTACGCATAAAATATGAAATCTATGATGGCAGAGATGGCTCAGAGCCTGCATCAGTGAGGCATGGAGGAGCCGTGGAGCTGAAATATCCCACACTTCATCGGCACTGTGCCCTAGGGACTGAACTCTGAAAACTCATACCTTGAAAAAGCCACCATAAATATTTAGTGAGCTGATAATCGAGGCAGAGCTGATGTAGAGCAGAGGCAGTAAATTCTGCTCTTAAGACGTAGGAGAAATATTTTTCTTGGTTGAAATAATTTATGAGTACTGTGGGGGTAGAAGAGACGAGGAGTGGAGAACTGAACTCGTGATTTGTTATGATTCTTATTTCCAGGACTTGAATTTATTCCAGGGTGCTTTCTGTTCACTGCAGCACTGTGTGAGTGAGTGAGTGTGTGTGTGTGTGTGTGTGTGTGTGTGTGTGTGTGTGTGCTCGCGCACGCGCGCGAGGGTGCAAATCATCTGTCATATTCTTAAACAATGGAAACAAAATACAATGCAATTTCATGGAAACCCCGCTCTGTGTTATATTTCCAGGTTTGATTAATTCTGTTTCCATGTTGCTTGCTCTTTGAATAATCAGTGTAGCCTTTTAAAACCTTCATAATATGTGTTTCTGGCTCTGGTTCTATGACTTCAAAACTCTGAAAAGTTGGTGACAAATGAAGGAACTTAACCCAAACCAGTATAAATGGAATTACCAGAGGCCACATGCTAGTATAAGCTAAGTCTCATGGGATGCTGCCCATAGACACCTACTGGAGAAGAATCAGTTTAATCTACCATTACTTTATAGCTAGGCTTGAGCTTCTAGAAAAAGCAGGGCTATCCATAACGTGGCATATTAAAAATATCTTTATGCTGCCTAGTACATACTGATAATGGTCAGAACCTATTTGAATAGCCCAATGTTTCTCCAGTGCATTTTAGAGTATTTTTTTCCCACAAAATACCCTTGAAAGAAAGAATCTATATGGCATGAAGCTGGGCAATGTAACTCTTCTGAGAGAGTCATAATACAGAAGAACATTCCAAACACGTTGAGATGCGCTGCAGAAAAACGGTTTGCATCTGATCCAAAAGAAACCAGGGACACATGGCTAACTATGGTGCCTATTTAGCATACTGAAGTGCATGCTGGTCCCCCAGGCTCTCTCAGCTTTGCAAGTACCTGTAAAGGAGTCCAGGCTGGCATCCTGACACATCTTAGCCCTTCTCAACATGTCTTCCTTTCCCCAGCCTCTCATTTCTATTTAACTCTGCCATTTTGGCCATATGCACTCTTTCTTGGCCCTCTTCTTTCACTCAGCCCAATACCCTCTCATGGCCCTGTTCAGTCAACAATATTCTGTTCCTACTCTGGACTTTTCTAGATGCTTCTGGCTGTATCCATTCAGTCTGTTTTGATTTAACCCAGAACTTCCAGAGATAATTGAACTTATAACTTTTGTTGATCCTCCTCTTTCAACCTCAGGGAAGTAGGCTTGTATCAACCATTCTCAATTCTGAGTGGTTGCCAGGAAAGTTGTCATCTCTCAGCTTTCCAGGCTCCCCATGTCCCCTACTTCCTTGGCTCTCTTCTTGGCCCATCTTTCTTTCTTCCTTTCTTTATTTGTTTATTAGATATCTTCTTTATATTTCAAATGTTATCCTCTTTCCTGCTTTCTCTTCTGAAAACCCCCAATCCCATCCCTCTTCTGCCTGCTCACCAACCCACCCACTACCATTTCCCTGTCGTGGCATTCCCCTATACTGGGGCATCAAGCCTTCACAGGAGCAACAGCCTCTCCTCCCATTGATGTCCAACAAGGCCATTCTCTGCTACATATGTGGCTGGAGACATGGGTCCTGTCATGTGTACTCTTTGTTTGGTAGTTTAGTCCCTGGGAGCTCTGGGGGTACTGGTTGGTTCATATTGTTATTCCTCCTATGGGGCTGCAAACCACTTCAGCTCCTCGGGTCCTTTCTTTAACTCCTCCATTGAGGACCCTGTGCTCAGTCCAATGGATGGCTGTGAGCATCCACTTCTGTATTTTTCAGGCACTGACAAAGCCTCTCAGAAGACAGCTCTATCAGGCTCCTGTTAACAAGCACTTGTTGGCATCCACAATAGTGTCTGCGTTTGGTAACTGTATTTGGGGTGGAGCCCCAGGTGGGGCAGTCTCTGGATGTTGGCCCATCTTTCTAATTCCTATGATTTCTTAGAGATGCCTCAGGATGGTCACCTGCTATGGGAAGTTTTCTTTGTTCCCCTGGTTTGATTGAAACTGCTTTTCTGTGCTCTTTAAACATATTTGAATTTTGCTGTGAGCACAGAGAACCCTGAATTGGGATATAAATCCAAAATTATATACAATCTACTTTACTTCTCTTTGATCTCTTAGCATAGTATGGTGCTGAGTGCAAACAATCCAACTGTGGTGTGCATAAAGGAGAAGTAACTAGATCGTGTGTATGAAGCAATAATGCTGATCTCCCCATGCCTCTCCTGCTGTGGAACACAGTGGTTGTCTTCTCCCTGGGGTGTCATATGCTTTCTGTGGACCTTCACTATCTTGGTGTCTTGCTTATAGAATGCTTACAGAGGATGTCAATAAAATAATACTCATGTTAACCAAAGCTCTGTATATTAGCCAACTAACCAAGTACATTGGAACCTGTGTGTTCTAACAGGAGTGATAGATAATTTGTGTACAGTTAAAGATGGAGAAATGTGGCTTTCAGGAAGAGTGGGGTAGGGTGTAATTCCAAAGAGTTCAGTGAAAAGATTAGACTGGTTGAAAAGAATGAGTTCCACAGGAAGTAAAGTGAGTCTGAAGGCAATAGATTTAATTTAACTGTGATTTTGTCCATCTGCCAGAATTGCTCTAATTTTTGAATTTTTTTGTGAGATACTATTTCATGTATCCCAGGCTTTATTTGCACACAGCATGTAGCAACGAGGGATCTTGAACTCTTGATTCTTCTGCCTCTACCTGGCAGGGCTGGAATTACAAGCACATGCTCCCACTCTTGATTGATTCCAGTAATTTGACATGAGTTTACTAATTTAATTCTCCCACAAATCCACAAAATAGACACAAAAGAATGCATAAAACTTTCCTCATTTGATGCTTGACCCACTAAACGAAATTAATTTTGAGATAAACATAGACTCAGAAAGAGCCACAAACCCGGCTTCTTTGTATTTCTCCAAAGACAACGTTTTACATAGCTAATAGAGAAGTTGACATTGGTACTATTTATAGACATTATAGAGAGTTCATTGGTTTTTCATGTGTGTGTGTGTGTGTGTGTGTGTTTGTGTGTGTGCGTGCATGTGTGTATTGTAGCTCACTGCAGTTTTCTCACATGTATAGATTGGTGGTATCATATACACACACACATGAGAGAAAGAGAGAGAGAGAGAGAGAGAGAGAGAAAGACAGAGACAGAGAGAGACAGAGAGAGACAGAGAGAAACAGAGAGAGAGAGAGAGTCAGAGACAGAGAAATACAGAGAGGGAGAGAGGAAGAGAGGAAGAGAAGGATAGAAAGAGAGAGGCAGAGATAGAGGCAGAGACAGAACTGCTCATCACCACGCAGATCTCTATGAGACTGATGCCTAACCACTGACCCTCACAGCATCATCTGGCCATCATCTGCAGGGTAGCACAGACTCTCACTGGACCCCCCCCCCCCCCCGGCCATTGCTACCCAGGAGTGATCAGTGGCTGCAGCATACCCCTGACCAAGACTAGAACTTCCCAGGCTTCAGCACTGTTAACTCAGAAGGCCAGGACAGCACCTCCAGCAGATCAGGAAACAGCCAGACCTTCCCTTACCTCTTTCAAGTGGCTCTTGTGCTCCTACAGCCTGTGATTCTAAGAAAAGATGCTCTTTTTTTCCATGAAAGGTTTCTCTCTACAAGCAACATAGTAGAGGAAAACAGTGTCCAGTGATCCAACCCACTCCTGGGTCTCTCATTCACTGCTTCCATTCTCATTTCTCAGGTAGGCAATGCCACCTTGTTCCCATTGACTGAGGAATGAGGAGGAGGAACCATTCCTAGTCATGCAGTATTTTAGAGGCTAGAACTGGGAGATACATCTGATAGGACTGTGCCTGGCCCAGGGGTAAGTGAACAGTAATAACAGCAAGAGGTTCTATTCATTGATCACTGCCAACGTGGCAGGAAGCACCCAAGCTTAAAATCTCGTTTAGTCCTCAGACCCAAGTTCTCTCTATCTCATGCCACACCCCTTAGTCACTTTCCTCCTTGCCAGGCATCTAATAACTGAGATGCCCTTATCATCACATTTATCACATACGTCATCAGCCTGTGCTACATCATCACAGTTCAAACACAGTGTTTCAGGACATAGAGATCCTTCCTCTTTGGAATGGAACACCTCCTTCCTGGAGGTTCAGAACCCATCCCTCGGGACCTGAGGGAACAGGAACCAAGTCCCAACCAAACAACCTTTTTTTTCCTGCTCTGTTCTTCTCCCTTCCTCTCTGACATAAAACAACCTCCTAGTTCTTCACCAAAAATAAAGAATCCAGGGGTAAGTTTCACCTCATCAAGTTCATGAACCGAATTCGTGTAGGCATGCTAAATCCCAGCTTGACCTAGCTGGTTCATCCAGGGACCTTTTCTTTGAAGCTTCTGACTTTTGGTGTAGAGAAGAGAGAAAGCTCTTATTTCATATAACTCCCTGAGTTTACACCTATCAGCTTATCTAGGATGATGTGAGAGCCACCCATAGATCTATGAGGGCCACCTACAGATTGGCAAGGCTGTGCAGTTTGCTGCCTGAGCTCTGGGAGAGAGGAAACAATGGTTTGCCTTTTACCACTCAGACGGTCCTCCAACCACCTGGCCTCTGTGTCAAAAGTCACTCTGTATCTGACATCCCTTGTTGGATCCTCTGTTTTAGCTAGCCATGGTTCAACACACCTCACACATGACTCACACCTTTATCATCATGTCAAATTGACCTACCCTGATTCATCCTATCCTGATGAAGCCCAGCCCTGGACATTACTGGCCTCCATCTGTTCATTTGACCCTGGTAGGAAATTAAGACCACGGTCTTGAGAGAGTTGGCTTCTGTTAGAAGCTGTCACTGAAGTCCCTTCCCTGATTTGCTCCTCTTGCATCTTCAGAAAACTTCCATGTATCAGAACCTACTGTATTCTTAGTAAAGCCTAGTGATGGGCCCAGAAACCAGTGTTCATAGAAGTTCAGTGTCACCTGCATATATTCTAGTTCCAAATTCCAAGTTGATTTTATCCCGTCATAAATAAAATAACCAATCTTTCAGGCTTACAGGGGGCTGAGTGAGGGAGGGTGCTCATGGTGATCATGCTGCTGCTGCTCCTACAACTATGGATAATAATTTCAACATGGAAATGAGCCCCACAGCCCTGGCCTTGTATTAGAAATAGTCACTTTCACTTACATGAGCTACGATGTTCTCCACTGTTAACTTTAATTATTGTATTTTATGATCATTGCCATTAAACTGCCCCCAAAGAAAACAATGTTAATGCATTTCACCTGCATAACACCCCTAGTAGAGAGACAGGGTAGATAAAGAAGGGTGCCAATTTATCATTCAGACTGGACACTTTAGAGAGCAAAGAGAGGTATTGTTGATTACATCAAGATGACAAGCATAAGCTGTCCCCAGGGAATCTGTCCCATGCAGCATGTTGAAATCTCATGAAAATCTTCAGAGTTTGGGCAACATGTCTAAGACCACAAGGCTGCTAAGAAAGGGTGTCTTGTATTGACTCGGGGAGAGCTACAGAGTGTGAACTTGAGCTACTGTGCTGGCTGGGCTATGTGGCTCTTCTGTTTCACTGCAGATATGGTATGGGGACCCTTATCCCCATATTTCCCAGCTATTGGTAGAGAGAGGAGTCTTTTCATAGGAAAAAGACAGGCAAGATTTCTAGAAAAGTCAATCAGGTGTCATCAGGTTTCTTAGCACCCATCCTACAATGTTCCTGAGGATTTCAGGCTAGCCTGTGTGTATGTCAGGGTAAGGGTACCAAGCCTGGGAAAGCTCCATGCCTCACATCCCTCAGTTCCAGAATCACACTACTGATGACGTTGTTCTTAGCTGAAGATTATCAATGATGTCATGTGCAAGCCAAAACATTTTCTCCATCTTGGAAATGAAATCATCCAAAGGACCTGGTGAACTGTGAATGTCTCAGTCCAGTAGCTCTGACGTGGAGAGTTCTCAGGCCACACAGTAGCTTCCTTGTGACTTAGTCAACATTCTGCTTCTTAGATGAAACGTATATCCTCCGCTCTCATTCACTATCGCTCTATCCTTGCCCTGGGCTAGACCATGCTAAACTCTGAATCTTTCTCTGTTCTTGTCCTCTGCTTGTACTATTATCACAATTTGTTCTATTTCTTTGGTTTGTTTGTTTCTTTATATCATTTGTATCTTATTAAAAATGCTTTTTCTCACAGAATATTTTTTATTAGGTATTTTCTTTATTTACATTTCAAATGCTATCCCCTTTCCTGGTTTCCCCTCCAAAACCCCCCTATCTCCTCCCCCTCCCCCTGCTCACCAGCCCACTTCCTGGCCCTGGAATTCCCCAACACTGGGGCATAGTACCATACCTTCACAGGAACAAGGGCCTCTCCTCCCATTGATGACTGACTAGGCCATCCTCTGCTACATATGCAGCTGGAGCCATGGGTCCTCCCCATGTGTACTCTTTGGTTGGTGGTTTAGTCCCAGGGAGCTCTGGGGATACTGGTTAGTTCATATTGTTGTTCCTCCTATGGGACTGCAAACCCCTTTGGTTCCTTGGGACCTTTCTCTAGCTCCTTCGGTGGGGACCCTGTGCTCAGTCCAATGGTTAGCTGGGAGCATCCACCTCTGTATTTGTTAGGCAGTGGTCTCTTTAACATTCCTCTCAGTCTGAAAAACTACATTTCTTAAATCACTGCCTTCCTGAAGCCTTTCTAGACAGAATCAAGCCCATTCCTCTTCTCTACATCCACAGTATCTCATTAAAGCTTTTGAGCTAGTCTCAATTCAGTTATCGCTACTAGTTTTAAGGTTACTTTGTTTAGAGTTCAAACTGAGCTCTGGCTGTCTGGGAAGCCTCTGTCCCAGTACTCAAAGTACTCATCATCAAATGAATAATGTCGAGCAGGATTCTCTAGACCTGCCATTACCTTTCTCTTTGGGTACTGATATTCCAACAACATTCTGAATTTATGGGAAACTGGATCAGTTGGCAGCACCTGGGAGGGCTCAGTAAATGTTCCTTTTAACCCATACAATCAGCCTTAGGAGGTGGGTGGTAGTAATGCCATCAGACAATGGCAGAGAGGTTCAGAAAAACATAATAGTCTCTCAGGGTCAGGGTGGAGCTATATTTGAATGCAAATCTATCTAACTCCACATGCTTTTTATCAGCTTACAGGGAAAATGCATACAGCCCTTTCTGTCAGGGCTTAAGGCAGAAGTGGGCAGCTCTGTCCCCTGGTAACAGCATTTTCTCATGTGCCCCTTATTCTAACCCAAGGGGCCCCTCAGTATTTTCTAGAAGTCCTAAGATGTAGGCAGAGAATTTTTGGTGCTCTTGTGTCTGCACCTTCTGACCCCATACATTTATTTCCATCTGTCTGATGGTGGAGTACTCTTCAAAGCCACCCACCTGGCTTCAAAGCCACTCAAGCTCAGATGTGATGTGATGTGATAAGCTCACAGCTCTTGGATGAGTGGTAGCTACCTCCATTCTCTTAAACAGCTATGCCTGTGTCTAATAAAGCTTTGTTCCCTCAGGAGCTAAAGATCCATGTGGAATCAACATGATAGTACAAAGTACAGACCTTGAGGTAGAGGAAGAAAAAAGTCTAGACTAAAGGACCATTGCAAACTTATTGCATGTTAACCACATTCCTGACCTCTCACATTACGTAGACAGACAGACAGACAGACAGACACACACACACACACACACACACACACACACACACACTCACGCGCGCGTGCACACACACACCCCTTCTCTCTTCCCTAGTATCTCTATCCTTTCCCTTCTCCCCTACTCCTATCCCAGCCAGCAGTATGATTTTTCAGGGTCTTTGTTCTATAACCATCAATCCAAAGACCGAGGAGACAGTGGGAGGGGAGAGTAAGGTGAGTTTAAAAATAAGAGCGAGTTCTGCAAACATTCAACTCTCTAGAGCAGTAACTTGGAAACAAGCAATACAAAATCAAGGTGGAACATGTTGGCAGGAAAGAGATGCCCTGTAAGTGGGACTGATTTGACTTAAGTCCCTTGACCTGATAACAAGGAGCCAACACTTATTATTCACTGTATTTGATAACAAGGAGCCAACACTTATTATTCACTGTATTTGGGGAGGTTTGGAGTCACTGTAATCTTTAAGGGAGAGGCTGAGACATATACTCTTAGCATAGCCACGTGGCAAATGAGCAAACTAAACCACAAAAGAAGTTAAATACCCCCTGTAAGCAAGTAACCAATCTATGACCTAGGATATATCACCACCTGGAGTTCTGTCTGGCTACCCATACTCCTTTAGGCACACCACTTTGCTCTTTTTATAATACTGCTACTTGATGTTATCTTGGTGAACAAGTGTTTACCACTGCATCTCCTCCCTTCCCTTCCCAGTGCACTGAACACTGTAAATTTAGACACAGCAGAGATCCTGTCTGCCCACACATCCCTTTACATCCATGTGTACATGGTGGTTCTCAGGAAAGATTTACATATGCGAAATGGCAGAGATGGGACTGAGAATAAGTCTGTGTCATCCTGTGGTTCTTAGCCATGATGCTATTCTACTTCCTACACAGATAAATGAGAACAATAGTGTTACCTGGGATATTGAAAATAGAGGCTACAGTTAGTGTGTGTACCCTCTTTCTTAATCATTTTTTTTCTATCTAGCAATGTTACCTCCTCTGGCAAAACAGCACTGTCACTGGTCAACTGTGTTATTCTTCACTATGCTATTCTGACATATGGTCTTTACAGTTTTCACTATTTAATCTTATAATATATATATATATATATATATATATATATATATATATATATATATATATATATATATTCTCATTCTGTAGACTACAATAGAAATTACTATGTACCTCAGGCTGACCTGAAATCTATCAGTAACCTCCTTCCTCAGCCACTCAAGTGCTCCAGTGACAGGCATAAGCCAACAGACTGACAAGGAATTTTCATAAAAAATGAAAAGATTGGGTTTCTATCAAGTGCTGGGAACACCCATAGTTCTATGAACTCATTAGAGTTCAGGCCAAGTATGTGGTCTGGGTCTTGGCAGAGGAGACCTGCTTGTTTTCATTCAAGACACTGCAGATGCCCTCATGGTCCCCGGGGATAGCTTCATCCCAGGGGCTTCATTTGGTATACATTAGTTTTCATAATGACAGACAGCACACCCCAAGCTGGGATTGCCCCTATATTGTTTTTTGTTTTTTTTTTTTTTTTTTTTTTTTCCCTGACTGGGTTCTTATCTGTCACCATCTTGGACTGATAGCAGATCCTGAAAGATCAGGATTAACGGTGCCCCAGTCTCAATCTATATATATCTAAAGCACCAACCCACCCCATTGAAAAGAAAAAACACAGGGTGTAGTGATGCATACCTGTGATCCAAGTACTTGGGAGACTGAGTCAAGAGGATGAGGAATTGAAGGCCAGTATTGCCAACACAGCTAGCCTAAGCAACATGAGACTCCATGTCAAAGAAAAAAAAATATTTAAAGACATTGGCGCTATAAACACGATTACCATTACGTCATGAGAAAATCATCAGATTGGTTTAGACAGGCATAGTGGCAATGTACACTTACATATAACACTAGAATTTAGGAAGTTGTAGAAACAGTGGTTCAAATACCAACCTATACTATATAGCAAGGATCACCTGGGCAACATGAGACAGTATGTAAGAGAGAAAGGGGGAGGGGAAGGGAAGAAGAGAAAGAAAGAAAGAAAGAAAGAAAGAAAGAAAGAAAGAAAGAAAGAAAGAAAGAAAGAAAGAAAGTGGGTAAAGAGACAGGTTCTTCTGTCTATCAATATTTTGTCTTTGCCTTGTTCTCCACTGACTTCTTGCTTTGGACATTATGGCTAACCTCTGCAAACCTTAGGTCTGGGTGAGTTACCTATATATAAATAAACAAGGTCCTATAGATCCTGCCTCAACTCTTTCAGGTCACATAAGGCCACTGTGTTCAGTAGCATCTTGTTCATCCAACAACACCAGCCTATACAGGCCAAGGTTGGCATTCTGCTCCCAGGCCAACCTGAAGCCTAAAGAGGGAACAGGAATAATGCATTTGGTAAGTCTTTGCACAGCCACTCCGGTAATAGATGTCAACATAAGTGTCTTGGCCATAGCTCTTTTCAGAAAGGAGCAGCAGTCTGGCCAGTGAGTCACCATGGGAACTAACAACGAAATGACCCGCAAACATCAAAGGACAGCCATGTCACCATAGATTCAAATGACTGAGCAAGACTGTGGAGATGGGATGTCAGGCAAAGTGCTTGAGAGCAAATGGACTGTGGATAAATAAAGACTGGAGAGTACTAAATAAGGCAAAGGCTCCAGGGCGGAAATGTGGAGGTGGAAGAGGAGGAAAACAGAGTAATTCAGGAGGGTGGAGTGACTTGGCAAAAGCCAAAGCTTCCTGCAGAATACTGGTGAGGAGCAGGACTGGAGCAGGACACAGCTGTTTGGCATATGACTCAATAACATTTACTTAACCCAGTTGAAGGAGAGATGGGACGCTCTGCATCTGGAAATCTTAGTGATTCAGGTCACAGGGAAAGAGTTTGGAACCATACCTATGGTCAAGGAAAAACCCAATTCTCCTTTGCTGGGTGAATATTCTTTTGTCTACTCTTTAGCTATCAATGTATCTCTAGAACAAATCTTTCCCTGACTCATTGTTCCCGAATCCTTTCAAGGCAACCTTAGCCACTGCCATGCTTTTAACTACAAAGCATGTGCTGAATCTGCCAAGCTTTACCTACTTCTGACATTTAGTCCCTAAGTCTAATTGTTTGCCAATCATATTTCAATATATCTTAAATTGAACAATATGATCTTGTCAAGACTTAAATATGTCTTATATTTTCCTGGTACTCTTAAAGGTTAGCTTTCCTCCTTCCTGCCTTCCTTTCTTTCTTCTTCCTTCCTTCCTTCCTTCCTTCCTTCCTTCCTTCCTTCCTTCCTTCCTTCCTTCCTTTCTGCCTGCCTGCCTGCCTGCCTGCCTTTATTCTTCTTTAATTAAATATCTGCTATGTTTCACACATCAAATGAAATGACCACTCATCTTAGGAGAATTCATAGTACAAACAGCTATTTCTTTTTATTTAAAAACAATTTATACAATTACTTACAAAATAAATGTTCACAATATTCCAAGATAAAATATATCCACAGTTTTTTGAAGAGTCAAATCACTTTTATCCAGAACAATGTATTAAAAAACTGCCTTTTTCTCAAAAAAATAAAAGTCTGAGAAGAGCCTTCAATCTTGATGTTAATTAGACAAAGAACAAAAGGAAACAGAACTAGTGTGATGAGACACAAAAAAACAAAGGGGTAGGTAATATTTCATGAAAAGAGCCCATAATAACAATGGTAACAACTCTCAGTTTACCCATAACTAGGAGGAGCAGATCACATGCCTTTGTATGATCTTCAAATCATCATAGAAACAGGGAGTTCTAAGTAGAATTTGAGCCAAAATCCCATGTTTCCGTGATTTCTGAACCTGGACAGAGGAGAAGAGTGGAAGACAGAGCTGGGGCAGTGAGCAGAAACAAGAACCAATGATTCTGAAAAGAAATGAGCCACTAGGCTGGGCTTCTACAAGCCGAGACATTACCTGGGGCAGACATTCCTTAATCAAGGTCACTTTTAGAGGGAGTCCAGGATTAGTTTAGGAGTCAGAGTCCTCATGAATCAGATGGCACGAGTGGGTTGCTATCATGGGACAGGTGACTTTTGTATTAAGGAGCAAAACAGAATGATCTCGTCATGGTGTGAGTATTGGGAAGTGGCTGGGCTGATAACATTTTGGTATTTGAAGAACATTACTTTTTAAATATTATTATGCACTTGGTAATTCGGTTACATATTACTGAAGGTCTGCATTCCAGGTCTTTCTAAATATGGTAGATAAAATTAATCAACAAGATATAACCCCTGGCTTCAGGGAGGGTCCTTGATGTAGTGATGGTGATATTAAAATATTATCATAGAGAATAACTGTGAATGGTACATATGGATACATCACAATGAGCTGCACCACAGGCAGGCTTTTTATGGGAGGGTTAGTCTTCATCCCTCTGCCCTCTTAATCTACAAGCATACATAGCTGATGGTAAAGTTTTGCTATATAGCCCAGGTTGGTCCCCAAAACTCAAGAATCTCCTGTTTGTGCTTCCCAAGGGCTGGCATTACATATACCACATGGCAGGCCTGGCCATGTGACTCACACTTCTAACAGCTGGTCATCTATGCTTCCTGACCCTCAGATATTTCTAATGGTGTCTATAATTTTAATTTAATTCTGACATATGTTTCTGTTATTATATATCATATTTAATCTTCTAATGTATTTATTCATACAATCAGTATATTCCCTGGGCACCGATCAAATATCAGGCATTGTATCAGACCCAATTCTTAGAGAACTCCAGAAGCCAGTTAATAGTGTTACTTTGGTTAAAAAAAAAAAAAAAGAGAGAGAACACAGAGGTGGAGTCTCTGAATACTATTCTGAAATATTACCATACTTATTACAGTTGTGTTAAGAATAGCAACTTTAAAGTGTCTGCATTTTGTAATACCCATCAGTAGTGTGGTTCAGTTCATGCTCATTGGTTGCAAGAATCAATATTGCAAAAATGGTTATCTAACCTAAAACAATACAGATTCAATACAATCTTCACAAAGGACAAATGTAATTTGCCACAGAAATCATGCACATAAAAATGAAAATAGAACCAAATAGGGGATCAAAGAAGACTCATAGGAATGAGGAAAGAGGGGGCTATCCTTAGATGAAACATTCTTATATGGCTCAGGACTACATGCAATGAATATATACAATGAAAATCTCAAACCAACTATGGTCTACCCTGGGACTACATAGATAAATGAGAGACTGAGGCATGTTTTCCCTTTTGGGGAAGAAGCACCACTCTCTGGCTCTAACAAAGGCTATTGTGAGGGGAGAATGACATTGTTTTCCATCCCCAAGACCTAACTCCAGAAGGACATAAGCAGGGGGTCTCAGACAGGCCCCACATGGCTGCCACCACTCAATATATCTAAAGTACAGATGATGAGAACAGCTTGCAATGTTCTCGGGATAAGGATTGAGAGTTCTAATGGACCATTTCTAGGGAGCACAGCTTGAGATCTTTCACGGGCTTCTAACCTCCTCTGGGGGGCTGCTCCATACTGATTCTCAGCATAAGCTTTGTGACTAAGCCAGCAAAAGGAGAATGGTGTTGGTGAGAAAGACTCCAGGGAAAATCAGAAGTCCCAGCGAGGGGCATCTCCCAAGGAACAACAAAAGCTTGTGCTCAATATGCAACCCAGCAGTGAGCACTTAATCAATGGAAGAGAGATTGTATACAGAGAGACTGACAGGAAGGTGAGTTCCCTAGGGAGTTCAGAGGCTGCAGTCCCATTAAGCTTTCACAAAGGTGTTTCAATGTCACACCTCTGGAGTTGAGTCCCTGCTGTTCCAGGCCTGAAGATCCTGGGAGAGAAGAAGAGAGACAGACCTGACATAATTGGCCCTATTAGATCCCCAAATCAAGGCCCTGGAGAACTATTGCCAAGGTTTCCCATTCACTCACATGGCACCATTACAGCTCAGAGCAGCCACAGATGTTTACTTGGAGGGGCTGTCAGTAGCTCTTTCCAGTTAAAGCAGAGAAGGGACACAAAGGGGTCAATTTCCAAATCCAAGACCCCTACAGATATTTCCCAAAGCTGTCTCCTAATCACAAGATCCCAAGCCCCAACTCAGTTTTCCACAAAGTACATAAAATTCAGTGCTAGCACACCAAAGGCTTATCCTTAGTACAAAGGATAAAAGGACCTCATTCCTGCATCCACTGAGCTGATATCTATCTATTAACTTATCCAACCATTGAATCAAGCCCAACTGGAACTTTTTGCTGTGCTCCCAGCCTAGAAAGAATTTGAAGCTTTTCTTCATTCCTCTGATGAGTCTACAGCCAAAAGTCAAAGCACAGACTTGCCCTTAGAAAGCAAAGCCCTGACTCTTAGGCTCTCTCTCAATGAGAAAGGGCTTTCCTCCTGAGCAAGCATGTTCTCACAAGTTAGAGAATTGCCGTAGACCTCTGGGGGGTTTGGAAGCATTTGGAGAACCTTCTGCATGCCAGGGCCGTTGAACAAACCGAACACTTTAACTTTGCGGACTTTGCACATTTCTCATATGTCTACACAGGAGATGGCAGTTGTATCTCCAGCTGCAGAGGCTTAGGGAAGTAGGCCAAGGGCCCAGCCACAAGAGCAGGAGTGGTCAATGTAAAAAGGTATAATCTGGACCTAGAAAACACTCCAGTTGGAAAGACTCAGGTGATGACAGGAAGGTCACAAATAAGTTTACAACTGAAACAGAAGGGGGAGGCAGACCCATCTGAAATCTCACAAGGACTTTAGGCCATTGGTTATTAGTTATTAGTGTGGTCCTTGAGTTGAAGGACACGGCCAGTGATCTCTTCTTAGCCTGTCTTATTGGACCCCAGCTGCACAGTACATCACGTTTTCCAAAGTGGCCTGTTTGCAGTTTCTGTTCAGTACACAAAGCTGGGCAAAGGCCAGGGAGGTTAGAACAGCCCCTGGGCTGCTGGTTTCCATAGGAAGGAGGACGGGTCAAATGTGTAAAGCTCAGGGACTCAGGTTCACAGTCAGTTCAGCTTCTGTGAAAGGTATGGGTTTTTTTTCTCCCTTTTCATTTTTTTTTCTTTTTGTGCATTTTCTAAGACAGATCTTGATTTATCTCCTTTTAGACAAGCTGCAGTTACTTAAGTGATGCTCTGTGTACCTTCAGTCATCACAGTATGATAGACTTACTGCTGAGGGTTAGTCTTTTATTGTCTATTCTAATGCTAAGTGCGAGCTCCCAAGACCTGAAGTCTGCACTAGCCCCTGTGACCACGCCCCAAGTTAATTGTGATTAGTAAATAAAGCTGCCAACAGCCAATAGCTGGGAAGAAGAGACATAGGTGGGGTTGAGGTTTGACAGGCTTGGGGTCAGAGAAGAGGAAGAGGAGGAACAAGCAAGGAGAGGAGAAAAGAAAAGCTGCCAAAGGTTAGCTGAGCCATAAAAAGGGCGGCCATGTGGACTGGCCAGTTGCAGTCAAGAGCAGCCCAAGTGGAACTCATAACTCATAACTCGGGGTTATTGATAGGAAAGTATAATCTAACAGCTTGGAGGGTAGGCAGCTGCCCAGTTATTGTGCTGTTTAAAGCTTATTAAAAATATAAATGTTGTGCATGCTTTTATTCAAGAACTCAATTACCAAAGGCAGGGTAGAAACTCCAGGCTGGGTTTTAAATATTCATTTACTGCAACTTACAATCTCCAACACAGGGCTTTTAGAACACTGATCGTTTTGATATAATTTCTGTGGTTATATTTGTTTACAGCTTAAGAATGGATACCTGGATAGTGTGAGTGCTTCATGTTGACTCAAGAAGGAAGTCCACTATTACTTAAGCATTCAGTGAAATCTGGTATGAGCAAGTGGGGACGACTTCCCATGTTATGATCTGTTATTAGACCTCAGTGCATTCACTTTTAAGTTGACAAGTATCAATTATACATTTACGGTGCCCCGCCATGCTGTACAATACATCCCTAAAGCTTATCTTCCCATATATAAGAATCTATTCTTTAACATCTCCCTCATTCCACTCAAGCTAGCCTCCAGTGACAACCATACTCTAAGAGCCTCATACTCCACACATAAGAAACAAGGTGGTATTTGTCTCTCTGCCTGGCTTATTTCACTTTATAAGGCGTCCGTGGAGGCTTCTGTTTTCTCACAGATAACACAACTCCCTCCTTTTCTATTTTAATCTTATACAAAGAAGTCAGTTGATGAACTTCTTTGTAATGGTCACAGCCACCCAGCAAGCCAGCACTGGTGAGAACAGCCAGCAACCATCTATACCAGGGTAAGATTCCTCCCTAGCCAGTCCCTTCTTCTGAAAGGCTGAGTTGTATTCTGTGTTGTACCTATGCAATGTTTTCAAATTCTAGTTATACGTTGATGGACATTTAGCCTGCTTCCTTATCTCAGCTACTGTGAAGGCTGCTAAAATGAACATAGACGCATGGGTAAATTTTTGATATGCTGATTTCAATTCTTTCGAAAATAAACCAAGAATCATGTTATAATTCTATTTTTACATTTCTTTGAAGGGGCTTTACACTGCTTCTCACACACATGTATGAATTCATGTCCCCACAAATGTGGCATGCACAAGTTCCTCTTTCTCCATGTTTTTATCAACATTGCTTGTCTTTCAACTTTTTGATGGCAGTCAATCGAATGACTAAGTTATATTGAGCCTTTTTTTTTCTTTTAACTTCCCTTTATTGTGTTTTTCCTTTTAGATATTGGGGGCGGAACCCAGAGCTACACAAAGGAGACGCTCCAATAGGTGTATAAAAACAGCCACACACAACCAGCCAGGCACAGAATAAATCATAGATTTCTGCCCAGCATTCAGTGACGATATGGGCCACTGACTTCATCATAGACCCAGCAGCAGCTAGACCAGGGACCTAGACATGGCCCTCTGTGACAGCACAGTCCTGGACATCACCATGGACTTAGGTGGCAGAGCAGGCCACTCTGATCAGTATGGCTCCTGGTGGTAGCAAAGCTCAGGATCATTAACATGGCTTCAGGCTGCAGCAGGACCACCAACATCATATGGCCTTAGAGTCCTGAAGTTTTTGGAAGCATTTGAGAAGGACTGATGCTAATTCTTTTAGAGTGTTTGGTAGAATTCACCAGTAAAGTCATCATTTTCTAGGCTTATCTTTGTCTCTGATTAGAGATCCTTGTTGAAAAAAAAAATTCCTGTTGGAAAGGGCTTCATATAGCACTAGATGATGTTAAACACACAGTAGTACCTGAGAGTGACTTGAGCTCCTGACCCTCCTGCTATACCCTATGGCGTGCTGAGATTTCAGCTATGTGCAGTCATGTCTTGATGGAGATTTTTCATTGCCGATTTAACCTCTTTACTCATTACTGGTATATTTTGACTTCCTGTTTTCTCAGGATTCAGGCTTGGTAGGCTGTAACAAGAAATTTATCTATTTCTATCAGGTTACCCAAGTTGGTGTACAAATGTTCACACACGTTTCTTGTGATCGCCTTTGTATGCCTGTGGTGTTTGTTGTAACTCCTCTTCTTTAGTTTCTGATTTCTAAGAGCTCCTTAGTGTAACTGAGGCATTTATCTCAGAGCTGGCTCCTCTAGCAAGGCTTCTGCAGCTCTTCCGGCTCTTGAATCATCTCTTTCTATCTGACAACCAGGATATTCTGTCTCATACTAATTTATGCTTTCTCTTTCTTTCTTTTTTTCTCTTTGAGATTTAATATTGAGTTGTGTATTTAGGACCCTCCATTCTGATGCAGACACGTATTGCCATAAATGTCCCTCTTAGAACAGCTCTTGATGCCTTATGCTTCCATGTGTTATGGTGTGCTCTTTTAAAACTTATTTACACATTTTGTCTCAAGATTTTTCTTAAGTTTTCATTTCTTCCCTGACATATCTTGCCCTGGGTTGTGTTTAATTTTTAACATATTTATGATTTTCTACACTTATTCCTCCTACTGATACCTACTTTCATGAAACTATGTTTTTTTGCAGACTCTTAAGTTTGTTATGACTTGTTTTGTGACCAACCCTAGAGAATGTTCCTTGTGTGTTTTCAGAAGAAGGTGTTTGCTGCTATTGCTGGATGTATATAAAGTCCATTTGGTAAAGCATAAAGGATGAGGATGTGGGAGAGTGGAGTGACGCTAGCATAGCACAAGGAGTTCTAGGCCAGGTTAATTGAATTTGATTCTCTATATGATTAAGTTCTATTTAAGGGACTAAAGAAAATGTACATTTCATGAGATTCTTTGCCTTGACTGGGAGACTAGCCAGGAGAAGGTAGGGCAGAGAATACCAAAGAAGGTGTTGCTACAACCCAGATGAGAAAGAACAGTCATTAAGTAGGGCACACCTTTATAGATGGTTTAGAGGAAAGGGTGGACCCCTGAAACACTTAGTCTCTAATGACAGACACATTTCAGAAACATGTAATTGGTGAAACTCCATGGGATTTACTAAGGCACCAAGATGGCTCCTGGTTTCCTATGCACGGAAGTAAAGATGCCTGAGACACTAAGAGTAGGCACTTAGGAGAATGAGGGGCAAATTTTGTGAGGGGAATAGATAGATTATGTTCTGAATATCATTAACATAATAAGATTTCTTTGAATTTTATATACTTTGCTACCTTTACGCTATGCTTAGGTTAGGTAGCCCAGTCTGGTAAGTTTTATACCATTCACTTGTAAGCCAGATCTGGCCTCTCAGACTCAGTTCTAGATCTCGATGTACTGGTGACAGGAAACTAACAGGTGGCTCAAATTTCTGAGGTGTTTTGCTCCGGTCAGAGAATTTTGGGGATATTCTTTTGTGTTGTGGTACTCCGTAAGTAACACTGAAAACCATTGCCTGTGCAGACACAGGTATCCACTACATCCATAGACAAGGAGTGTGTACAGGTAGTTTTGAGTTGTGCTATTAAAAAGGAACTTATGAAGAAAAAGAATATTACCTGTGTTCCTCGATTTTACAATGAAAGCCATGGCATGTCTTCTGATTAATCAAGTACTGCTAATCATGCCTGGAACTAAGGATTCAGCCACAGGCATGATACACATAAGCTTTTGCCCTAGATCATCTCACAGTTGAGTAGGAATAAGAGTAAAGGGTATAAACTTACAGTTATAATCCTTTTTGGTTTTCCTCATTCCTTTCAGAGTCTGTTCTGAGTTTCAGGGACAATGGATATTATGACAAAGGCCACCTTGGTTGATAGACTCAATGGGAAGAATACTCTGCCTAAGAATTCATTCTAACTAAAGATTGCAAACACTCTGTAATTTTAGATTTCCTATTCTTCCTTCATGCTTGCATCTAAAGATGATCAAGTAGGGAGGGAGGTACTATCATCTCATTGGACTAAGTATCAGGATGGTAGGGTATTGCAGATGGAGAGGAGATATGCCCATCTCTTCACTGGACTGTATAATTGAATGGTAGGCTACTGTAGATAGAAATGAAACATGCCCATTACTTCAGTGGACTGCATATTGGGATGGCAGACTACTGTAGACAGAGAGGAGACATTCAGCACTATTCCAAACCAGAATAGTTTTTCAGAGAAATGGCATAGGGGTTCAGATGCCCCAGGTAATTTTGTATTTGCAGTTTGCAGATTATTCTTTTTAAAATTATTGTATGTAAAAGGACACGAGTCTTGTGGTTGCTGCCAATATCCATTCATTTACTCTAAAGATACCCAAGGAAGTTCAGAATATTTTAGGGAGGAGAGAACATTTCTTCTTCTTAAGGTATTGGAGAGGATATGTGAAAAATCTATTCCACTGAAGCATGTGATCCCCGGACTCGATGCCTCTACTCAGATATTTTCCATGGGGTTTAACAAGTGTGCCACCTAGACTACCACATGTATTGCTGACAGTGTTAGCCAAAGACTGACCCGTGCGTGGGAAAGGATGGATTCTCTCCTAAGTTGTACTCAACTAAGTAACTTCAGAAAATATAGAAAAAGGGTCATGTGGTGCTTCTAAAAATCCATTGCCAGCCTCTCTGATAGTGAAATGTAAGACAACCAAAGACATCACCAGCTTCTTTCCCTTCTGAAGCCATGGTCCAAACACTTATTCATCCTAGTGACAATGTTCACCTACATGACAGTCATGTAAGAGCAGTCACCAGTGAAGATTTTATTTTAAGGGAAAGAAAAGGGGAAATGAACAAAGTGATGATAATCAAATCCAGACATGAGCAGGCACACATAGGTAGTACCGATATTTGAGGGGTATTCTGGAAGTTGCTGCCTATTCTCTAAGCTAGGTCAGGGTGCCATTACCATCAGAGGTTTTAAGGATCTATGAGACTGAGCATCTGATACAGTTGAGGATCTCAGGGAAACAGCTTAACCATATGACAGTTACCCTGTCATAAATGGGGATAACCAAAGAACCTACTTATGAAGTTCCTTTTTAAAATTATTCACCATCAGATGTGTTTGGCGGTGCATACATGTAATCTCCATACTTGGGAGGGTAATGAAGAAAAATCATAAATTTGAGGTTAGCCTGGGCTACACAGTGACTTCCAAGCCAGCCTGAGCTACCTATTCTCTCTCAAAACAAAGCAAATCTACACATTAACAAAAAGATTAAGTGTCTCAAAATAACTAGAACCAACAAAGATACACACACAGAATGCTGCAAGAATGTTCAAAGGAGCCTCATTAAATGGCTAATCCTACTCTTCTGTTAAATCTAGTGCTGCAATAGAGAATAGAATTAGATACTCGGGACCCACAGACTGGGCTGGCTAGCACTCCTCTGATGCAATAGACCACAGGATACATGTAAAGAAAGAGATGATGCCAGGCTAAAAACAAAGTCACCAAATAAGCCCATCCCCAGTGGCTCCTTTGTATTGTTTTGTTACAAATATGATGTACACGAGGACTTAAGAGAGCTGTTCTTCTTGCTACTCTGCAAGAACAAAACCCTGAGAAATTCTACAACCTCAGGCAGGTACGTACATCTCTGCAGTCCTCAGATCATGCCTGGATCCCTGAGCTCATTTCAGAGAAAGCTACTCCCCTGTTCTGTAATCTGTCTGAACTCCTTAAATACTCCTATAGCTTCACTGTCACTTTCCTTGTCTACTACATAGATGCTCAATAAACACTGGCTAAATTTTGCCTCAAGAATCCCCATCCCGTCATCTTCTCTCTTTGGTGTTTGGCCTGTTGTTCATATGCCATTATTTGGAGTTCATATTTTAATTGTTTCCCATCTGTTCTACAGGGCTTTATCTTTTCTCTAAAGTGTTTTCTCCTTCCTTTCCCCTTTCCTTCCCCCTCTGTCTCCTTCCCTCCCTCCCTCCCTCCCTCCCTCCCTCCCTCCCTCTCTCTCTCCCTCCCTTTCTCCCTCCCTCTTTCCCTCCCTCTCATTCTTTGTATTCCATAGGTTTTGTAAAAGCAAGAATATCCAGCATTACCTTCTGCAGCTCCCTCCTGCCATTTTTCAATACCTCTAATCTTGTTGCTCTCTTGAATGACATGGCATTTGTAACCTTATTTAGATAAAGCCATTTGATTATTCACTATGCTGCTTCTCTAGATTACATTTCCCTAATTCTCAACCATATCAACCATCCTATACTTGATTTTGCATCTACACCTATTGATAATTGAACTGTCACTATCATTGATGTCTTTTGAAACTTTTAAAAAACAGCCACCAAGCAGCCACATTTTAACCAAAAAAGCTTCCATTCCCAATCTGGATATATAGCACAGAGGGCATGATATAAGCTCATATTAAATAAATAATGGGCTATGTCAATTTTTCATTCTCAACTACTTATTGGGAAGTGAGGTTATTTTGGTAGCCAGCCTCCTTCTGCTCTGGAATTTAAAAATAAAAAGAGAATTCAATTAAAGGTATACACTCAATCTACCCAGAGCTGTGCCAAATCATACCAGAATACCCTACATTTCAGCCAATCAGGAATTACAGTGTGTGTATGCTAATTTAGGAAGTCAAATTTCTTTAATTAAATAAGAGATTCATTGGCATATGTGCAAGACAGCAAGGAGAGCTTTTAAAGCAGCATATCTTGTCTCCAAATTCCTTGCTCTTATTCTTTTATTATTATTTAAAGACCTCAAAAGGATGGAACGAATTTGGCAATGTAATGTCTTCTACTCCATTTGTCTCCTTAAGGAAGGACAGGATCAGGATCAGGATGTGGGACTCAGAAGTTACTTACCTTCCTATATGTGGTCTTTATGCTAAAATTCAGGAGCCTGGTCTTACCATAGCACTTTCTGAAAACCTTGACTTCTTGGTTCTTAGAAAAATCTCTAATAGATGTGAATAAATTTCAAAGTCTTATTCAGATTTTGCTAAGACCTCTGAAGAAACATTTTGCTTAAAGACAAACTGCTTTTGAGACTAAGACTAACTCATTTGGTACAATGCTCACATAGTATGAACAAAGACCTGAGTTTGATCCACAGCATATTATAAACTAAAAATGGTGGTATATGTCTATAATCACAGCACTTGGGAGATAGAGGAAGATACAGTAGGAATTCTGTGCTACGTAAGACCATATCTAAACAAAGCAACCTAAAAAAATTAATAGATAGCATTCCTATTGCTTCCTTAATGAATTTTTGTTTTTGAGATGAGGTTTCAGATAGCCTTGGCTGACCATGAACTCCTTGTGTTGCAAAGAATGACCTTGAGTTTCTGATGGTTCCTGAATGATGGGAGTTCAAGCACATCTTACCATGACCAGTTTATGAGGTTCTAGGGATCAAACCCAGAGCTTGTGCATGCTGGCCAAGCACTCTACTAAATGTGCCGCAGCCCTCATTCACTGTCCATTTTTTAAAATGTTTATTTAGTTCTGTTCAATGTCTGTGATTAAAAGAACCAACCCATTGGTTGAGATCAAGCATTAATCCTAATGTTTTGTCATTTTGTACTCTTAACATTTGAAATATGAGAAGTGATTATGTAAGTGCAATGGGGACAGCTTTCCAGTCACTCTATCAATGAACTTGGAAGTGCCAACTACTTGGTTCTGGCTTCACAGTGATGAAAGATACAAGAGGAAAGGGGTTGTGAAATCTTCCTCCATGGTTTCAGAGAGCTTCTGAGGTCACTTGTGTGGCAGGAGGGTCCCTACATGGAGACGACAGTATAAATTCATGATAGACTCTCAGATGCAAGCTGAATTTAAAAACTTTTCCTCCCAAGATGGTTTTTGTCATAGTCTTTATTACAGCACTAGAAAGCTAACTAGCACACAAGCAAGGGAAGAGGTATTCCAAACTAGTTACCCTCTTGAGCGTTTTGGGGAGTCAGGGGTAAAAGAAAATACTAAGACAAAACCCAGCCATGCTGAGAGAAGCTGTTTGATGATCTTTAAGTTTATTGGCCAGCCTGAGCCTCTGAGAGAGTCTGCCATTCATTCAACAGTGATTTGTTGAACATCTGCTTTATGCCAGGAAATATTCTGGGATGTAGATACTAAAATTATATTAATTCTTCCTTAGTAATTGCCTTTTCCTTACTCTATGGATTAGGTATGTCCTGAGTATTCCTCTAAGGAACATTGTGACTGATGGTTTTGGTCTTTCGGGTATTGGTATTTAGAAGCAGTCTTGGGAGGAGGTAGACCTTTAGATGTCCAAGGGTTGTTGGTAGTGTACTCCTGGAATATAGCTGTCATTATATCTTTTAAGTTTTCTGGAACAGGATAAAGGAAACAAGAAGGGCCTCTCTATCCCTGCTCCTACATGCTCCTGCCATCCCCTGTCCTTACCAGAGAGCCAAGTAAATAGAGACATGTGATCATAGACCCCAATGTGGAGGTAAGAAACTTCCTTGAGTTCCTAAGTAGCTGGGTCAGGTTTTTCATTATCACAATACAACGTTTCTGTATTCTCAACTCAGTGCCTCTGTTTGTGTCTTTGTTGTTTCCTACTTGAGTCTCTGCCACAGACTCCTAAATGGTCCACAGATATCTGCTATTTGATTGCTCTACTCCAATCTTAATATGCACATGAGTGCTCTCGTCAATGCTCTAATCTGAACTACCTTCACTTAAAATCCTTCAGTGTCCAGCATAAAATCAGAAGATTTGACATAGCCTAGAGGGCCCTTTCAATGCAACCATTTAAAGCTGATGTCACACCTCTTTCTTCCCTACTAAGGCTTCATGTCTCATGTCTCAGCCTTATGAGTCTCCCTGCAGAGTTAAAGATGTGTGTTCTTCAGCCAAACATTTTGTGTGAGTGTGAGTGTGTGTGTGGGTACATACATATATATATATATATATATATATATATATATATATATATATATATATATATATATATATATGGGTCTCTATTATATATACATACATATGGGTCTCTGTTATACATGACATAAACCTATCCTTTTAAATGATAGCATTTGAGTGTAGATATCAAGATATACTACTTCATTCTTCTACTAAAAACTAGGATGTTTTCAAATACTAGGATAATTTTTGTTGTATTTAGTTTTTTATCTTTTTCAGTGGTAATTCCATTATATTCATTATATTCATTTAAAGAAGGGCATAACTAAGAATTATTTAATAATAAACTCTCAATAAGAACAGAGCATGCAGAAGCCTTTCTTTACATGAAGGGATTTTCAGCTTTAGCATGCCAGCTTCACCCTTAGAAAACATTTTCTATCTTGCAGAAGTTGCCTTCTAACAGGCACTGGGCTTTTTAGCAGTTCTGTGGTTAAAGAAATATATAGTTTGACTGGACATTCCCTCAGATACTATAAATACCAATGAAAAACATATTGCCTTCTTCCATAATTTCTTCTCTTGGATTTTCTGAAGAATTCTGTCTTCCAAGTAGAGTTCATGTCTTATACAAGCTGAATAGCACCATCTGAGGTAGAGTAGGTGAATGGTGTCCATTTTTAATACTTAATAAAATACAGCATACCATTTGATTCAAATCAGACCGAAAAGCAAAGTTGCTCCCCACCCCCATTATCTCCCCATGCATACTGTAGATATAGAACTTCTCGGTGACCCAGACAGAAATGAGCATGTCACACTGGTTGCTGCTGTGCAGCTTTAAGAGACTCAACAGACTGTGAAAAGAGCTTGGCTTGCTTACATAGCTAAGTGCTTCTTGGTCTCCTGTCTTAGCTGATCTTCACTTCATAGAGAGAGAGGCACAGCTGTAAACTTCTCCTGGCATTCCTGCTGGCCCTGGTCCCTCCTGCTGACTTGTGCTGCCTCTGTTAGGTCAGGCTATCACTACTGCTACCCTAACTCTACCAAACTAGGCTGCTGGTATATCTGTAAAGTATTTACAAGTAGATTGAGTTGCGGCTGTTGACCTATAAACTGAACTGTTGATTTCCTGACAACACAGATATTCGCTCCAAAAAATAATTTCTAAACACTTTCCCCATATTCTTTCTTTTACACTACCTCTGGCGGGTGATGGTCTAAAAGAAAGGTTAAAAAAATTTAAACCACCATTAAAAATAAACTTTAAAAAATTAAAATTACAATGAATGAAATATAAATTTCAAAGACATTAAGTGAGTTCATAAAGCCACTCTGGTGACAGTAGTCTCAAACCAAGGATCATCTGATCCCAAGGTCAGTTGCAGGTTTTCAGCTCTGAGGAGACAATATCAGAAAGAAAACGTAATGGTGGTGGTAAAGTAAAAGAAGGAATGATAGAGATATTTTGTGATGATAAGGATGTGGTCATGATAATAATGGTCATTGATATCTATTAAAAATGTATCATGTGCCAGATATAGTGCTGGACTTTACAGTATATAATTTAAGTTTTATAATGTTCATATGAAGTAGTCACCATTTTTTACTTAATTTTCCACTGAAGAACCTAGACTCAGAGTAGTTAAAAAAAAAAAAAAAAGAGCATCTAAGAAGGAACCTCCCACCATTGCCATGGCCCTAGACTCAACTATTTCAAGCCAGACAGCCCCAGATGCCTTATCAACCAACTACCAGCTCATGTCGAGCACCCCAAATCTGACTCAGATAAGAACTACCTACCTAAGGCCAATCTGCACAACTGTGAACTAACCAAAAAGTTGTTGTTTTAAGCCATGTAACTGAGGGGTGGCTTGCCTCCAAGTAACACATAAGGGGCAGCAGTGGCTTGGTCCCTGGTGTATGCAAGCATGTCAGTCACAGTCATCTACTGTGGGATTGTCCTTAAGGTCTGAGGCCAAGAACAGGTCCCTCAGGACTGTTCTTATACAGTACCCTCGGCACACGATATTGGTAACACTTTATGAGCCTGCTGCATCCCAATTTTCCAAGCATGGAATTTGTTATACTACTATGCTACACACAGCTACACAAACTCTGTCCTATCAATATTTAATTCTGGTCATTCATCTCTCCAGTTTCCTCTGCCCTATATGAGCTCAAGGCAGTCATGTGTGTCCAAGCATGAATATTTCATCAACACCGGCTTGGGTGTGTAGAATACTAAGCATCTTCAGAAAGATGTTCTAGAAATTGTTCAAGTTCTCAACTTAATGGTCCCATTAGTATATGCTAGAAATGGCATTTACATTCTCTTTAATAAAATGCTAATTATTTATCAAATAGGATGCCATAATTTAAATTATCCATATTCAAATCTATCTAAATTTATAAATTCCTCAGACTATATCTCTTATTCTTCTTTGAAATCACCATGATTAGTGCAAAAACTAACATATTATATTCTTAGTACAGTTTATGAAATCCAAAAATCAGTCAGTCAATAAACCATATGCTGAGTCCCAGCATCATATACATTCATGAAGAGGACCACAGAATGACAGTGTCCTGGTCCTGGTTTGCACAACACACTTCTGCTCTATGTCTCACCATGAAATGTCAAAGGTTTCCATTTGGCCCACAAGATCCTTGCTTTTGACATCACTTTGATGCAGTCTCTAATAAGTAAATATAAAACATCCTTTCCTTCAGTATATCTACAAAAATAAAGATCTGGTGTAAAGAGACAATATATAGCAACATCTGGAGAGCTGTCAGCATAGGTAAAGGACAAGCCACTGCTATTAAAGGTTTTTGTCAAGATAATATCTTCTCCATTAAGCCAACATCTATCACCCTGCTTTAACGAACTTTCTATGATGATCCCTGCAACCCAAATTCTGCTTCATTTTGAAAGCATTTATTTGCCTTCAGATATAAATTAGTAAGGCCCAGCAGATGGTAAGTGCTCAATAAATCCTTGTCAATTGAAAATTTATATCCATAGATATTGTGGTAGATAGATTCTCATGTGACCTTCAAGAGTCTCTCCTTGTGGTGAGAACAAACTGTAAATTAGTTGTAGGAAAAATGTGTCTACTGCAGTGAAAGCAAGATCTGTGAAGATGAAAGATAGCCTGGGACCACCATACCCATGATGAATTATAGGACAAAGCTGAGAAATTACTCTTTTACACAGGGTCTTGCTATGCAGCCTAGGTTGGTCTCAAACATGTTCCTCCTACCTCAAGCTCCACAGAGCTAAGAGTGCAGATATCAGTCAATGTGCTTGGCAAAATGAAGAGATCTTACAGGTGGGACTAAAGTTTTTATATTAATTAAGAAAAGTTATCCTGCACAGATCGTTCTTAGTTAGGGTTTCTATTGCTACAACTAAACACCATGGCAAATAAGCAAGCTGGGGAGGAAAGGGTGTACTTGGCTTACACTTTCACACTGATGTTCATCTCTGAAGGAAGTCAGGACAGGAACTCAAACAGGGCAGGATCCTGGAGGCAGGACCTGATGCAGGGGCCATGGGAAGGGGGTGCCGATTACTAGCTTTATACATGGCTTTGCTCAACCTGCTTTCTTGTAGAACCCAGGGCCTCTAGTCCAGGTATGGCACTACCTACCATAGGCTGAGCCCTTCCCCATTGCTCACTAATTGAGAAATTACTTTATAGCTGGATCTCATGAAGGCATTTCCTCAACTGAGGCTCCTTCCTCACCGATGACTCTAACTTGTGTCAAGTTGACACAGAACTAATCACTACAGATCTTATTTAAGGACTAATTATACTGGTCTATACTGGTTACTTTTCCATTGCTGTGATAAAATGTCATGACCCAAAGTGACTTACAGAAGAGAAAGTTGATTTGGCCCATGACTATAGATAGATAAGAATTCACCTTGGCAGGGAGGCATGGCAGCATTTGGCAGGCATGGCAGCAGTAATAGAAAGTTAAGAGATCACATCTCAACCACAAGCACAAAGCAGAGAGAGCAACCTGGATGTAAGCTAAGGTGAGGAAACTTTTCAAAAATACTAAGGGAAGAGTGTGGTCCTCAAAATTTAACTGTAAAAGTCTGAACTTCCAAGCCTCCCTTGGGTACTCTAATGTACCCACAGCTAAAGAGGGCGTGTTGGCAATGGATGTTTGCTCTTTTTTGGCTTTTATGAGATATAAAACCTCCCGTGTTACAGATTTAGTACATTTGCCATGGGGGCCTAAAAGTCCCAAGAGAAGGGTTGCTTTGTGATAATGGCCCTCCAATATTTCATGACCTTTGGCCTACCTATTTTTTTCTACAGAGATGATATGATGTCTTCAGGTCAGATGCCTACCAGAGGCCATGTTTATGCTGTGAAGCTCCTAAGAACTGTAATGTAGTCAGACCCACCCCTCCACAGATTGTTGTATCACAGGGAGAAACTACATCTAGTTCTTCCAGATGACTTGGGTATGACTGTCTCTATTCATAAATCCCAAGCCTTCAACCTTCCTGCATCCATTACTCTTTCTACTTGATTAATCTTTTATTCTAATTGAAATAGCTTCCTCTCCTCCAATCCATCAGTTCCTATAGAGATTTCTTAATGCTATCCAACAAGGAAACCATTCCTTCCACAACACTTTCAGAAAGCAGCAAGTCCTTCAGTCTCCCACTGACATCATCCTTAGGAACAGAATGATTTGGGCACAGATTTCTAACGGTGTAGATGGATAAAAATTCAAGGCCAGGTTCCTCTCTTCTATGCCGTTTTCACAGCTAGTGGTAAGCATTAACTCAATCATGAGCTTTACATTCAATGTTTATAATAAGAAGGAGTTCAAAGATAAAAGTTTTATTTTCATGTTATTAAATACTACATCAAGATATGTCAAGCAGCACCAAATTTATGCTTTTCTCTCAAGTATAAGCTCCTGGAGGTCAAAAGTTTATATATTTTTCTCTAAATTACCTTCCCAGAACCTAAAGTATACCGGGAAAATAATTAGTACCTGGTAATAAATATGCACTCAAGTGACAAATACACAGAATATAATGTGAGAGGGTAATGCCTCTAACAGTTCCCAGCTGGTGCCTAGTTTTACCCGTGTAACAATACTGAGCTGGTAATAGCTCCTCTCCATACTACATCAGGAATGCAGATGACTGGAGGTTCTTTTATCTTATTCCTGTGGTTCAGAGGGGTTTCTATTGGTACTAGAAAGAGTAGGGACAGAAGTTATAAGCTAGAACTCAACCACATGGCTATACCTTCCTGAATAAAAAGTTAGGATATGTATTCTAGCTACATCTAGAAAACACTGGCAATGCTATATGGTTATGAATAGCTAAGTAGCTTCTACACTTGGGATGGTGAAAACCAGATGCCATTTTATCTCCTAAAAGAAAACCGCTTTTGCCCACATAGAAAACATCAGTTGTACTATTCTCTCTTCTTAGTATATAAAGAGAAATATGTATTAGGGACCCACCTTGGTGTGAATACCACCACCTTGGTCATACAAAGTCATTAAGATAGGTGTGTGATGTGATGGACTAGGCACTGCTATCATGCTTTGCCTCTTCTTAATTGATACTAAACATGCTAATTATTGAGAAAAGACAAATAATCCACTCATAGCCAATTTTCTCAGCTTAGTATATGAAGCATTCCCCTCAGAAATCTACTTCTCTTCCTACTCCCTAGAACACATCTTTACTCAAAAACCCATAGTAAGATGCACTTTGTGCAACACTAGACTGTCTGTCTGTCTCTCTCCGGTCTCACAGCTCCTTGTGACTGGCTCTTGCACACTAAGCCTAGGATTTTCTAAGGCAGCATGTAAAATGAACTTGTCTAGCATGGAATACAGTTTCTTCATATCAGTACCACCATATACTGTGTCATCAGAGCTAGGAAAAGGGACATCATCTGTTCTCCCTGCTACCCCAGGCAGAATCCTTCCACATGGCCTGGGTAAGGTCACACGTGCTATTCTATCTTAGCATACAATTTAAATCTGTCCTCCTCTCTTTTACTATGTTGTCTCCTTAGTTTTGGGTACAGGTTGTTGACTTTAAGTGATATAGCACATTTTGAAATGGACTTCAGCCCACTAGTTTTTCAGTATAATTGATTAAATTTCCTTCTTGTACTGAAGTTGTGATTCTAAAGAAAAAAGTCGCTAGATTCTACTTCAATTTAACAAGTGAAAACAAAGGAAGACAAACAATGAAGCCTTTCCTTTCTGTTGAGTGTCCGTTAAGCCCTAAATTTACTAAGGCTGGCGTTTCAACGCAACTTCTACTATCACCCTATCCCAAATCCTGAGGTAAGATTTACCTCTAATTCTCTTTATTCTGTATTTTATTTTATTTTATTTTATTTTATTTTATTATTCACTATGTTGGTTTATCCACTGCTATTTACTCCTATAAAACTAGATTCCTTTCGGTGTTATCTTGCTTGCTTGATACCCTGAATACCTGTATCAGCTTCTAGTATAAACTGGATACCCTTTAACTATCTCAAAAGAATGCGAACTCAAAGCAAAACAGCTATCCCATGAATTTTCTCTCATGAGGTTAAAGGACTGTACCAAAATTAGAAGTAGAAGTGAGAACATTACATTCTAGAGCCCAAACACATTCTTTCTCCCTACAATACTCTAGAAATTATCACCACCGCCACTATCATCATCATGATCATCATACAGCCAGTTCTAAACTACCTTTAATTTCCCACATACATAGTTCAGTGATTTCTTTGTTTGCTTTGCCTCAGGAATGCAGCCACCAGACAGCACAATTTTATGAGATTATCTTGTTTCCCAAAAAGTTCATAGAGTGTTCCAAACTTGTTGCCGGAGCCACTGTGTTTCATCTTTAAGTCTTTAAGCCAACTGGCTCACCAGCTTCCAGCCACAAATGAGTCTTCTTGAGACAGGGTCAGGATGCCACAGAGTTCAAGGGTGATTTTGCATCATCAGAATCATACATGGCTCTATTGAGTAATTACATTTCACTCTGACTCAGAAATGGGGCTCTAGTCTGGGAATCCAAAGGAGTGAGAATGAAGATCTTTTACTACCATCCCCTCCTTCCCCTTGTAAATCTGCTGAGTTGTTCAGAGTCAGTTCAGACTCTAAATGTCTGGCCTCTGCTTTCCCCTCCCACTTAACCTCTTTAAGATCCACGTGGCCAATAGTTTACCCGAGATATATGATCCCTTCGACCCCATAAAACATGCGATGATTTTAAGATGTTTTTGTGAAACACAACTTTCTTTCTGCTTTAGGAAGTTCTTTTAAAGGCACGCAATCTTAGTTTTACTTCTTCCCTGCTATTTAATGAGGCATATATTGGCGCTTGTAGAGTTTCATTTTTAAAGGAATTTTAAATATTTTTATTAATTTTTTGGTAATTTAATACATTGTATTTTTTAATCATACTTAGCCTCTTCCCAGATCCACCCCTTCCAGAACAACCCAACTCTGTCTCTTCATTTTTTGGTAATCTCATTGTGTCCAATTTGTGCTGCACACATACTCTTGGGAGTGTGGTTGACCTCCTAGGGGCCACACCCTTAGAGAAAACCAACTCACCCTCTCCCAGCGACTCTCTGTTCCCAGCCGTTCCTTAGCCAAGGGTGGAACTTTATGCCCAATCCCACCCACCGTCTAACTGGAATTTTGTCTGGCTTGAATTACATTTTACTTTTTAAAAATAACAACAGTTTCAAACTCCATACCAGTAACTTACTTTCTTTGGATAAAGAAACGAAAACTGAAAAAGTTCATCCCAAAGCCACACAGGCTGCTAAGTGACCTGCAAAGTACCTGAGCCTGGAACACAAATCTAACTCTATACCGATAAAAGCCTTTGCATTTTATGAAGTGTTCATTTATTTTGACCTGACCATTTTGATGCCAAGGAGGTCCTGACAGGGCTCACAGGCTGAGAGAGGGAGGCAAGCTTACACACAGCAAAGAAATATGCTAAAATATTTCTTCTGTAAACATTATTACAAATATAAAATACAGTGTTTTATATATATAATATAAATAATTTATAAATATACATGTTTATAAATATATACAAAATAATATGTATAATGTTTATATAGTAAATAGTTATATTTATATAGTAAATATATAATGGTATAGCAAAGCATCAAAACATTGTTTTAGATTTATACTCACAAATTACAATATTTTAATAATTAGCTACAACATTTTTACAAGGCTTTTTCAAAACATGCTGCTTTCTTCCACTCTTCCTTTGCCATGAACTCATAGTCCATACAGAGTACAAGCCCCAGAAAGATCGCTTTGGGATGATGCATTTCAGCCACTTCCTGTCACCACTGGGTAAAGCTGAGGAATGACCTGCTACAGATGATGAAAGACGGTGGTGTAAGAACCAAGTCTAAAGGATGCCTCCTGACTCCTTACAGGCCTGCCTCACCCAACCGGCTTTGCCTCGCTCTGTCCAAGCTGCCTCTGCCCCCTCAACCTCAGTGAGAACCAAAGAATACATCAGGAGTCACACTTCACAATATCTGTCCTCCACATTATGCTAAATTCACATTACTTGTCTTACAAAGGCATAAAATTTAAACACGTGTACTCAATCTACTTTATTAAGTGGATAAAATTAAGTTTCACTGAGAGAAAATGAAGTACATTTAGAAAAAATGGAGTAGAAAAAAAAGATACCTTTAAAGTTCAATTACCAAAATTTTTTAAATAAATAAGATTATTAAGGAAAATGGCTGTTGAAACATTCTAAAAAAAAATTAGTCTGTAGTTAAGTTTTGAAGAGTACAAATTCAAAGGAAAGTTTAAAAAGGCAATTAAGGCTAGAAACTAAAAAGACTTTTTAAACATAAAAAGAATAGGTAGTAGGATAAGTTTCTGTGTAAATTCTTTATTTTAATTTTTAAAATTAAAAAAAAAATACTTTTAATTTTATATACTCCAGTCTTTATAGCCCTCCTGATCCACCCTCCCACAGTTTCTCATCCCATTCCTCCTCCTTTCTGTCTCCAAGGGGATGGATGTCCCCACCCTCACCCCACACAAGACCTCCCCACTCTCTGAGATCTCAAGTCTCTCCAGAGTTAGGTGAATCATCTTCTCTCACTGAGGCCAGACTAGACAGTCCTCTGCTGTATGTGTTGGGACCTTGGACCAGCTAGTGGATACTGCTTGGTTGGTGGCTCAGGGTCTAAGAGATAACAGAGTTAGTTGAGACTACTGGTCTTCCTATGGATTTACCCTGCTCCTCAGCTTCTTCCAGCCTTTCCTTGTGAACCACAGGGGTCCCTGACTTCAGTCCACCCGTTAGGTGTAAATACCTGCAGCTGTCTCAGTCAGTTGCTTGTTGGACCTCTCAGAGGACATCCATGATGGTCTCCTCTCTGTAAGCACATCATATCATCAGTAATAGTGTCAGGCCTTGGAGTCTACTCTTGAGATAGATCCTAAGTTGGGCCATCACTGGACCACTTTTCCCTCATTTTTGTCCCTGCAGCTTTCAGACAGGAACAATTCTGGGTCAGAGTTTTTGACTGTGGGAAGGCAACCCCATCCCTCTACTTGATGGGGAAAGGGAACTTGTAGAGTATATGTGTAAATTCTTAAAAGTAAGAATTTTATTAATCCAAGAAGTTCTGGTCTGAAAGTTGAGGGACAGGAAGTGAGCTCCCTTCTTACTGTTTACCAGGAGTTATGAGAGCTTCTAAAAATTCAGGGTAGATAGTAGGTGTTTCTGAGTGTATTTCTTGCTGATACCTCTGCTTCAAACTGCATCGCAATCACCCCCAGAATGCCTGGTCCTTTCTCTTAATGAAGCAATGACTGAATGCTGTTGGTCTGAATTAGAAAAGAGTTTAAAAATTCAGTTCAGCTGCTATTCGCAGGGCTAGTTTTTTTTTTTAATCAGATTTCACCTTGTTGTGTCTCAGTTGCATTCTACAGAAAATGAGGAAAAGTGGCCCTGAAAGACTGAGGGAATATCAGTGAATCGCTCAGTAAAAAGCTAAAGATATTGTCAGCACATGGTCAGTTTTAACTATTTAACTGTTTTTGATAAATGAGACTGAAAATAGACAGGATGACTGGGAGTTAAAAAAAAAGCCAAAAGAAAGTATGATTTCATCTGGAGTCTTCATATTTAAATGGAGGAAAAAGAGAACTCTAACAAGAGGAACACTTGTCAAAGAATAAAGATGAAAGGTAAGCAAAGGTTTGAGAAGATGGGATCTATAATTTCTTTTAAGAGTAGGAAGTTGAATGTGTAGATAATAATGCAATATTAGGCTGCTGTAGGTGATGAGGAACAAGCAAAAGAATGAGTTCCTTTCGACGAGTGAAGAAGAAATGAGACCCTGGTCTCTGTGGCAGCAGTGTGCCACAGAGGTACTGGCTAGCAAGGAAGGATGCTGGAAGATAAGGATCATCTGCAACCATGGACTACAATGTCATGAGTAGGAGTGAGGGTCGGAACTGACACCAATTCCAGGAGAGGTGAGTAGACAGGTGTTTAGCCAGCAATAGCAGGGAGCAGGAGGTAGACATTTTGAGGATATCTGCCTAGACTTTTTGATTGATGATCATAATGTTATGGATGAAATGAGAGAGGGAGGTTGCAGAAGAAGACAGTCAAAGAGATTACACATAGATATATACACATAGAGATTGAAAGTAAAGTGTCGATGCCTTGGCGCTTTTTGTGGTGTAACCTGCCAGAGACTGGGTAAATTATAAAGAACCGAGATCTATCTCTCATAATTCTGTAAACTAAGAATCCAGGCTTTATTTCTGGTGAGCAGCCTGTCCTTGTTCCCAAGATGGTACATTGGATGTTATTTCCTTCAGCAGGGAGGAATACAATGCCCTCTCCGGATAGAAAGGTAGAAACGGCAAAAGAAAAATATCAAGAGACCCCCACCAACTTTTCCAGTTTGATAAACTAAGGTTGAGGATGGACTCCTTGGGGGTACAATCACTTCTCAGAAGCCCCAGTGCAATGATTATTAGCATAGACAATATTACATTGTAAACTAAATTTCAGTATGTATTTTTAAAGGAACAGATATTCAAATGAGGGAAGTTAATGAAAGAATCTGAGCAAAGAGAGAAGAAAATGTCCCTGAATACCAGGCAGCAGCCTGTGAGGCAAAGCGTGAGTGAGTCTAATACTCGGAGAATGAAACAAAGGGGAGGAAACTTTTAGAGTAAAAGCCAACTGGTTTGCAGAGGTTTGGGGTAAAGTCAAGAAGAGATAGACTTAAAGATGAGAAATAATGAGAATGGGGTATTCAGAGAAGAGAGCAAGGCTGTTGGCTGCAGAGTGGCAACCCAGGATGGAGTCCTGGAAAGCAGGAAGAGGGTGGAGATACAGAATGACCAGGGATGAGCAAGTTTGAGTTTTCCAGCTTTGATCTCAGTAGGTTGAGGGTGAATCGGTATGTTGAGAGCAAGATTGGAGGATGTGAGACTTAAAAATAAATAGAAAGATTTGAAGCAACTGCAGTGAGTTATCTACTATGATAACAGCTGCTGGGATGGTGGAGAATCCACTAACTTCTCTTCCTTCCCAGAAACTTCTGGCTTTGTGCCCAAAACCATTGAATTGTCTATCACCTTGACAGTTTGACAGCCACAGTGGCCAGGGGTCCATGGACATCTATCTATCTCTTGACTGGGACAATACTCTGGATCTAATGGCAGTTGAGCAATGGAATAACTAATTTGTTACTTTATTCATTAGATTGTCAGAACACAGCCACTTTCCCATTTAGAGCTTGATATATCGGAAGTCATGTGGCTGTGGTCTCTGAGTCCAGGTCACTACGCATGTGGCCCTAATGCACATTAGACAAGAATCAACATGACTCAGTCCCTCAGATATTTTATCATACAGTAAATCCCTCTGATTACATGATACTGTTGAGTCATATATCATTTTATATCATTTTTAGTTTTGTTGCACATTGCTTCATTTGTAAGGAACTCAGAAATATACAAAGTAGATAGCAAACTCAAAATGCTAATTCAAAATATTCTGCTTCAAGATATCCCTATAAGATCCACAGCATTTTAAGTTCTAGTGCAACTCATCAGTGTAATTGTTAATAACATGCAAATAGTTATATATTAAAATACTCTAGTATGTTAATAACATATAAATGTAAGGTATAGTTTTTATATACAATCAGAATTTCTATTGAGAATGTTTTTAGATTATTTATTTTTATTTTATGTGCATTGGTGTCCTGCTTACATGTATGCCTGTGTTAGGGCACCAGATCCCCTGGAACTGGAGTTATAGACAGTTGTGAGCTGTCATGTGGGTGCTGGGAATTGATCCCAGGTTCTTTAGAAGAACAGCTGACATTCTTAACTGCTGAGTCATCTTTCCTGCCCCTAAATATTCTAGATTTTTTTTTATTATTTTATGTGTATGAGAGTTTTGCCTTCATGTGTGTCTGTGCACCACACATGCTGGTCCTTAAGGAAATAGCAAGCATCCATGGCGGTGCTGGGAATTGAACTTGGGTCCATTCAACAACAAGTGCTCTGAACCACTGGGACAACTACTCTCTAGCCCAAGACTAAGGTTTGTCAACTACTTGCAGTGTCTAATCTATGCAGTGTCTAACTTCATGTTTGTAAACCAAAGCCAGACTCTATCCCATTCTCTTGCATTTATTTTTTTTCATGTTTACATGAAAAAGATACCAGTTTATTTTAAGTTCAAATAAGAAATATCAAATATTAAGACTTGTACAAGTCTAGACTTGTACCATTACTTCAATTAACTTTTAAGGTATCTTTAGTTCCAAACTTAACAAAATCATGTTAAAATTTGTTTATAAATTGTTCTTCTTATAAAGTTAATAGAAATAGCATATATATGAAAATATTATTGAAATGGCCCATTTTGAAGTAAATTTTAAAGTACTAACAATAAAATATCAGGACAAGTTTTTCTCCTCTTTCCTTCTCTCAACATAATGTTTTTATTAGTAATCTGAAATTTTCATACAGTGAACCCTGATCATACTTGCTTCCCATTCCTCTCTGGTCCACCCTTGTAAGCTCTCCCACCCCCCACAAAAAATACACAAACATTTCAATTTGTGTTGCCAATATACTTATTGGAGCTTGATCAAACTCCCAGTAGCCAACCCCTTAAAGATGCTGAGGCCTTCCCCAAACCCCAGAAAAAGCAATCAACTGTGAAGAGCTACATTTCAGCAGCTGTATCACAATTTTTAAGGACTCTCTTCAATAGCTTCCTGTCTGAACTGTTTCTTTTGGGGGTTGGGGAGTTTGTCACCTAGGCTTTCAATATCTCTCATTCTTAGTAATGAGTCTACAGTCATGGATACCACTGCAAAAGATGCCTCCCTGCCCATAGCTGGCAGCAGCACAGATCCTGGACATGAAGAAGATTTTTGAGCAGCACAGATCACAGACATCAACAAGGCCTCCATGTGGACATTAACATGGAACACAAACTACAAAAAAGTCGTTTAAGAAAACTTAATCCAGCCAGGTGTGGTGGTGCACACCTTTAATCCTAGCACTTGGGAAGCAGAGGCAGGTGAATTTCTGAGTTCGAGGCCAGCCTGGTCTACAGAGTGAGTTCCAGGACAGCCAGGGCTACACAGAGAAACCCTGTCCAAGAAAGAAAGAAAGAAAGAAAGAAAGAAAGAAAGAAAGAAAGAAAGAAAGAAAGAAAGAAAGAAAGAAAGAAAGAAAGAAAGAAAGAAAGAAAGAGAAAGAGAGAGAAAGAGAGAGAAAGAAAGAGAGAGAAAGAAAGAGAGAGAGAGAGAGAGAGAAAGAAAGAAAGAAAGAAAGAAAGAAAGAAAGAAAGAAAGAAAGAAAGAAAACTTAATCCAGATAATGAACCATTCTTCATCTTGAATATCTTGTCGCTGCTGGACTCCTGGGCATAACTGCCATGTTTGCAGCCTTCAGGCAGCATAGCACCCCACTTAGGTGAGCCCAGTGGTTTCCAAATCTCATCATTTCTAGGAATGTCTCTATGTGACAAGGGCATGCTCCTTTGTCTACTGAGGCCACATATCAATTGCCTTAGCCTAGGAGGTTTTCTGATAAGGAAACAATTCAGGAGCATAAAATATCTAGATGGTAATATAATGAACACCCACGCCTTGTCAACTGGATTTAAGAATGCAGAGCACAGATTTGAATGATGTTGATCTGAAATTAGAATTCCACTTTTATACCTACCCTGTAAAAATGATATGATTTAAAAGCTCCTAATAGGGGCTGCAGGATTTTGCTCAGGATAACCTCATAATGAAGCATCATACATGATAACCCAAGCTCACCTCCCCAGTAGGAAAGGTTGGGTCTCCTGGCTCACTCTTTTGCTGGTCTCAGAATCAAAGCTGCTTCCTTACATCCACTCTTGGAGACAAGAAGTTGCCAAGGCAACTAACGGACTAAGGAATACATTCTAAGAATAGTCCAGGTCCTGACTGCAGTGAAACCAGGGGCACTTGAATTAATTAATGACCAAAACCTTAAAACATGTTTCTGAAAGAATCTGCCTAATCACCGATCCTGTGAATTTATGGCTACTTCCAAATGCATTCCTAGTCTTTGACCACACCGTGCTTCTAACATGGAGTTGCTCTATTCCTAAACCTCATCCAGACACATCACAAAGTCTCAGGATATAAGCGCTGTTGATTGGTGAGGAATACAGAGAGGCACTAAAGAAGTAAGTGTAGAAGAAAGGGGAACATATAGAAGGAAGGAAATGAGAGAACAAAGCCCCTTGTGTCCCAGGTTGTTAGCATGTTAAATAAGAGTGTTGGGGGGGGGGGCAAGATCTTCAACCTAATGTTCTCTGGGTATTGAAACTCATGAGAAACTGAGAAAATCTCTGAGGTATGTTTAACTTGCACACCTCACTGTACATACAGATCCAAGAAATATACACATTTCAGGTTAGGAAACCATAAACTAGATCCCTATAGTTCCTTCTCATTCTATGTAAACAACCCTGGTATAAACTGTAATTGCCACCAGATACTGATAGCAAGTTGTTTGCATAGGAACCTGCACCCCCAAAGGAGCATCATATAACATGAAGGATATAGTCATTGTTTCAAGGGTTTGAATATATCATGAACATGCTTCAGCTCCCTAAACACATGCATTCCACAAAGCAAATGTCTGAGAATACTTGATGCTGCTGTGGCAATTCTTAACAGGGCTCCTTTTTCTCTGCATCTCATAACCCAAAACCCCATACCAAACATTCAAAGAAATTAGAAGGGTTGTTGTTGTTATTTTCCTTTAGAAAAGGGTTTAATAATGACCTAAAATGGGCAATGGATCTTTCTAGTTTGGTTCCCCTCCTCCTATTTTCTCTTACATAGAGGGCATGATACTAACAGAGGAAGTTCTCCTGACAGTGTAGCATTTCCATGGTGATAGCAGAGGTCAAGGTTAACAAACCAGGGTACTAGGACCTTTCTACTGCAGAGAGGATATGAAAGAAGGCCTGGCAAAGTGTCACCAGGAGACCCAACATCACAGCATCCTCCTTTGAATGGCCCACAGAGCCACTTGTGCCTTTCTGAATGGACAAGTCTGTGATGTGTTGAGTATAATAATAGTTCCTCCCCTTCCCCCCTGTGCAGAAATTTGCTGTGCCCTTCCTCTCAGAGGCCAACAACTGATGCCTCTTATGACCAACAATCTGTGGATTGTTGGAATATGTATGTGCTCTTTGTATCGGCACCAGCAGTTCAGAGATGCCAAGTTTTAGAAACCAAATGTACTTTAGAAAAGCAATTTGATCTTTGGGAACAAGAGATGCTAAGTAAGTTCTGACCATGTCAGGACAGACCAAGCAGATGAATTAATTAAATGGTGAGTGGGAAGCATCCAGTTAAATCAAGTATCAGATAACTCAAATATCACCCCTCCTAAAATCTACCTCAGTTACTCTGTCCAAGACTAAATGTAATGATTTTCCTGTTTTGTATTCTCTTCCACTTTCATGTGGGTGCATTGTATAGTTTTGTTCAAATTAGATTTAAAGGTAATTTGGTCAAAAACCTCTGAGTTTTTGTTTTGTTTTGTTTTGTTTTATTTTGTTTTGTTTTGAGACAAAGCAGAAGCAGCCACTGCATAAATGAGTGTTCTTAGGATCCTAAATATGGAATAAAATAGACTCTTCTGCCTTGTGGAGCCATAGTACAGGATATTCAGAAGGAGGGCAGCTTTTCCTATCTTAAATAATGTTAATAGATATTTAAAAGTTAAGTGTTCCACATACACATTGTCTCCCAAGATTATCTAAATACAAAAGAATCTAGAATTTTAATAGCCAAAGCTTGAGGTTCAAGCATCAATTACCTATCAGTTTCCTTGCTGAAATACACATCTAACAAGTGAAACTCAATGAGATCAAAGTTGACTTTCTGGCCTGTCTTACCCTTTGCTGGCTTTTTCCGTACCTCATTAAATACTACTGCATCACTAGCTCAAACAGAACTAGAAGCCAACATTGCCTCCCCTTTCACCATAATAAAGAACATTATGCAACTTTGTCCATATTCTCTTTTTAATACTGCTTAAATCCATCCCCTTCATCCTGTCTCCTGTTCTGCCTGCCCTATTTAGACCTGTATTCTCTCTCCAAAGAATGTTCAAACCCTTTTGTACTTAGCCTTCTGCTTCCAATTTGCCCACATCTAACAATCTCTTCTGTTCGAGGATGTTTTTTGAGAACTGTGTATTCAAGGGCTGATTTCTGTGCCTCCAGAGATCTGGTTGATGTCTGACTTTGGTATTGTCATTAGTGTGAACCAGCTATGAACTCATTATTTTGTAAACATTGTTCTCTATCACCTTCTGATTGGTTAAATAAAGAGTGAACAGCCAGTAGGGAAGAAGGGGAAGAAAAGGTAGGACTTCTGGGCCCAGGGGAGGGGGGAGACTGAAAGAGAGAGAGAGAAAGAGAGAGAGAGAGAGAGAGAGAGAGAGAGAGATAAAGAGGAGAGGAGAGGTAGATAGTCAAAGATAGACAGAGATAGACAGAGACAGACAAAGACAGAGAGACATAGACAAAGACACAGAGGTGAGACAGAGACAGAAAGACAGACAGACAAATAGACAGACAGAGGGTCTCAAGTGGGAACCAGAGACTTCCCATTGGTACATTGATGGAGATGAAGAAGGAGGTTTCCTGCAAGACTAAGATGGCAGGTAGAGGCCACGTGGTTAGGAAGTAGGTCAGGCCAGCCCTGACAGGTCAGACTATCTGAGCATCTGCCCAGCTACAATGCTTGAAGCTTTTAATAAATATAAAGCTCTCTGTGTCACCATTCAGAGCAAGGGTGGGCATAGAAAGCTGGACTATTACACTCTTCTCCAGTATGTAACAAGAGTGGTCTTTAAGACTCAAATGTGATTATGGTCATTCCTCTGCCTCAAATAAACTAAAGTTCAATGCAACAAACACAGCTTTCAGCCTGAAGTGGATAACATACCACTTATTCTGGAGCTAAATGATTAACCATGGCCTGGGGACATAGATTTAGGTTACCCCAAATTCCATGATCCAATCTGATAGCTGACCCTTACTGTGCTTAGTGTCATATAACAGAAAATTCTAGCCCCAAATCTACATTATCAAATGCATTGGTAGAAATATCTTATACATAGATTATAGCAACAAAGGAAAGGTTCTCCTATAGGTCTCAGATGGTATTTGCTACCCTTTGGGGTGGTGGAAGCAATTGGTCTATCCAAAATGTTTCACCTCAAAGACACAGGGATGTTAGGCTTCTGGGAGTCAGCAAAGGGTGTTGTGAAGTCTATCATTTTGCCTCTTGTCAAAGAGGTGGGTGAGGAATGATAACTAAGGTATTTACCAATATCTCAAGATAAATGGTAATTAGGCTTTGTCCTGAAATAGTCCAGTCCTTATACAGCTGTAGTACTAAAGTTGCTAGTCAGTTAATGAGCCATGTAGAAAGTTAAATATAAGGTGTGGCTTCTTTCCAGAAACTTTTTTTTTCTTACTACATTCAGGATAAATTTCAAATTTACAAGACTTTGTAAGAACCCTGCCTTACCCAGACTATATGCACTGCATAGATTCCCAGCAAAATCACATTGAAAGGAAATGTTGGAAATACTTATTTTCTAAGAAAATTCTTATGAATTAAAAATTGGCTCCTGTAGAAATTAAGAAACCAGCCCTTCCAAAATACACGGGTGGAGTACATATTCTCAACATTTTGGGCATTTTTTTCCAAGGCAGGGAATACATTGGATGGGAAAAAGGACACAAGATTATCTCCTTTGGAAATAATATACAGAGCAAGAATTTGCCAACTGCCTAAATATTTTCACCATGATATCTTGGGTCACTTAGTAATCTCTTTAATGTCTAACAAATGTAAAATGTTTTCATAGAATTACAGTGGCTAAGAAGGTTTGTAGAAATTGTCTGGTCCTGTCTGATGACTCCCATCCCGACATCTACTTAGAGCCATTCAAGTTTCTAAAACCGAGCAATAATTTCAAATACCTAAACTTGCAAAATCTGTTGCTGATTAACAACCACAGGAGTAAAACCAATTATTAGGTCATCCCACAGGATCTGTATTACCCAGTCCATACCAGTCTTGAGGACTTCATCTTATCTGAATCCCTTCATGTATTCTATTTCCCCTGCATATGCCATGCTTCAGATACGTCTTGCCCTTTCAAACCTCCACACCAGTATCTATCCCTGTATCCATGATTCTTTCTTCCTTCACTGTCTTTGCACACACTGCTACTCATTCTGCAGCACTCATCTTTCCAGCATCATGAACATTAGAAACGCTAATGAGGACCCCCAAGCTAGACTGAGAACCTGAGTGAAGACCATGGCACTTTCACTTTAATCTCCAGAATGTGAGATGGAGCATTTTTCTTTTACCACACAGGTGGCTTATAAATAGATGGTGCTTTGTGGAAAACCTTAGATTCTCAGGAACCAATAAATATTAATATTCATGTGGTCAACTAAAAGGACAAATCCCCAGCCAGAAGCGGGACGATCTTTCCCACCTAGTCGGCTGTCTACCCTTCTTGACACAGCCTTGTGCTATCCATGCTGCTGGGCTGCTGGAAGCTTCTATTGGCACATCAAGCTAGACAAACAACTCGATGTGTCCCTTATATCATCAGTCCCTAACTGTGCCAGCTTTGACTTCTCAGGCTGCCACTTTCATGACATCTGCCCAGATTTCCCAATTAGTCATCTGTAAGCCAGATTCAGGCTGAAAATGAAAATCAAATAAGGCATGTTTACTCAATGTCTTGGTAATAATAATAATAAAATAAAGGAAGCAGGCTTCCCAATCCATTAATGTCATCTTTGTTTTTAGTTTTTGTAAATGGCAGAGGAGTTAAAAAGATAAAAAAATAAAAGCACTTGGAGAAAGTTCAACTCAAACTTGAAAATCACTGGAGTCTGTAGCCTTTCTCAGTATTACCCACGAAAAACCTAGAAATTTCTAGTTGACAAAATTGTCAACTAAAAACTCACTGTCAAAACTCTTTAGTGACAAGAAGATGAAATGACCACATGTGTGTTAAATTGGTACAAAGATTTTGTATTCTGGAAAAGAAAATCAAAACTTTCCAATTCTGAAACTTCACTGAAAAATGTGAGTTTAAGATTGCTTTAAGTTTAAGTAAATGTCTTCAAAAATATATGTTTTAGCCAGGCATTGGTGGTGCACACTTTTAATCCCAGCATTTGGGAGGCAGAAGCAAGTAGATTTTTGAGGCCAGCCTGGTCTACTGAGTGAGTTCCAGGCTACACAAAGAAACCCTATCTCGAAAACAACAACAATAACAACAACAACAACAACAACAACAAAATACATACATTTTGTCTATGTATAGGCTTTATAAATACATCCTGGCTTATTTTCTTTCTTTATATATCAGTTTTCTGTTGTAAGTCAATAAAGAACAGCAAAGATGTCAGTGTTCCCATACAAAAGATCGAATTTCCTTTTTGTCGTTTTGCTATAATTTCCATTACCTGGGAAGACATTTCCTTCTTCATTAGTTTTATTGGGCTGTTAAATATAAATTTACATATTAAGGAAAACTCTAGTGGGCCAGACTGACTTTCTGGGATTATTTAACACCCCCCGCCCCCAATAATTGAATATTCAATTTAATCTCCCTGGAGAATCTATAAACTGATGAATGTAGGTAGACCCTATGTAGAAAGTTATGCTGAAGGGTTCACAAGTCAAGCCAGCAACTTAGTGAGGTGCCTCCATCCCTGTACTCACTGCAGTCACCTTCACAGTAACCAAGTAGACAATCAGTCTAGGTAGACAGACGAGGACACACACGATGGTGTGTTTCACACTACTGCAATAGAATATTCTGTGGTTATAAGAAATGGAATTTTGTCATTTGCAGCCATATGAGTGGGACTAGAGGATATTGTGCTCAGTAAAATAAGTGAAGCATAGAAAAGATAAACATCATATTTTGTCACTTGCGACATATAGAGTAAAAAATGTTAATTACCCCACTCATTTCACAAAGAAGCAGTGGAGCAGTGATTACTGTAAGCTTGGAAGGGTTAGAGAAGAATATAAAATATAGTTAAGGGTAAGATTGTGCTAGAAATATTTTTTTGTATTTTATGTATTTGTAGATAACCATGATTGATAACCAGTAATTGTACATTTTAAAGTAGCTAGTAAAGGGGATTTGTTCCAACTCTAGACACACACACACACACACACACACACACACACACAGAATACATGTACATGCACTTGCACATATACATTTTATATAAAGAACACATCACCTACTCTGATCTAATCATGCTACACTACATACATATATTAAAATTTGAGACAATCTCAGAAATGTGTATGATTAATATATCAATTAAAAATAAACCATTTTTAGAACCTATTTGCAACTTACACAGTCTTGCTTCTCTCTTTTCCTGTCCTCCCTAAGATTAGTCAGTGTGACTACTGTGCCTGAGTATCTTTTTAATTTCTAAAGATTTCATTTTTATTTTTAAATATTTTATTGTGACTTCTATTAGTGGAAACCAGTGGAACTCCTATGGGTAATAAAATGCTTATATATTGACCCTTGAGACCCAGGTGCAAATGGTATACAGAAAAATAATGACATTTCTCTCTGTAACATCCAGTTTAATTTCCCAAAAGAGTCTGTAATTATCTCTAGGGAGGTGAAAAATACAACCTGCCTGCATGGCTACAGGTGGATAGGGCAAGACTTCATGTTTCTCCATTTATATTCCTTGCTAAGGTTACTAACTGACCTCCCTTCCTTAAAGCACACCTTCCCTGGGCATTCAAAAGAGATTCCCATGGGTTAACAATTGCCACTTGAAGGGGAAAGGCAGAGAGAGGGAGGTCATGGCTGAGAGAAGGCTTGTCTTTGAGAACTTTGTCTGACAGTGAGGGAGCACCCTGCTGCAGGGGGTCACAACCCCAAGTTCTGTTTCATGTTAAGGAGTCATGGCCAAGGTTTGTCAAAACAAAGCCACATACAACACCCTAGTGCCAAACAGGGCAGGAGCTCTGGATGTGCAAATGAAATCACTGGGAATTCCTTTGGAGTGAGCATTCCAGCCCTGAGCTCTATGGCTAAGCAGATGCAGATGTCTAATTGTGCCTGTTGCTATCTCCCTTAGGCACAGCTTGGAGCATCCCATTTCCCTTTGCAGAATCCCGAAAGGATGCCACCCTCCTTGAACAAAGTATAAACTCTTCAACCTGCTTTTCAACTTTCCCTATGTTTTGCTCCAATTTATTTCCAATTATGAGCCACAATAGTCCAAAGTGTCAATCATGATCCAGAATAGTCCAAACATACCACTCATGGACCACAGTAGTCCAAAAGTACCCGTCATGAGCCACGATTGGTCACAGTGCTAATCATGATCCAGGATAGTCCAGAAGTGCTAATCATGACCCACAATAAGCCAAAAGTGTTCATCATCCTATAACCAATAGCCCACCATTTTCCCTGTTAGCCCAGCCCAATTCCAGACTCACCTCAACTCTTTCCCCATCACTCAATTAGTGCCTATGTCACTCTCTATGGCATTTCCAACATCCTTCCCAAGGACATTTCCACCAAATACCACCAACTCCACCAGCTCTTCAGCTTATTGAAAATGTTGTTGAATGTGATACAAGTTGCCATTTCCCCTCTGATATATGGGAATTTTTAAAAAATCCCTTAATTTGAGGATTAAATTAAACAGTCCTAGAAAAACACTCAGACTCCTGCCTGGCACCACACCACAGTTCCTGACCTATTTTGATTATGACTTATTTTTCTAGTTATCTTGTAATATTGGCGACCTGAATTGACTTGTATTCTCAGAAGCCCTGTGGATTCCACCTGATGAAAACTGAAGATTGGTGTTATTGGACTACGTTTCTGATGATGAGATTCACAGTGTGAAACTGGGCATGTCTCATCAAGGAAAGCAAGTGAGGCGGGTCTTTGAAGAAGGAGACCCCCACCTCAGATGGGTTTGGTTCAAGCTTCAGACGCCCAGAAAGAACATCTGAGAGAACCACCCTATGCAGAGGGTAGCACACCTCTTTGCTTTCTGAAGCTACAAAGCCCTTATGGGTCACACCTAAGAAGAAAGGATTAATAAAACAGTAATCTCCCTGACCTAAACAACTACTTCCTTCCCTAAAGTTGGGTAGAACAGAAAGGTATAAACATTCTGGTCTCAGAATCCCTCACGTTTTTAAATATGCCTCAGGACCCCCAGAGCTTTGTTCACATCCATTATGTCTGTCTTTCTTTCATGGTATTAAGAACTAAGCATTCAAGAGTATTTCTCTTTAACTCAGATGTTAGTCAGGAGCACAAGCTTTTCACAAGTGTCTTGCACTGTTTGGTTTCGCAGGAAACACCTCGATTCCTGTTATGTGGTCCTGCATTCAATTGGTTGTTAAATGTTATTTTGATTAAAGTATATGAGTAAAACTAGCCTCACAGAGATGCCTAATTAAAAAGAACTAGGACCCTGCTAAGGGAGAGTTAAAGGTTGGGTTGAAGGGCAGAACCTGAACTGCACAAGTGAAACTTTGTGCTGTCATGTTAAATCCCATTGATTGTTCTTGTGATTTTTTAAAATTTTATTTATTTATTTATTTATTTATTTATTTACACTCCATATTTTATCCACCCCCTGTCTACCCTCTGACTGTTCCACATCCCATACTTCCTCCCCACTTCCCTGTCTCCAAGTGGATGTCCCCAACCCCCACCCCACCTGACTTCTAAACACCCAGGTGCCTCCAGTCTCTTGAGGGTTAGGTGCATCATCTCTGAATGAACACAGACACAGCAGTCCTCTACTGTATGTGTGTTGGAGGCCTCACATCAGCTGCTGTATGCTGTCTGTTTGGTGGTCCAGTGTTTGAGAGATCTTAGGGGTCCATAAATTAAGACTGCTGGTCCTCCTACAGGGTCACTCTTCTCCTCAGCTTCTTTCAGCCTAATTCAACAACAGGGACTGGTTGAGTGCAATTATCTGCATTTGACTCTTTCAGCTGCTTATTGGGTCTTCCAGAGTGTGATCATAATAGGTCTCTTTATGTGAGTGCTCCATAGCCTCATTAATAGTGTCAGACCTTGGGACCTCCCCTTAAGCTGGATCCCACTTTGGGCCTGTCACTGGACCTTCTTTTCCCCAGGATCCTCTCCATTTCCATCCCTGTAATTCTTTCAGATGGGGACAATTATGGGTCAGAGTTGGACTGTGAGATGCCTCCCTTCTCCCTCATTCGATGCCCTGTCTTCCTACTGAAGGTGGGCTCTATAATTTCCCTCTCCCTCCTGTCAGACACTGCATCTAAGGTCCCTCCCTCTGAGTGCTGAGAGTCTGTCTCCTCCCAGGTCTCTGGTGCACTCTAGAAGGTTCCCCCAACATCCTATCTCCTGAGGTTGCCTGTGTTTGTTTGTGTTTTAAGTGGTTCTTTTTCTGTGCATTGATCATAGGGAAAATAATATATGATGGAGTGATGCAGACTGTCAAAATGCTAATATGTTTCATTAGACAACACACAAAAACCGTCTGGATTATTAGTATTGCCAACAACCTTTCAAGTAGAGTCTTCTAAATATTTATTGGTCAGCTTACTGGAGACATTTTTAAACTTTTTCTTTAAGACTCATTTTAATATATTTTATCTTTGTAGGGGGGCACACATGTGCCACAGCACACACGTGGAGGTAAGAGCAGGGCTTTGGGTGTCAGTTCTGACCTTTGACCATTGTCTTAGTCAGGCCATTTCTATTCCTGCACAAACATCATGAACAAGAAGCAAGTTGGGGAGGAAAAGGTTTATTCGGCTTACACTTCCACACTGCTGTTCATCACCAAGGAATTCAGGACTGGAACTCAAGCAGGTCAGGAAGCAGGAGCTGATGCAGAGGCCATGGAGGGATGTTACTTACTGGCTTGCTTCCTCTGGCTTGCTTAGCTTGCTTTCTTATAAATCCCAAGACTACCAGCCCAGAGATGGTACCACCTAAAGGGGCCCTCCCCCTTGATTACTAATTGAGAAAATGCCTTACAGCTGGATCTCAGGAAGGCATTTCCTCAACTGAAGCTCCTTTCTCTGTGATAACTCCAGCTTGTGTCAAGTTGATGCAAAACCAGCTAGTACAACCATGCTTGAGACAAAGTCTCTCTTGTTTTTCCTTGCTGAAAATATCAAGTTAGCAGCTCCATGAATGAAACAGAAGGAAAATAATTCTCTATCCCTGGAGATCAGAAATACATTGTGAGCATGTATAAAATTGTCAAATAATAAAAAAGTAAAAACCCTTCTTTTCTGATAAGTCAGGGAACTCATAAATACTGATAAGTCATGCTATTTATATACCTCTTTGTATATAATTTTTCATGTAAAATGTTACATTCATCTTACATCAACATTTTATAATATCATAGTGAAATCTAAGTAAAATCTCCAATACTACTTAGAAAGCTGGTCTTTATTAAGTCACTTTCTGGTTTCAGGATTCAGCTCAGGATCCTATATTGGATTTAATTGTCTCCCAGTGCCTCCCTCTGGCCTAAAAGAGTTCTTAAGTCACTCTGTGTCCTTTATGGCTTTGACACATCTGAAGGAAAAGCATGCTTAGTAATTTTGATAACAGCCCTTTCTTCCCCAAAGTTGCTTTTCCTTTAAGCCAATGTTGTATCATTAGCTTTCATTTGCCAGCTGAACAGTTAAAGTATACACGCATGCAAGGTGAAATTTTGATCCAATTGTACACTGTGAAATGGCTACCATTATTGAAGCAAATTCACACAGCCCAGTGTCTCAGTTAGCACTGTTGTGAATGTTGGTAGCCAGAACATGTAAGGTTTACTCACTTAACATTCAAGTATGTAATACATTCTTATTTATCCATTATAATTTCCAAGCATGCTAGATATCAGGTCTCCAACCCTTACCCTACAGAAGGGAATCTGCTCAGCACATAATACTAAAAGCAACACTGATTTTTTTTTTTTTATGGGAGGAGCTGGGATTCCACAGGCTCGATTCTTATTATATTTTCATTTTGGCTCCTATGTGTCAAATGGAAGGCAGACTAAAAGCTCCAATTATTTCCAATAGTACAGGAAGGAGGAAGAAGAGAAGGGGCAAAACCAGGAAAGATGATGAGGAAGAGAAACAAAAAAAAGAGGGCAGAGGACAGGGTGGAGCAATGAAGAACAGACAAATTCTGTAACCCTCAGCTCTCACACACTAGAGAAGGGTTGGATTAGGACCATGAAAGTCAAAACAAGGTCGCCACACTTTCCTGATTCCACTTACTATGTGGTTACTGTTAACACATGTGTTTTCAATCACCTCTATCTTAGAAACCGTGCAAATGTGGGTGCTAAGAGAATCAGACCTGCCAAACATATCTGACATCACAGCACCCTTGGAAGAACTCTCAGTGAAACCCATATATATATGGATATCACAGCCGTTCTATTCTATTAAACTCACAACATTTCCACCCCATTTAAACTCCCTGTGATAATGCACATCGTCATGCATTTGGGTAGTGGTTTTCCTTCCAATTGGCACTCAGAATACTATATTAAGCCAGATCCACATACAAATGCCAAGTTCATGATTAGCTCTCCTTTCCACTTGGCACTCTCTCTCTCTCTCTCTCTCTCTTTCTCTCTCTCTCTCTCTCTCTCTCTTTCTCTCTCTCTCTCTCTCACACACACACACACACACACACACACACACACACACACATCTGTGCAGAACCTGGATGTGACAATGGCCATGACAGGCATTAAAATGGGATTCCTATTGCTTTTGAATATCTAAGATTTTGTAGCCCATGTCTATAATCAAGTTGTATTAGTGGCCCCTAGACCATGTGTGGCTCACAGATGTGTTTTATTTGGCTAGCTCAATGTTAGAAAAGCATCTGAATTTGTGGCTAATATTTATGTATTAAGAGATTCTACATGAAATTATGGATTTCTTGCTTCTTATGACAATTTTGATGTGGCCACAGTTGGGCCTACTTTTCCACATGGCAACAATTGGCCGGGGCTGCAGAGCAGCTGGCTTTTTGAGACAGGCTCTGTACCATCTGGTTAGCATCTCCATCCAGCTCACTTCTCCCATTTATGTAACTTGCCTCCTTTCTGTGGGTGTTTAGATTTTCAACACTGGTTTATAACAACGGAACTTTAGATTATTTAAGCTGCTGGTTTGAACAAAGTGAGAAAACCTGTAATGAGAACAGCGAGAACAGCTAATGACCTTTGTTTTAATCTGGTTTCTTCAAGAGTAGACCTTGTAATGAAGATTCAAATCTAATTAAATTATTTAGGAGTTGGACCCAGGAACATTAGCAGGGAAACAGAGAATTAGGATAGGAAGAGATGAACACCAACCAAGAATGTGTCAAGAAGTCAAGAAGTTATCACCATAGTCAACTAAAGCTTAATCCTTCTAGAGAATTGTGAGAGAAGCTAGTGTAGGACCCAACAGAGGGACAAGAGAGTAGGGAAATGCAAGCCACTTCCCACAAGTTATCAGCTGGTAGTTCTCAGAAGTAGCAAATCTCAGTTTTTCTAGTCAGCCATGGTGAAGGCAAATCAAAAAGAACACTCGGGGAACAAGAGGCAGATGGTAAATAATGGGAATCCGTGCCAAGATTCAGTGGGATGTATGCAGGTCACTAAGGAGCATCAGCTATATCACCTCTGAGGTCATCTCCAAATGATGGGTACAATGATGGTTTTGTCTCAGAATAGGCAGCTGACAGTTGCTATTTTCTGACTAGCATTTCAAAGTTTCTCCTATGCAAATGTCTCACTCTTTGAACAGACACCAAGCATATTCAAATTGGCCTTCACTTCCAACAAATACCTACCCTCTACATAAAAAGTTTGTGTTCAACCTAACTACCCCAAACAAGAGAGTTAATGAGGCTACAGAGGGGGTGACTTTTGAAAATGGCAGTGTATATGCTGGAATCACGTTAGTCACCTTATTCATGGCTCTTCAACAGGATAATTAGATACCATTCACTGTCGCTAACCATGTTGAGACTTGGAAGAATTGCACATGCCTCAAGCATGTATATGTAAGCTCTATATTTATGCTGAAATTTCCTTTGGTGAGAATTCTTCCTAATTCCCAGCCCCATGATATATATAGTGTTATATCACATATTTTTCCATTGGGTTGACTACATAATCTGACAAGAAGCAATCTACGGAAAGAAGGCTTTATTTAGCTTACAATTTAAGAGGGTATGGTGGCAAGTCACATTTCCCAGGAAGGAGAAGGCATATCAGAGGGGCTTTCAAACCTCAAGATCTATATCCACTAACTCACTTCCTCTAGCAAGGCTCCACTTTCTAAGGGTCCACACTCTTCCTAAGTGGAACCATTGGCTGGGGACAAAACATTCATGCACATGAACTGACTAGTGACATTCCACATTCAAAAATCACAATGATTTTGCATGGAAAAAGCAGAAATCTTATGTAATTATTTATGTAGTTTAAATTCTTCAGCAGCATGTAGAAAGTAGAAAGTATTCTATAAGGGGGAAGAGTTACACAGAGCATTTTCACCTTCTTCTGCTTTCTTTTCCAATGGGGCTTCTCAGACAGTACTCACCTCTACTAGGGATGGACTTTCCCTAGCCATTTTACTGGCCCACGTTCCAGTATAGAAAAACACTCACAGAAACATCCAAAGCTATGTGTTGCTAGTTTTGTAGTTGTTCCTCAAATACAGGCAAAATAAAGCCCCAAATTAACTATCCTGGCACCTGGGATGTTGCCTTAGTTAGGTTTCTATTGTGGTGATAAAATATCATGGCAAGAAACAACCTCGGACTAGAGTTTCCGTTTATAATTCATTGAGGAAGGAAGTCAGGGCAAGAACTCAAGACAGGAACCTAGAAGTAGGGAGTGAAGAAGGGGCCATTAAGGAATGATGATCACTGCTTGCTTCCCATTGCTTGCTCAGCCTGATTTCTTATATACCCCCAAACCATCTGCCTATAGATGGTACCACCCACAGTGGACTGGGTCCTATAACATCATTCACTAATTAAGAAAATTCCCTATAGATTTGCCCACAGAGAATTTGATGGAGACATTGAGGTTCTTCTTTTCAGATAGTTTGAGTTTATATCAAGCTGATAAAAAATTAACCAGGGCAGAAGGCATTTGGTTTTAAATCTAGTATATTTTTTTTTCCTGAGCCAAGAAATAATTCTTAGTGGAAACATGCCAGGCTGGACATAATTCCTCTTCAAGCTTTGGGTAGTCATATATTTTGTACTGACTACAGGCTTACAAAGACTTTTGCTAAGTTGGTTTCCTGACTATCCTTTCTATTGTGATACAAATGCATTTAGATGAGGAAAATGTCTTATAGTTTTTTATTGCTTCAACAAAACACCATAGCCAAAAAGTAAGTTGGGGAAGATTTTTTTCAGTTGACGCTTTCACATTGCTGTTTGTGGTGGTTTGAATACACTTGGCCCAGGGAGTGGCACTATTAGAAGGTGTGGCCTTATTGGAGTAGGTGTGTCCTTCTTGGAAGAAGTGTGCCACTATGGGGGTGGGCAATGAGATCCTCCTCCTAACCACATTGGAGCCATTCTTCTCCTATTGGCCTTCAAATGAAGAGGTAAAACTCTCAGCTCCTCCTGCACCATGCCTGCCTGGACACTGCTGGGCTTGCACCTTGATGATAATGGACTGAACCTCTGAACCTATAGGCCAAAATAAATTAAATGATATCCTTTTAAAAAATGTCTTGGTCATGGTGTCTGTTCACAGCAGTAAAACCCAAAGACATAAGTTGGTACCAGAAGTGGGGTGTTTATACTTATATAGGCTTGAACATGATTTTGTGGATTTGGGGACTTTGAATTTGAAAAGCAGTGGGATGCTTTAAATGGTGCTTAATGGGTTATCCTATTAGGAATATGGAAGAGTTTGCTGCTGAGGGTGATTTGAACTGTGCAGACCTTGCTCAAGTTGTTTCAATGGAGAAGAATTTCAGTTTGTGGCCCAGAGACTGTTTTTGAGGTATTTTGGTAAAGAATGTGGCTGCTTTTTGCTCTTGTTTGAAGAGTCTATCTGAGACTAAGGTAAAGAGATTTATATTAATTACATTGACAAAGGAAGTCTCAAAAAAGCCCACCAGAGACTTTATTCTCTGGTTTAGTCTTATGAAGAACACTCTGATCAAGCATAGCAAGCTTAAAATAAAAATAATACAAAATGCATACAAGTAATAAATAAGAAACACCAGGAAGTGAAATGGAGTTGAGCCTTGTGTTCAGGGAAATAAAGAGATTAAAGAAATGGTCATCTCAGGGCAAGATCCCACCCAACTAAGCTTATTGTTTATGTTTGCAGTTGAATAAGGAATAGTTTGGACTTTTAATCTGGAATAAACTATAGTCTAGAAACAGAGGGCACACTTGTGATCCAAATCTAGAGGCTGGAAGACACAGGCTTTTGATCCAGATCTTGAGGAACAGTGGCCATGAAAAGCTTAGGCCCAAGCATGGTGTAAAACACCTTTAATCCCAGGGGAAAAAGCCAAGCATATCTCTTGAGTTCAAGGCCAGCCTGGGACAGAGAAAGTTCTAGGTGAAGAAAATCTTAAGTCCAGGTCTGGTTGTACATACCTTTAATCCCAGCATTCGGGAAACAAAGCCATGCAGATCTCTGAGTTCAAGGTCAATCTACAAAGCAAGTTCCAGGACAGCCAATCTTATAAGGGAGTTGGAAAACAGAAAGCTAGTAAGATAATAAGGGGGTGTGTGGGGGGGTGGAGGCATGTTCTATCCTGAAGCAAGCAGCAAAACTCAGCAGATTCAACCATGTGGTTCTGGCTTTAGAGTCAAGAATAGAAGGGACTACTGGTGCAATTGATGCTGGTTGGCTGGAGCTAAGAAATTAGTGGTGATTAAGAAGAGACCAGAATCACTGAGGTGAAATCTTCTGGGAATTGTTTTCTGAAATCGCAAAGAAGCTGTTTCAGAGATAGCCAAGGTTGTAGCTAGTACTGCAGCTGGACTCAGTAATATGTAAGAACCACCCAGGTGGCATTGGTTTGAAGATATGAAGGAGTCATGGAAAGTAGCTGAGCCTTGTACTGTGAGAGGCCAAGGAAGGCCATTGGTGAGGGTAGAGCCTCAGATGCAGTCGATAGAGCCCAAGATTGACGGGATCATGCAAAGAAGTTGAGGCTTGGAACCATGCAAAGAGCCTATGAGAGGCTTTACCCCATGAATGACTGGGCCCAGTGCTTTAGGGACTGTGGTAATGAAGCATGTTATGATGCTGATAAAGGGGAAAAACAAAAATGTTCACCTCATGATCTTTAAACAGAGGAGTAAGGAAAGGACCAGAGTCCCACAGTCATTTTCCTTGAGCATGCCCTCCACCACCACCCAGTGACATAATGATCTTCAGATAAGCTCATTTCTGAACACTTCTATCACCTCCCAGTGGTGCCACCCTAAAGACCAAGACTTTAACAAGCTTTTTAAGGGAACAGTCTTTTCAAGTGCAAGTTTCTTTTCAGTAAACCACACTGGCTGTGCCTCAGGATCACAGAAAGTTCTATTCCTCACATTACTGCTGAATAAGAACACCCAGCATAGGATAAAGAGGTCACCTATAAGAGTCAAGGTCAACATCACCACTGCCACTGACCACCACTGTATGGCTGGTGTCCTTAATCAAACATTTTACTAATTAAACTCAACATGAGCCCTATAAGACTGTTACCATAAACAAATATTCCTTATCAGAGGACACTATTCCAGCATCACTAGATTGACATTTCATACTGAGTACCACTTCCAACTGTTCATTTGTTGAATGCTAAATGTACATCACAACAATCATTAAAATAGCACAAGGCTCGGCCCAACAACGATCACTCACAGATTGAAGAGAAGCTCACAGGATCCTATTCCTCCCTATGGAACTACTGACTACTGATATATGCTGGGGGAGAGGGCGTCACTGGCTTCAGCTGCATACCCACTGTTGAGTCCATGCTGCAATGGGTAGTTCTATACCCATGTTCTCCCAGAGGGTCCTGGGTAAATTAAATGGATTGCAAAACAAAACAAAAAGATGTGAATGTTGGAAAGGGATTTGTGGAGGGGGGGTTATGGCATGGGAGTGGGACAAGAGAGAGTGGAGATGAGAATAATCAGGATGCATTATATACATGTATGGGCTTTTCAAAGAATAAATGTATTGTAGAAATATATAATTTAACTAAAATTGGTTTAGGTTCTGCATGGTGAAATAAAATGGAGAAACTTGAATAAACTGTCCTAGAGCTCTCAAGTATCAAAGTCATCACTCCAATTAGCTGGTACATATTATTATAGACCAATAGATATTTTCCATTATGAAGAAAAGCCTGTCCATAGAAGAAATAAAACTATAGGGATGATGATGATGATGATGATGATGATGATGATGATGATGACGATGACGACGACGACAATGACTGGGATCTTAGGAGTAACAGTTTGCTGGGTGGCTGGATAGAGATGGTGCTTTTGATTCTTCTGTTTGGTTCATTGGTTCTCATAGGCATCACTAGCCATCAGTAATCAATGATTTAGTTTACAGATATTTTGAAGTTGTATTTGCATCACAAACACACATCTTGTAAATTTTACCTGAAGCAACTCTAAAAGGAAAGTTTATACACCTGAAGATTTACAGTCACTCCTTCATGTTATTACAAAACTTTTCCAGTGGTATTTTTAAGGGAGTTGCCGTGTGCTAGGCTGTATACCTGAACACTGGATATTCGAGGTACCGAAAAATATAGTCCTGTAAACAATGTAATGAAGGAAGTGACAGGACTCAACTCCAATTAAAAAATGCTCAGACCTTATGACCATAAGTCTACAAAGCCACCTAAAGCCACCTAAAGCCACCTAAAGCCACCTAAAGCCACCTACAAAGAGCCAGACAAATCCCCAACTTCTTCCAAAATGTCACATAGAGAATTCTTACTACTGCCTATACCCTGGAATGCAGTCTTGAATTTTCTTCTAATTCAAGAGGAGCATGATGAGGGACAGACAGAGTAGAAGAGTCTGATGTCTAAGTTATCATCCGAAGGCTAAGTGTAGAGGACATGCCCGTGAGAAGCTATCGTGGGCATGAGAATAGAATTAAAAATTAAACAAGAAAAAGCAGACGTGATGGGGGAAAACCCAAGAGCTTGTCTTTGGGGACAGCTGGTCCTGGGTTCGAGCCTATTTGGAGGCTATGCTGCAGTGTGTGTGAGTAATCCATTTCTCGCTCTTACCTTTCTCACTTACAAATGGAAGCATCTTCTCCCTCTTACAGTTACTGAAAGGAGTATAACAGGAATATGTACACAATACCTAGACTCATTAGTGTACAACTGCAATGGAGGCTATTCAGAGGCTGAAACAAAAAGGTTCATAACTCAGTGGCAATGTTGGGAAAGCATCTCCCCAAAACAAACCAGAAAACTGAGCCTAAAGGACCTTGGTATAGCACCAAAACTTGTTCAGTGACTGGTTATCATTGTGAGATTCTTGGCCCAAACTATCACCTTTCCCATGCTAAGTCAAGTACATTGACTTAGCTTGACAGACTGTTTCTAAAGACATTGACTTCCTCATTGAGTCCTCCAGAATTGGACAAATCATTGCTCATATATGAGTAGGGTGTACAGTTTTTTGTTCTATTTTCTTTAATTTGTTTTAGAATCCATATTTTTAAAAAAAGCTAGGTGGATACTTCTAGAATGATCTCTCACTCCTGCCCCTGTGTATTTTGTTACCACTGTTAATCATACCTTACTTTCATTAGTCTCTCTCAGTATCTAAGCTCTCTGCTCACGACATCATAGTACATACTGAAACACACACACACACACACACACACACACACACACATACACACACACACATGCACACACACACACACAGATACACTTATACATTGTACATATCATACATGTTGACATATACACAGATACTTATATGTACTTACATTCATATATATGGACATGAATATACACTCATATACACATACATACACACACAGACATAATTACACAAAGACACATACATACACATACTTCTGTATCTTCATTTCCCTATTCTCTCTAGATAATCCCACCAGTAAATTATGAGTCTGTAGTTGAGTCACACATTTAGTTGAAATCAATGAAGCATAAAACTCCCCTTGGACAGAAACCAAGCGTCCCCATCTCCTGATGGGAAACCCTGCTCCTTTCATTGAGGGCATATGGGAAAGAACAGCACAGACAGACAACCAGCACGTCAGTTATATTACCTCAGAAACCTGAAATGAAAAAGCAACATTTAGCAAATTACATAATCGTGTGAAATCTGAAGTGTCAAAAACATCCAAGACTCAGTTTGTGTAACTACTGCTTCTCACAGAAATGACCACAGAAGCTCAGCAGACTGGATACATTTTTCCCCAATATTCAAAACTTAGGCTATGGTCTCAAGGCATACAGCTTTCATGAAACCTATACATGCTACTCTAGGTTTGTGTGTGTGTGTGTGTGTGTGTGTGTGTGTGTGTGTGTGTGTGTACATGTGTGTGTGCATGCATGCATATGTTTATACATTTGTATGCGCACCTACCTGCCTGTGTGCATGCACTCATGCATGTGTGCAATGCGTCACAGAGACAGAGACAGCGACAGAGACAGGCTGTTACAGGAAGGGCACACAGATCCTTGTAGCAACTGGATCTAGTCAGGGAAGTTAGAGTTAACCCCCTTACTGTCAGCAGTCATATGGGAGGCCAGCCTTACTCTCAACATTCCTAGTCTGTCATCAGTCTGCCTCACATACTCAGTGCAGTTCAGGGTCTGCTTCTCATTTAATTCTGTTCCACACATAACACAAGACTGAGACATGTCCACTGTTTTGCTCTTAGGGAACAAGGGTAGGCACCCTGACCCATCACCCAAAGGGGAGATAGGGAGCTGGGGAGGTAACGATCAGCTTCCTGGCAAAAGCCACACAGATACAACATCACAAAGCGACATTTAACCCCCCCCAACTCATGAGGGATAGCACAGCTTCACATTAGCTGGCTTTGTCTGTTTCCTCCTCACAGCCAAACATATGTTCTCTGTGGACTCAACCCAGCCCATCTGAACTGGTTGCTATTTCTGTAAGAAGTGGGAGGGGGAGGTAAAAATTTCATATTTCTGTTCTCATTTGAAGCTATAAATATTCACCCACAGAAAGCCACGAGGTCTCATTTGCATGGATGATACATTAAGACCAATTGTGCTTCTGTGAGGGGAAACATCTCTCATCATGCTGCCCAGGTGCTCAGGTGGGTTTTAGGTTCAGCCAGCTCTTCAACATGACATTGCAAGACCTTGAAGAATGTATAATTCACAACCAATTTCCCATTCCGCTTTTCCTGCCTCCTGACTGTTACTGTTCACCTGGCATCCATCAATACTTCCATTCAATCAGGTCATTTGTTGCATTTCTTTATAAGTATTTCACTACCTTGTCTCATTTGCATGGACTGCTTTTACCCATTATGCAGTTTAAAGTTTCATGGTCATGTACCACTATCCCCTTGCATACACCCTTAATGTTCGTACCCCTCGCCTTTGAAATGCTTGCCTAGCTAAGTTAAATAATACACTAATTATATCTACCAATTGGCCTATGAGGGGAAAAATATACTGCCTTACTGATTAATCTAAACCTACGAGTACCATCTTCAAACGGGCCTTCAATATTGCCCGACCGCCACCTGTGCAACCCTATACTCTCTGACTTCCCACCTGATCAGGTCATCCTTCTGCTCTCTTCAAACCTCTCTGAACCTACCTTTCCACAAACACCAACATCCCCCCCTCCAACCCCCGGAAATGATGGCTAATCTTGCTTGTAAACTTGACACACCCAGGAAAAGGGAACCTCAATTGTGGAATTATCTCCATCAGACTAGCCCGTGGGCATTTTTGATGGAGAAGGAGCAAGCCAATTCTGTGGGCAGTGCCATCCCTACACTGGTGTGACCGTGTTGTATCAGAGAGGTGGCTGAGCAAGCCAATAAACAGCTTTTCTCTATAATCTCTGCTTCAGTTTCTACTTTGGCTTACCTTGATGATGGAGTGTAACTTGTGAACCAAATAAACCCTTCTCTCCCTACATGCTTTTGACCAGTGCTTTAACACCTCAACAGGGAAGCAAACTAGAGCATTGCCCAGTCTCCATCTCAATTACTGGCCTTGCTTATGACTCTCCTATGTAAAACGGGATCAAGGAGAGAGAATTCCCACCACCTCGTACCTGTCCCTCCTTCCAGCTGTGTATCCCCTTCCTGTGTCTCTGTGCCTCTGTGCTTGGGGATGAATTCTTCTCTTCCCGTGCTGAGTACTTTCCTTCTGGCCTCCATCCAGTCCCATCCCAGCATGCTCTAATCCTAAGGTTTTTATCTCCCAACTTTCCTACACTTCACTCATCTCTTTAAAGGTACATTTTACAAAGCAATCATAAATTCTAAATAATTTCTTCGTATTTTTTCTGAACATACTTTGGGTCAAGAATTTGTTCCAATTAAAGCAATCTTATCAAGTCTACACATATCGCCAGACAGCTAAATGCAGTGGTGGTCAGTTTTCCATAGGTTTGTGGGTGTGTGTATGGGTGACTTTAAGCCTCACTTTCTTCACATGTAAACTGAGACAGTGCCTACCTCTGAGATTGACTGTGAAGACTGATACTACGGGAAAGAGATTTAGCAGAAGTGCTAGGTTGCAAACAGTGCTAAGTGATTTAAGCACATTCAGAGTAAATATCTACAAACACTCTGAAGCTGCCTTAGTGTTGACTCTTAAAAGAAAGGTGTGATCACACCAGGTAACCATGCCTTGCTTTTATGCAAAGACTGCTTCCCAGTTTTTTGAAGAAAGGGTCTATATTTTCCATTGCTAGATATCAAATATCAGCACAGTGATAGATGAGAATCTTTGCTGCTTTTTAATTATACTGTAGAGTAATTAAATGAGTGGCTAGACACCTTTCTAGAAGAGATTTTAGCACATTGAGCTTGTTTTTTAAATACAGCATGTGTGCAGCCATTAGAAAATAATTACTATCTCATTGAGAGAAAGGTGAGGATGGAGTGAGTGCTATCATGTGGTGATTTTAATATGCTTGGCCTAGGGAGTAGCACTATTTATTAGGTGTGGCCTGGTTGGAGTAGGTGTGGTCTTGTTGGAGGAAGGATGTCACTGTGGGTGTTGGCTTTGAGACCCTCCTCCTAGCTGCCTAGAAGCCAGCCTACTCCTGTTTGCCTTCAGAACAAGATATAGAACCCTTAGTTCCTCCTGTACAATGCTTGTCTGGACGTTGCCATGCCCCTGCCTTGATTATAATGGACTGAACCTCTGAACCAGTTAAATGTCATCCTTATGAGAGTTGATTTGGTCATGGTGTCTCTTCACAGCAATGGCAACCCTAACTAATACATATGGCTAACTGGTTAGAGGGATTGAAAAGTGGGTTTACTGAGCCATTCTCATAGACAAGGAGCTCTGCCATGGAAAACATGATAGAACAGCAGTTCTCAACCTGAGGGTCATGACTCCTTTGATAGTTGCCTATCAGATATCCTGCATAACAGATATTTACATTATGATCCATACAATAGCAAATTACAGTTATGAAATAGCAACAGAATACATTATGGTTGGTGGTCACCATAACATAAGAAATTGTATTAAAGGGTCTCAGCATTAGGAAGGTTGATAGCCACTGCTGTAGAAGATTCAGAAAAGATTCCCACCATGCTCTGGATTATACATTCCTGAAACCTCAGGTACAGTTTGGCAGTGTGAAATGGAAAACTCTGAAAATTGTCCTTGGATATAGGTGTTCCTTCATAAGAATTTTTTATAATAAGTAATGTTTTAAAATTTTATTTATTTTATATATCTTAGTACACTGACTTCAGACACACTAGAAAAGGTCATTTGATCCCATTACATATGGTTGTAGGACACCACGTGGTTACCAGGAATTGAACTCAGGACCTCTGGAAGAGCAGTCAGTGCTCTTAACCACTGACCCCTCATTCTAGCCCCTCATTCATAAGAATTTAATCAAAGGAAGAAAATATAGATACAGACACAGAGTTAGGAACAGAGAGAGTTGCTATAATGTGGTTCACCATATTAAAAAAAATAAAACAGAAAAATCTAAATGTCCACTATCGAGAAATTAAACACAATTTTATAATGTTATTTAATACATCCAGTCATTAAAACATGCTACATATTTCTAAACATTGGAATATGCCCAAATGCATTGTTAAATAAAAAAAAAAACCCTCAGGTTACAATATAGTATATAAAAGTGACATATTTTTTACAGATTTATAAGAAAAAGACTGTAATGATTTTCATTTCTTTGCATTTATATTTTATTCTCCTAAAAGTATGAATTATTTTTCTAAGAAAAGCTAATTATACAAAGCAAAGGTTTTATTGTTATTGTTGTTGTTACTATAGAAAATATCAGCCTCTTATGTTTGTCTTGGTCCCAACCAAATATGAAAAGGGAGAACTGAAGAGTTATATGTCCCCAGTTATCATGAAAGTGCAAATCAAAACTACATGGGGAATTTGCCATTTCACTCCTGTCAGCATGAGGGAAGTCAGAGGAAAAGAGTATTATATAATGCTGATGGCCATGGAAACTAGTGAAGCCACCATACGTTCAAACTAGAACAACCACATACTACAACCATATTCCACCCTGGACATGCTCCAAAAGGAATCTAAGCCAGCATGCTACAGAGCCACCTGTTGATCCATGCTTACTCTGCCACTATTCACTACAGTCTAATCATGCAATCAGCCTTCGTGTCCCTGAACAAGTGAATGAACCAAGCAAATGTGCTGTCTGTGTACAATTGGGTTTTATGCGGCTATAAAAATGAAATGATATTAATTGCATAAAGATGGTTAGAATTAAGACAGTGAAGTAAGCCAGGCCCAGAAAGACAAATATTGAATGCTTCCTCTAAAATATGGAAGCAAATTAAGCAAATTATACTCATACACACACACACACACACACACACACACACACATGTACACACACGTGCACACACGTGCACACACACAGAGAGAATGAAAATAGAAGGAAGACTATTTAGGAAGAGGAAGGGGAAGAGACAGAGGGAAATAGGAGAGAGAAATGAATGTAGTCAATGTATAAGATATGCTTGAACAAAAGCATCATTATGAAACCCACTGCTTTGTAAAACTAGTACACACTCATGAAACTTTTCAATGGAGTTACACATGAGCTAATGAGCCAACAGCATGCAGAAAATGATTAGGAAAGTACAGACACAAGGGTGAAGCATTTTTAGACTCTGTATAAGTGACCAGTCACAGTAGAACTCTTATGACCATAGCCCTCATGGAGTTTTGCATTTATTAAAGAAAATAGAAATTAAGGCAACTGTTATATAAGTATGAGGATCACTACATGAATTTTCAAGTATAACAGGAGTATGTAAAAGGATTTAGTCAGGATGAGGAATATAAAGTCCTTTCTGGATAAATTATTTCTCAGCCAAGATATAAAGAGTGAGCAAAGTTGGCCGCATATACAAGAAGGGAGAGAATGCAGGGCAGAGGGTCAGTATGAATGAACAAAGGTCAAGTCAATATTAAGACAAGGCACATTTAAAACACTGAAAGAAAACACTAGCACTGAAATCATGAGGACAAGTGCAAGGGAAAGGCCAGCCTCCTGTAGTCAGGTCCCAGTTAAGTCTCAGAATTAGCAATGAGAATTCTAGAAGGCTCCACTGGGAACCGTGGTGGAAGATCACTACCAGAACTCAAATGAATAACTGAAGAAGTCTAACCTAGATAATCCCTGGGCACTTCAGGGCTCTTGGGGATGTGGGCCTGGCAAAATATTCTAACATATTCATAACTACAGCCAACAGACACTGAAGTGTGATCCAGGCATCTGCTGCATCCTTTTTGTGTATTTCCTACTGATCACTGTCTTCCACTTTCTAAAATCTGGGCAATTACTGCCATAACTTAACAGATGAGGAAGTTGAGGCTTGGAAAGGTTATTTTTCTAAGGTGGAAAACTTGTGAACCACAGAGTGTAGATTTAACTCTAGGAGAGTGCGTTCCAACCTGAGTGAAGAGAGAGAGAAAAGGGAACAGGAATGCCCTCGGCCATCTCCTCCTGCACATGGACAAGGTTCCATTTCTTTAGCTTTTATGAGGCAAGATAAATGCTAGGAGAATTCAGGCACTTACTCCAAGGAACTGCTGAGGAAGCAGAACTCGGCATTCTAAAGACATCCCTGTCCTTTCTGGGCTGTTCTCTACCTACAGGCTGGGGGATTTGGGTGAGAAGTCACTCTGCCTCCATTGTCTCTGCTCCTGGCCTTTCTCAGAACACAGACATGGCCTAGGGGTCTATAGTGAGAATGTTTGTCTCCAGTCTGTTTCCAGGTACCACTTTAGAGGTCCTGACACCACCATAGTATCTCCCAGAGCCTGCAATCTCCTTTTCATCCCCTGATCCTCTGTATCCCTGGTCTGAAGAAAAAAATCTCTTGTCCTTTTCTTCCAAGAGCTCCTCTTTAGCTCTTGGACCCTGGTAGGCTAAGTGTATTCACAATTTGGAGGAGGAAAATACTTGAAAGAATGAACTCCATGACAGATCAGAAGTGGCTCAGCTCCTACATAGTTCTCAAAGCGCACATCTTTATTGTTTTCTTGGAGCCCCCTTAGTATACATTTCCTTCCCCTTGCTGTACCTTCTAGAAACATCTGCATACCTGGTCTTTTGCTCAAAAACTTCAGGTTTCAGATACATGGGAGGGATACCCTAGACCCAAGCTTGGGCAGATTCTACCTTTCTGATTCCTCATACAACTCATCTAAAGAAAACTACCAGTGGTCTGACTAGACACTGGTCTGTTGCAGGCCCCCAGATGTACAATAGAATCACAGCCCCCAGCTATGAGTATGCACTGTACCAGGACTCAGCAGACCTCATCCAAGTGCTACCTCAAGCCCTATCTGTGTAACCTGAGGCTGGTCGCTTGTGGAGATGTTTTCTCTGAGTATTCACAGAAGGAGCTAGGTAGAATGCAGGATTCAGCAAAGACTGACGTCATGAGGCCAGAATGATTCTGGAGGGAGAATAGTAAGCCTGATGTGTAAAGGCAAAAAATTAGCCTAAGGGACTTTGGTTAAGGTTGGGTGGGGAAAGTCTGAGAGTTCCAGCCCAGAAGGGCTCATGTCTTAGAGGAACAGGAATTTGTAAGCTGAGAACAGGATGGACTCCAGAGACAGGAACTTTATCTTTCTACCTATTTTGACTCAGAAACCAGTCACACAAGCCACTCTAGTATATAACCAAGTTTCCTCAAGTCTGGGTGAAGATAGATGGGACAGAAAGCACCTACGTCGTGAGGAGCATGTTGCCCATTGCTTCAGGACATTTTAAGGCCCCTTTAACCCTATCCGATACACTTGCTCTCTATCCATACTGCTTCCTTCTCTCTCTCTCTCTCTCTCTCTCTCTCTCTCTCTCTTTCTCTCTCTCTCTCTCTCTCTTCTCTTTTCTCTTTATTGTCTACTATCACTTTCTCCTTCTGTCCTTCATTTAAAAAAATTTTTTTCCAATACATTTCTGACTCCACTCCTCAGATCAGCCTGTTTTTCTAAACCTATATCTGTGCAGGTGTGACCCCTCACTCACAATCTCTAGGCCCATCCATCCCTGCATTGGAGCCTGTAAACATGCACCTCAGAATGAGGGGTCATTTATGGACCAGTACTTGCATCATTTTGTTGACTACAACTGTATCTTTTGGCAGTAATAGGTCACCTCTTCTACAGTGTGGGGGTTGTCTTAGGCAACTATAAAGTAGAGCAACTATCAGAGCTTTTCAACTATTAACCATCAAAGCCAAAGAAGCAAGGCTTTCATTTGCAGAATTCATTATCTGCCATCCTGACAACATGTGAGGGCATTCCTTTGGGAAAGGTTCTGGGAGACAATTATAATTTGACAAACGCTACGGTTATTTAGGTAATAGTGTCAGTAGTTCTCTGGAGTAAAGGATATGATAGCACAAGAGCCCCAGAGAAGTTAGCCTCAGAACATGGAAATATATGTCTGGTCATTTATCCCTATATTTTAGAGTCTAATACTACTGTTCTCATTGAGCAAAGGATCTGGGCAGCCTGCGTATTGCACAGTGGGTATGCAGTAAACCACACAGAGAAATGAATAGATGGACACACTTGGAGCAATCCTGGTTCTATGGTACAAAGACTTAATAACCAAGCAAAATGAAAGGATATACCTACTCATTAGGGATGTGGGCAGTCTGCATCTTCCACAGCACAGAGAGAGCGAGCATTGTGCAGGGCAGTATCAGGAGAACTAGACTATTAGATACATTTGTGTTTGACATTTCCTTCAAACATGTCTGGACAGCTTCCGGCTTGAAAAAACATATACTAATCCGTGCCTTCAATGGTTCCAAATGGTGGTGATATTTATCTTGGATTGACTTTCAAAAGCTTAATGAAAACTCATGTCTTCTAAAATAGGGCAACCTGCTTATAGTGTTGATTGGTTTATTTTCCCTCTCTCTAGAATCCAAACGTCCCTTCTTGGTCTCATTCTTCTCAAATTGTCATGGAAGTACCAGATTTGGAATCAAAGACTAGACTAATAAGTCTCGTCTTTGGTCTAGAGTTAGCCAGTCTAGAGTCATTAGCTAATTGACTAGATGATCTTGGACAAGGTTTGTCCTGAGAGGAAAGGCAGAATGGGCCTGGATGATGGAGATACTGTGGGGATCAAGTGGGGATGTGTGTAGTTGCTCTGGCAGAACTCTAGGTATGGGGAGGCTCTGGGAAATGCTTACTCTTCCAGATGAACAAATGATGAAGAAATCAGTTACCATTTATCAGTCTTTCCGACTAGAGCTGCAGCAATGGTGCATGTGAAATGAGGCTAGAACAGGAAAAGGCAGAGCATCCCTTTATGGGTGGGGAGGTTATGTGTATGTAGTGAGACAAGTCAGCAAGTGGAGGTCAGATGTTATAGGATGGCCTGGAGGTTGAGTTGAGAAATGGGAGTTTCGAATCAGGATCCATGACTCTATGATGTGATGACAATTAACCCTAAGTTATAATTTAAAAACCAGACATGGAGTTTGTAGGAAACATAAGCAAAGTTGCATGTGAATAATTTTTCAGACTGTAACTTATATGCAGGTGCACATCTGACACCCAAGCTGGACTGTTGTGCTAACTTGTTGGTCTTGGTCTCTGAATGGATAGAAAAGGACTCCTCGTTCCAGATCACTAACTGCGGAGCAGGGGCTCCACCTAGATGACCAACACTGCTTCTTATCTGTTTACAGGGCTGGCTAGACCCACTGACCTGGACCCTGACCAGATACCAGCATTACTCCATACACACAAACATGCATGCACACACAGAGAACGCTGGAACAACAAATGCCACTCCTGTTTGGATTACATTAAAATTCTGTTTCAGCTCTTAGTCGTGATACAGTTGCCAGGTCTTTCCCAAAGATCTACAATATGACTGATGATCTCTTTGTGCCTGAGTCTACTGAAGAAAAGAAATACTAATACATACTCAAGAGGAGTATAAATAAGCAGGAGCAGCAAGAGACTACCGAACATAGCCGTTTTCTATGAAAAATAAGACTTTAATAAAAATAAAATGAAACTGTCCATCTGCCTTGAGCAGTAGGAGACAACGTACAGCATATAGCTGCAAAAGCATTTTGGGTTTTATGTGGGTGGATAGCAGGGAGAGGCTGCTCAGAGCTGGGACAGCCAGTGGTTAGCACATGGACTCTATCAGGCAAGGAGCTTCTGAGTGAGGAACACTCAGCCAGCTATTAAGGGCTTCTGAGAAATGCACAAAGATTCTGTTTTCTAGTAAGACCAGTTCAGGTGGAGATGGAATGACTGCCATCAGCACTGCTACTTTGGGTCTGTTTTGTGATCTAACAAAGAGGGTATTGTGAGAGTTGAGTTAATATAGGTGATGCTCTTGAAAACATGCCTGGTAAATTGGGAGAATTACTACACTGTGAGGTTTTCCTCTGAATCATAAGATATTGTGAAGGCCCACCTCTTGGTGCATGTCTTCCCAAGAATTCTGAAGTAATGTTCAGCTTAAACTTACTTCTTTCTGCCTTCAAAGATGACATGATTGTTGTATATTTAGTTGGCCTCGAGTATTGTATAAGAGATAGGCCAAACATGGGCAAAAAATCTTGAATGTAAATAAGTTAGGCTCAAACCTCAATTCTGTGGCTTCTCAGAGCTTATTTTGGGGGATCCTAGAACTTCTATAAATATACTAGTTAGGAAACTTGACATCGAATAGCAGAAATGTGATCTTCTAAAGAGAAGCCCAAAAGGAGAATTTAGTAGAAAGATACAAATAGCCTTCTCTCCATTAGATACACAGTAAAAGAAAAAGATACACACACACACACACACACACACACACACACATACACACACACTTGGCTTGGCCTGGAGGGGCAGGAAGTCAGGTGCCTTTGAGGTCTTCCATACAAGTTACACGAACCACTTCTTTGGAGTTTGACTACATACCTTTCTCTGTTTGATAATGGTCTGTGCTCAAAAACCTCAAGGTTGCTAGGATAGGAGAAAGGATTATTCCACTTTTAGCAAAGTAGCACATTTGATTATGAATTTTATGATTTAAACAATTTTGAAAATAACAAAACAAAAAAGTAGATATTTTCTTTATTTTTTATTAGATGTTTTCTTAATTTACATTTAAAATGCTATCCCAAAAGTTCCCTCTACCCTCCCCCCGAGATATTTTCAAAATAAAAATAGAAAGAAAATTAATGCTTAGAAGGACAAAGACAAAAATGTATAATAGAAAAAAGAAAGCATCTTCAATAAATGGTGCTGGTCTAACTGGCTGTCTGAATGAAAATAGACCCATATTTGTCACCTTGCACAAAGCTCAAGTCCAAGTGAATCAAGGACCTCAACGTGAAACCAGATTCACTGAATCTAATAGAAGAGAAAGTAGGAAAGAGCCTTGAACTCACTGGCACACAGAGAATTTTCTAAACAGAACTCCAATGGCTCATGCTGTAAGATCAAGAATTGATAAATGGGTCTCAAGAAACTGGAAAGCGCCGGGCGTGGTGGCGCACGCCTTTAATCCCAGCACTTGGGAGGCAGAGGCAGGTGGATTTCTGAGTTTGAGGCCAACCTGGTCTACAGAGTGAGTTCCAGGACAGCCAGGGCTATACAGAGAAACCCTGTCTTGAAAAAAAAAAAAAAAGAAAGAAAGAAAGAAAAGAAACGAAACTGGAAAGCTTCTGTAAGTCAAAGGACATAGTCAATAAGACAAATCAGCAACCTACAGATTGGGAAAAAAATCTTCACTAACCCCACACCCAATAGAAGGCTAATATCCAAAATTTATAAAGAACTCAAGAAGTTAATCACCAAAAAACTAAACAACCCAGTCAAAAAATGGGGTATAGAACTAAACAGAGAATTCACAACTGAGGAATTTCAAATGGCTGAGAAGCACCTGAAGAAAAGTTTAAAGTCCTTAGAGATCAGAGAACTGCAAATCAAACCTACCCTGAGATTCCACCTCACACCAGTCAGCATGGCTAAGATCAAAACCTCAGGTGACAACACATGTTGGAAAGGATGTGGAGAAAGGGAACACTCCTCCATTGCTGGTGGGATTACAAACTGGTACAACTACTCTGGAAATAAATCTGGAGGTTCCTTAGAAAATTGGAAATAGATCTACCTGAAGACCAAGCTATACCACTCTTGGGAATACACCCAAAAGATGCCCCACCATGCCACAGGAGCATGTGTTCCACTAAACTCACAGTGGCCTTATTTGTGATAGCCAGAAGCTAGAAGCAACCTACATGCCCCACGACAGACAAATGGATACAGAAAATGTGGTTCATTTACACAATGGAATATTACTTAGCTATTAAAAATGAGGACATCCTGAGTTTTGCAGGCAAATGGATGAGACTAGAAAAAAATATCATCCTGAGTGAGATAACTCAGACCCCAAAGGACATGTGTGGTATATACTCACTAAAAAGTGGCTATTAGCCAAAAAACAAACAACAACAAAAAAACAACAATAACAACAAAAGTATAGAATACCAAGATACAGTCCATAGAACTCAAAAAGTTCAACAAGCTGAAGTGCTCAAGTGAGGACACCTCAGTCCCACTTGGGAGGGAGAAGAAAGCAATCACAAGTGGGGAGAAGTGGGGAGAGACATGGGGGGGGAACCTGATTTGGTATTGGGTGAAGGAGAAGAACTGAAGTCCTGGGGGCTAGAAGAAAAAATGGAAACAGGCGACCTCAGGAGATAGGAGGGACCCTCAGGAATGTGCCAGAGACCTGGGAGGTAAGAGACTCTCAGGAATCAAAGGGAGGGACTTTAGATGAAATGTCAGACAGTAGGGAGAGGGAACTTATAGAGGCCACCTCCAGCAGGAAGACAGGACATCAAGTGAGGGATGGGGTTGCCATCCCACAGTCACACCTCTGACCCATAATTGTTTCTGTCTGAAAGAATTACAGGGATGGAAATGGAGAGGAGACTGAGGAAAAGAAGGTCCAGCAACAGGCCCAAAATAGGATCCAGCTCAAGGAGAGGACCCAAGGTCTGACACTACTACTGAGGCTATGAAGTGCTCACAAAAAGGGACCTATCATGACCGAATGCTGGAAGACCCAACAAGCAGCTGAAAGAGTCAAATGCAGATATTTGCACCCAACCAATGGACCGAAGCAGCTGACCCCTGTTGTTGAATTAGGGAAGGCTGAAAGAAGCTGAGGAAAAAGGGTGACCCTGTAGGAGGACCAGCAGTCTCAATTAATCTGGACCCCCAAGATCTCTCAAACACTGGACCACCAAACAGGCAGCATAAACCAGCTGATCTGAGGCCTCCAACACATATACAGTAGAGGACTACTGGGTCTGTGTTCATTCAGAGATGATGTACCTAGCCCTCAAGAGACTAGAGGCCCCAGGGAGTTTAGAGGTCAGGTCGGGTGGGGGATGGGGACATCCACTTGGAAACAGGGAGATGAGGAAGAGGGATGGGACGTGGTAAAGTCAGAGGGTGGGCAGGGGTCAAGGAAATAAAATATGGAGTGTAAAAAATAAATTAATTAATAAAAAAGAAGAGCACTCTACTTTTTACCATCTAGTCCAGCAACTACAGCATGCTAACACTCTTTTTTTTTTTTCAAAAGGACAGTGATACTCTGAACTTTTATTTTAATTGGCTCATTTGACAAGAATAAGAATTTCACATGATTCTTTAACTTAATAAACTTGGAAGGGGACAAACAAGAAAGACAGAATGGGATGGGAAGTAGTAGGTAGTTTAGCAAGGTACAAATCACTCAAAAATTAGAGAGAAAAAAATTAAGGTGTGTGTCACAATAGATTAAATACTCAAAGTTACCACTAAAATATCAAGAGACCAATCGGGATGTATCCATCCTAAGCTAAATTATGCATGGCCAAAAGCCAGGAAAAAAATTCACTCTATTTCCTGGAGAAATTCTAGGACTGCAGAGTTGAAGGAAAGTAAACACAAGTGAATAGAAAAATATAATTTCACACGTGCTCTGATGGGTGTGTGGTGGTTGCTTTTGATTGTCAACTTGACTATCTCTAGAATTAACTAAAATCCAAACAGATAGGTTGTTCTTGGTTAAATAATTTGAAGTGGAAAGACCCAGCCTTAATATGGATCTTTTGAAACAGGAATATTAAAATCCCCAAATTTCAAACTGTGTGTATATATATACATGGACATATATAGACAAAGAGTGTGTGTGTGTGTGTGTATGTGTGTGTGTGTAACCAGTTCTATTCCTCTAGAGAACCCTGATTAATATAGCATCACCTACAACAATGCTAAAAAGAACCAGAAACAGAGTATGAAGCAGAGCATGAGCTTCTTAGATGCACATATGATGCCAGAGTGAGCTATCGTCTCACCTACCAATATTACAAGCTAATAGAAGGGAGAAGAGAAGACCAGACACATAAGCATGATCACCCTTCATTCCACAGTGTGTTCAATGGGAAAAAAATAACCCCAGTTGGGAATTGCCTTCCAGAAGGAGATTTTTAAACCATTCATGACAAATTTTAGAGTACTATACTGTATGTACAACCACCACCAAAACAGGGCACCCTATACTCAAAATATAGAAAATAAAGATATTTAACTAATAAAAGGATTTATAGATCAATGCAAAGATTTGTAAATTACACAGATACCCACATAGATAGATGATAGATGGATAGATAGATAGAACTAAAGATAGATAGATAGATAGATAGATAGATAGATAGATAGATAGATAGATGGATGATAGACTGTCACATTTGAAGAGTCTGAGCTCTAAGGCTGAAATGAGGTGTCGCCTGTTTGGTTACTTTTTCTGGATAGATGTGAACCGCCATGAATATACCCCAGATAGGAAACAAAAGACAGACTAAAGAAATAACCCTTCCTGAGTCTAAGTGAACCAGTGAGTGCATCAGGAGCATGGATGACTCAATGGTGGCTTCATCACTGATAATTCTAGGCCAGCTTGGGAGGACTCAAAAAAGTCTCATCTCTGGAACACCCTACACAAGACTTGCAGGCAGCATAGATGTCAATGTCTCTCCTCACCAGCAGCAGGGTAGTGTGAATATTCTGTTTTGCTAGCTTTGTAGACTGGTTAGGCTTACTTCTTGTGCCTTGTAAGTTGTTTATTATTGTTATTGTTATTATTATTTTATTTTTCACAGTCCAGTCATTACCCTCTCCCAGTCTGCCCTTCCACAGTTCCTCATCTCATTCCTCCTCTCCCCTGTCTCCAAGAGGATGCCCTCTCACCAGGCCTCCCCACTTCCTGGGGCCTCACACCTCTTGAGGGTAGGTGGGTCTTTTCTCACTGAGACCAGACCAGGCAGTGGTCTGCTGCATATGTGTTGGGGGCCTCATATCAGTTGTTGTATGCTGCCTGGTTGGTGGCTCAGTGTCTGAGAGATCTCAGGGGTCTTGGTTATGGTCTTCCTATAGGGTAGCCCTCCTCCTCAGCTTCTTCCAGCCTTTCCCTAATTCAACCACAGGAGTCCCTGACTTCAGTCCATTGGTTAGGTATAAATACCTGCATCTATCTCAGCCAATTGCTTGTTGGGCCTCTTGGAGGACAGGCATGCTAGGATCTTGTCTGTAACCACACCATAGCATCAGTAATAGAGTCAGGTCCTGGAGCCTTCCCTTGGGATGGACCCCAAGTTGGTCCATTCACTGGACCTCCTTTCCTCTAGTCTCTTCACTATTTTTGTCCCTGCAGTTCTTTTAGACAAAAAATTCTGGGTCAGAGTTTTATTTACATCCTGAGTCTTAATGAGTTTCCTTCCTCCCTTCAGGAGAAAATTTGCCATTGGAGAAAATTCTTATACCATACAGGTGGTGTTCCATTTACCATTGATTGATGGGAGAGAAGATTCTATTGTTCCCTAATAAGGTTACTTTTGCTCTTTGTAATATCAATATAATACCTTTGCTCATAGTAATATCCACATAATATAAATATATTTATACAACTTAGAAACTGATTATTTTAAATACTCTTTATTGAATAATTCCATGGAAAATTTAAAAATCATTTATTTTATTTGTAACTACCTAAACTATCTCTTTTCTTTTACTGATGCCTTAAGATGGGAGCCAAGCAGTTTGATTCAATTCTTTGGTCTCTAATTGACTGTGTCATCTTGGGAAATTCACCTAACCTCTCTCTGCCTCAAGTTCTTTGGCTATAAAAATGAGATTATACATATTTACTGAGATCATTGCCAAGTTAAGTTAATGTACTTGATATAATTGGAACTAAACCCAGTATATTGAAGAGCTATTATACAGTGAAGTGTAAGTGCAAATAAAATACTTGGATTCTTGCCTGGCATAAAATCCTAGTACTTCAGAGGCAGAATCAGGTGGAAAGAAGGCTTTAGGTTGGCTTGGGATGCACAAAGAGATCATTTCTCAAAAAAGAATGAATTATTGATTGACTAGTCCATCAATAGCTTTACAGGTTTCTGGAATAGTTTAGAAGAGTGTTACTAGATTTGAGAGATGGCTCAGCAGTTAGGAGAACTGACTGTTCTTCCAGAGGTTCTGAGTTCAATTCCCAGAAACCACATGGTAGCTCACAACAATCTATAATGGGATCTGATACTCTCTTCTGGTGTGTCTGAAGATAGCTACAGTGTATTCGTATAAATAAAATAAAGTCCGAAGGAGGAGGAGAAGGAGGAGGAGATTGGCAAAGAGTTGATGAAGGCCATTTTGTCATTCAGGATGACTGGTGAAAACAGAGAGCATACTTCTGTGCACAGGGTGAGATACCTAGGTGCTGGGAACTGATGCTTCACCATGGGTGTCCCGGAAAACAGTTTCTGTGAGTCTAAGAACTGGGCAAAAAAAGATAATGGTTTTACAAAATTTTGCATGGCAAGGATGTAGTCCATGCCTTGGTCATGGATGGGAGGTGGCCTCAGTGGAGTCAAAGATCTGGTTTCTCTTCTACTCTTTCTCCAGCCCAACTGATCTCATGAAACTTGGAAAGAGGTGATATAGGGGTAAAGAAGATTGAAAATTTTATATTAAAATAGAGCATTCTAGGTTAGACAGGTAGATAGATTACTTGAGGGAACCAAAAGTTAAACAAAGGCAACCAATACTTGTCAAATGCTTATAGCTGCCCACAGTGTTGCACCCACATTATCTCCTTGGAGTATTAATTCACTCTTAGCTGTGAGCTGACTGTGTCCACCTTACAGTGAGGGAGTGATGGCCATAAAATAGAAGATACCTCTTTAACATCATTGATCCAGTGACTGGCACCATAGAGACCCAAGGCCAGGCTCTGCCACTCCAGAATCTCTATATATCCCACACTCTGCTGCCATGCACTAAATCCCAGGATCACAAAGCAGAGAGACCTAAGAAATGGTGAGAAATATAAGAAAGAGAGGTAGCTTTAGGGTGAGCTCAGAGAGGAGCATCCCCTCTACATGCTTGATGATAACATAACACCTGGCACCAATGGGAACTCATCCCACTGTGGAGTTGAAAAATAACTTCAAGGTGGAAATTCTCCTTATTTGCTGTAGTTCAAAATTCAATTTCCCATATATGCCTTGAATTTAAAGAGAAAAATCCAATATTACAATTCAATATGCAGTGAGTTCATGGCCCTGTGAATCCAAGCTGAAAACAGCCAGTTGAGTCAGAGTGCTGGAAAATAAGATAGGACATTGAACTTAGACATCAGAGCCCATTTTGTCATTCAGGATGACTGGTGAAAACAGAGAGCATACTTCTGTGCACAGGGTGAGATACCTAGGTGCTGGGAACTGATGCTTCACCATGGGTGTCCCGGAAAACAGTTTCTGTGAGTCTAAGAACTGGGCAAAAAAAGATAATGGTTTTACAAAATTTTGCAAAGTTTGCAAAGCACTGTGTCTATTCACAGAATCACTGATGAGAGGGGCGGGGAGAAGAGAGAGGAGAGGAGAGGAGAGGAGAGGAGAGGAGAGAAGAGAAGAGAAGAGAAGAGAAGAGAAGAGAAGAGAAGAGAAGAGAAGAGAAGAGAAGAGACGAGACGAGACGAGACGAGACTAGCATATTCTATTAAACAAGAATATTGGCCTGGGGGGAGTCATCCAAATGAGGGTTTAAACCTCACCTTCCTCTTAATAAGCTTGTTTATACATTGCCTTAGTCAAAGCTACTATTGCTGTGATAAAACACCATACACAAAAGCAACTTGGAGAGGAAAGGGTTTGTTTCAATTTGTATAACCCAAACTACAGTCCATTGAAGGAAGCCAAGGCAGGAATTCAAACAAGGCAGGAACCAGGAGGCAGGCGCCAGTGCAGAATGGCGCTCACTGGCTTGCTCCTCATGGCTTACTCAGCTTACTCTCTTATAGAAGTCAGATCACCAACCTAGCGATGGTCCCAGCCACAATGGGTTGGGCTTTTCTCCATCAATCATGAATTAGGAAAATGACCTACAGGTTTTGCCTACAAACTGATCTTATGGAAGCATTTTTTTTTTCAACTGAAGTTCTCACCTTTCATACGACTTTAATTTATACAAGACAACATAAAACCACCTGGCACATATACTTATGGTTTAAGTGTGAAATGTATTCCATGGACTTATGTGTTTGAATATTTGGTCACCAGCTGTGGCACTGTTTTGGAAGGTTATGGAAACTTTAAAAGGTGGCATCAAACTGTGGGAAGTGGAATCTTTCCTGCCTTGAGGTTTTTCATGGCCATGGTCTTTGGTCCTCTCTCTGCTTCCTAATCGACTGAGATGTAAGCAAGCTGCTGCCACCACAGCCACTAGCAGCACGTACTACCATGCCCTCTAACCCATGATGGATTTATATTCTCCAAAATGAGCCAGACTAAATCTTCCCTCCTTTAGTGCCAGGAATGAGCAAAGTAAGTAATTCACACACCATAATGTGGGAATCCAACAAAATACTCACTGTAATCAGTACTGGTTTGAATGTTTGTGTCCTAAGTCAATTATACCTATTTAATTGAAAGCTACCATAAATAATGGGAAAAGAAGGACATTGCTTATACAAGCTCAGTTATTCATCCAAGAGATATTCTGGCCAGCAACAGCCTACAGCAGAGGCTGATGAAAACCGCACACACATCCATAGATCTAGACTGGTACCATAGCTCACTCATACTCTCCATAATACCATGCCAGAACCTAAGGCCCAGAGGGCCAAGGCAGAGGTAGAGCCCATGGATCCTAGGTGGCCACATTCCAAATCTCAGAATGTGAGCAGAGTAAACTAGCAGAGAGACAGCCAGGGGATACTGGCCCTTTTCTCGAGTCTGCCAGGAACATCCTGGAATCCTGTGGCTAAGAGCCCAGAATGCCTAGGAGGAGCCTGTTGCCAAGGAGGTGAAAACTCGAACCCAAACAAGGGGGGCAGCCTGGAGGCTGGGGACTGTTGCAGAGTGAGGTAAATATTTCTTTCAACTTCATTTGGGAAGGCACAGAGGGGAGAGCATCATAGAGGACTAGGAAGGCTATTTCTGTCAGGAAAATACCTCCCTGACTAGGCCCATGAATCCATTCCTGGAAGATGGGGTTCCTTGTGTGACCAGCCAGCGTCAGGTGCATGGGTGGGGTAGAAGTGTCTTCTTTGTATATATAAACTTCGTGCCCTGGAAATCTAACACCTTAGAGAAATATTTCTCTGAGCTAGGGTCCAAAGTAAATCCTTGTGGAGAGTGAGAAATTGTCCCAGACAAATGCTTCCTGAAATAGGCATGGTGGTGTTCATTATTCTTTAAAAAAAGCAAAGGCCTCATTTGGCCAAAGCTGACAGATACAGGAGAAAGGCTACAGGTTTTGTGAGTGATCCCTTGGTTAGAATCTGGACTATCTGTGCACCAGGGACACAGCCAAGTGGCAGAGTCTATTTGTTAAGTGTAGATGGTGGCACCTACCCAAAGGAATGTTCTAGGAAACACAGGCACTATTTAACACATTTACAATGTGCAAAGTGTGCTGCTAAGGTTTCATAAACACCTCGCCGAATTCTTAGAGCCAATTTATAAACTGGATTATTTTCCTCCCTCCACCCAGCTCCCCAAGTAACAGATAAGGAACCTGGGTTAGCTTCCCTGACACTAAAACGTTAGGGTAACAAGGACACATGCTCCACTATGTTCATAGCAGCCTTATTCATAATAGCCAGAAACTGGAAAGAACCCAGATGTCCCTCAACAGAGGAATGGATACAAAAAATTTGGTATATTTACACAATGGAGTACTACTCAGCTATTAAAAACAATAAATATATGAAATTCCTAGGCAAATGGATGGATCTGGAGGGCATCATNGTTCCCAAGGAAGGAGCTAGAGAAAGTACCCAAGGAGCTGAAGGGGTCTTCAACCCTATAGGTGGAAGAATAACCATGAACTAACTAGTACCCCCTGAGCTCATGTCTCTAGCTGCATATATAGAAGAGGATGGCCTAGTTGGCCATCATTGGGAAGAGAGGCCCCTTGGTCATGCAGACTTTATATGCACCAATACAGGGGAACGCCAGGGCCAAGATGTGGGAGTGGGTGGGTAGGGGAGCAGGGCCGGGAGGGGGGAGGGTATAGGGAACTTTCTGGATAACACTTGAAATGTAAATGAAGAAAATATCTAATAAAAGTTGGGGAAAAAAAGAGCTCTGGATGCTAGAGGAGATGCTTCCAATAGAACTTGAGACCTAAGAACTTACACACTGGGTATTTCCCTCTTGCTTTTTAAATATTTATTTATTTACTTATTTTTATTTACTTTACATTCTGCTCACTGCCCCCCTCCTGGTCACCTCTCCTACAATCCTTAACCCACTCCCCCTTTTCCTCTAAGCCAATGGAATGGAGGTGGGGCTGGGTATTCCCCTACCCTGGCATTTCAAGTCCCTTTGAGGCTAGGTGCTTCCTTTCCCACTGAGGCCAATCAAGGCAGCCCAGCTAGAAGAACATATCCTACAAACAAGTAACAGCTTTTGCCATAGTCCCAGCTTCATCTTCATGTTTGAGACCCACATGAAGACCAAGTTGCACATCTGCTACATACGTGCATGGAGACCTAAGTCCATTCTGTGTATGTTCTTTGGTTGGTGGTTTAACTGGATGTCTACATGTAGAAGAACAAAAATAGATTCATATTTATCACCCTACCTACATTCTTGCTTTCAAATGAAGTACAAGGACCCAAGCAGCATTACCTGTGTTGAAAGCTGGGTTTTGTTTTGTTTTGTTTTGTTTTGTTTTGTTTTCACAGAGATCAGTGTACACTGAGCACCTAGCTATAGTCCCGAAGCATGTACCTTGGCAGCAGTTACAGGAGTCGTGCTGTCTTCCCACCCTAACCAATTTTTCTGCAGGGCAAACATGGCTCAGCAGCTCTTGAGCTCTGCCCACTTATTCTGCTTCTCACTGCTCACAATCTGACCAGGCAGCCAGAAATCTTGGCCCTCTGAAGTCCTGAGACTCCAGTCTCATTTTACTCCTGTGCTGACTGTTGTTTTTGTCAACTTTACTTAAATCTAGTTGTAGCTGGGAAGAAGGAACTTCATCACCATCAGACTTGTCTATGGGCAATTTTGTGGGTCATTTTCTTCTTCTTTTTTTTGTTGTTTGTTTGTTTGCTTGCTTGTTTTTTTGAGACAGGGTTTCTCTGTATAGCCCTGGCTGTCCTGGAACTCACTCTGTAGACCAGGTTGGCCTCAAACTCAGAAATCAGCTTGCCTCTGCCTCCCGAGTGCTGGGATTAAAGGTGTGCACCACCACACCCGGCTTCATTTTCTTAATTAATGATTGATGTGGGAGAGCCCATCTTCCTTTGGGTGGTTCTGTGCCTGGGCAGTGAATCTGCACTGCATAGGAAAACAGGCTGAGCAAGCCTCAGCTTTCCTCCCTTGTCTCTGCTTCATTTCCTGCATCCAGGTTCCTGCCTTGAGTCCCGTCCCTGACTTCCCTCCATGAAAGACTATAAACTGCAAACTGAAATAAACTCTTTCTTCCCCACTTACCTTTGATCATGATGTTTATTCCAGCCATAGAACAAAAAATTAAGATAATTACTAATGTGTTTGATTCTAAAACTCCTACAAAAAAAAATACAACAAAGGCTCAAATGAATACTCTCCAAAGATGGGATTTCTCTTTAATTTCTTTTCCTTCAACTCCAGTGTAAGACCTGCAATATGTTTAGGAAGAGTGTGAACAAAATGAAGAAAAGAAAGTATACGATAAAGAAGAAAGTCCAGAGAAAGGGGAAGAAAGAGATAAAGAGAAAGAATAGAAAGTAGAGATGAACAACCAGTTAGAAGGGATTTCTTCAATCCTTGACATGTCTGACAATGAAGCCTTGTCTTTGGTCCTGGTTTCTCCCCTTTCTGCACTGCAAGAGTCAGGATTTTCAAAGTAATTTCCCCTATAGTGTGCTGGCCTGTTTTCAGCCTCTGATGATTTCAATGAATACCTATTATAAAAATATGTTTTGATTAATTATAACTAAAACTGCGAAGAAACAGAAAAGAAAACTAAATACAAAGAGTAGCTTCTACCAGCAGGCATTTTTACCATTGGTCAGTGGCTTGCTTTCACTCTCTGAGTCATGACCACAGCAGGAGATTTTACATAGATCAAGAAATAATAATAAGATACCTCATTGGCCTTGAGATGTCTATGGGCTGAATTCTGTCTTCTGTGGGGGTTTCCTAAGACAAGGTAGATGACAACATTCTTTCAGGACAAAAGCAGTTTCTCTGTGACTTCTGTCAATCTGCCCCCAAAGCAATGCCAACATGATTATCTAGTGACAGCTAGATTCCACGCAGTGCTTTATACGGGTTTTTGCCTCATATCTTCAGTGGAATCAAATATTTATTGATTATCTATTTGGCATGGTGTTAATATCTCCTGCCTTCCTCCTAGTTAGTACCTTGAAAATAGTAAAAGTTTGTAGCTAGGCATTAAACCATGCAGTGGTCATCAGTTCATTTAGCAGAGTCTTGGTTTCTTTCCAGTCCAGGACTTTTTGAAGACAGAAGAATAGGAGTGCAATAAGAATATTATAATATACTAAGAATATAACTATTCTATTGTTCTACTTTGTTCAGAGGAGTTCTAACTTACTGAAATATGGAGTTAAGACTCATATTCTCACTTATGAAGCTTTTTTCATATATCTGTGCCAAGGAAGCCTTTCTCCCAAAAGAAAAATGTAAAGAAAAAAGCAAGCCAGAAGACATCTGAAACCTATAAACACTAAAAAGAGGTTAATTTCTAAAAATACAAATAAATCACTATGATGTGATCAAAAAGGATAAAAAACTTTTGGCTTGAAAAATGAGTTAAGGATTGTAAGAGCAATTTCTTAAGTTGGTTGTTGACTACAAAATAGTCATCACCAAATTACATATATAAGTAGCAGTGTATAGACTGAAGAGGTTCTATTTAGGAATATATATGTATCTACATAATGTACATAATATCCATGTAATATCAATTAATGAAAAAAATGAATTGTGAGTTTGAAGGAGAGCAGGGAGGGATATATGTGAGGGTTTAGAATGGGAAAAAAGGAAGAAAGAAATGTGATTTTATTCTAACCTCATTTTTATGTAAAAAATATAGTTATACAAATAGCCAAAGGCTATATGAAAGGCTTTCAGTGTGAGTTAACCCAGGCCCCAAAAGACTCTGGGGTGTGAGAGATTATCAAGAATCAATGGGGATGATATTAGCTGAAATGCTCAACAGTGAGAAGATAAAATCAGAAGAGATCACCTCCAGGAGATAGACATTGCTCCCGGTTAAGGAATGGGACCTCCTGTGGAGGCTTGATATTCCAGAGGAGTGGGATGTTAGAAGGGTAAGGTGGGAGTGGGTGGGTAGGTATGGAAGCATCCTCTTTGGGGGCAAAAGGGAGGGTAGATGTGGGGGGGCTCATAGAGTGGGGGACTGGGAATGGGGACAACAGTTAAAATGTAAATAAATGAAATAATTAATAAAAATAATCATAAAAAAGCAAAAAAAAATTCTAAGGAAAGTGTAACTACAAATCACTACAGAATGACCTCTCATATTTGTCAGAATGACTACTATAAACAAACAAGTTTGGTTGCACATGGATTAATTGGGGTCCTAAAATACTGTTAGGGATAAATAAATAGGTCCTGTTATTGTGAAAAACAATTGTAGTTCCTCAGAAGAGTTAAGGGTGGCCATATGATTCTGCGATTCTCTATGTAGCTATTTACCAAGAGACTAGAAATCAACATCTCAAAGACTGCCATACTCCCTGTGATGCTGTTTCTGTTAATCAAGCTATAGAAATAATCTTAATGGTCAGTAATAGATGCATCAGAAAACATGCAATGTACATGAAATGAAATATCATTTAGTCTCAAGGTAGTATGCAATGTGTGACAACATGGTATTGGAGTGTCCAAAAGAGTCTTCACAGAGCCAGGGAATGTGATGGTGGCTATCAGGCAGTAGAGGAATTTGTAATCAGTGGTAAAAATTTTCAGTTGAGCAAGATGAGCAAGCTCTGGAGCTACTGTACAGCATTGTATAGATAAGCACTAACATTATCTTACACTTGAAAATGCTAAAGAGGGATGTGGAGTAGGGAGAAGAGAAATTGCAGGGGGGAAGAGATTACCTTAATGCACCATTTTCATACGTAAAATTGGCAAAGAATAAAAGGTTTAAAACTTCTTTTTTTAAAAAAAGATTTATTTTACTTATTATATGTAAGTACACTGTTGCTGTCTTCAAACACTCCAGAAGAGGGCGCCAGATCTCGTTATGGATGGTTGTGAGCCACCATGTGGATGCTGGGATTTGAACTTATCACCTTCGGAAGAGCAGTCGGGTGCTCTTACCCGCTGAGCCATCTCACCAGCCCTGGTTTAAAACTTCTTTAGAGAATAAATCTTACATTAAATGTTACTACTAAAAAGAAAACAATGTATAAAAGGAGTGTAGAGTCTTGTGTAATTTATCAATTTGCAAAACGGCCTTTAGACTAAACTACTCAAGTATATAACCCTGCAGAATCTGTTGCAGAACTGTTTGATCATAGTTGAGGAAGCCTGAAAATGATGTCAATCCACCACAAAACAGCCGTTCCAATATCGTTACCACGACTTCTAGTCTACTCTTGGCAATCCAGTGGTTTCAAGGGAGGTTGGGGTTCACCAGGACCTAGTGAAGAATAGGCAGTCAAGGGTTAGATGGAAATGGTGCAGCCAGAACTTATATAAGAATGATGGAGTCTAAGTATCTTGTCCCATGAAGACTAATGGTGGATATTAACAGAAAGAAACCACTTGTAGGCAAGTTTGGTCAGGACCTTAAGCAATTAGGTTAAGAACATAAAAATCAGATTAGAAGACTAGAAATCTGGAGGAAAATAAGCAATTTTATATTCACTCACATAATAATATAAGTCTCCCCCCATTCAGCAAACCTCCTTAAAGATATGGGCTATATTAAGTTGCTGGTGATAAAATAATTTCAGAATCCAGTACTGCATGCTTAGTGTTGACTCAGCCTATGCAATGAATACCCACCTAGCAAGAGCTTCTGTGATTTGTCTAGCCTGCTGCTGAGCATTTGGTTATGTGGTTTCCTCAATATCAGATGCTTTCTAACAAGTCCCCCTAAAATTTAGTGCCAGCCACTGATGTCCCACTACTTGATTTCATGGCTGTTTGCTTGTGAGTTGTAAGCTTATGATTTAGCCCTATGAGCCAGTAGGCCTAGAAACACTAAAGACAATGTGATACAAAATGATGCTAACTACAGTGTCTGTCTCTGTGAGAAGCATCTGAGAACCTTGAAGTTCCAAAACTATGATATTCTTCCTTGTCAGCAAACTAGAAGATTCTTCTAGGCTACAGGCTCTGGTATGGTTGAAGCCATTCTTCATGACATGGAGATTTAAAAATGTATCAGAAGTTTGTGTGAGTGCAGTAGTCAAATCCCATGCACTAGAAAGTGGTAAGACTGGGCATTGATGCAGAGTAGGACAAAAAGCATGGCAGTGAGTCCCAAGCCAACAGATGCTCATGTCCCCTACACCTGCTACATTCACAGAGGGGTCTCCTGTGAACAAGGACAGATAAGAACATGGGGGTAGATTTTCTTTTACCCTGCCACCATGAGCCTACTGAGCATGCATATATATATATATATATATATATATATATATATATATATATATATATATATATATATATATATGTGTGTGTGTGTGTGTGTGTGTGTGTGTGTGTGTGTGTGTGTGTGTGTGTGTAGGTACTAGTCAAGATGAATTACTGTTGACCACAGCTATACTTGGGCATGACTTGTATGGACAGTGTCAAAAGGAATTCCTGTTTATGAGTAGAGTTCAAATTCATACAGATGGACATTTACTTGGCATGAAGTGGCTGCAGCTTGAGAAAAAAATAGTAAATGACTTCTTTGGTTGACTAGAGTCTTCAAGAAGACTGATTGAAAGGTAGGAGGCAAGGAACTTACTAGTACGTGCATGTCAATGAGAAGGACCACTAAACATTTGGAACTTTGTTACTTCATGTAATGCCACCAGAAAAAAGCCACTCAGAAACCAGGAAAAGAGGACAGCCTGCTGTGAGGATGTCAGACAGCCTTCCTCCCTTCAGCCATTGTAGTGCTTGTTGAATGGGCTACTTATATGCTCTAAAAGCTATCTATGCCTGTGGGTTAAAAGTGGTGACCCAAGTCCACCACAGGGCTAGGGCTGCTCATGAAGGTGGATTCGGGAAGTTAGATTCGGCTGGTGTCAGGCTGTGAGAAGCCCACTCCAGAGGTGGGGAGCACAGTCTGAGGTTCCCACAGAACAGCCAGAGGTCGGCTCACGGGTCCCTGGGCCACACAAGAGGCCTCTAAACCTTCAACATAGTATCTTCCATGAGGAAACCAGCCAGTCAATGGACACAGTCCTAGAGAGGCAGTCCTTCATGCTGACAGAAAGGATGGAGGATCTGTCCTAGAGAGGCAGTCCTTCGTGCTGACAGAAAGGATGGCAGANCTTCAAGGAATGAATTTATTCTTCCTGCTTCAGTCCCTCTGCTAGAACTTCTCCAGGAGACTTATAGGATGCCTTAATCAATAGCAAAGACCTTGCACAACATTTTTTTCAGACTGGTAACAATAAACACAAGACTACAGGACTGGCTTCATCATGATCTTCATCACCTGCATTCAGCTTGCCTAAAGCTTGGTTAAGACTGGTCCTAAAATGGTTAGCCACCATACTTATTATACCATACTAAGGCATAATAAGATATTTAAGATTTAAGATAAGCTAAACACATTTAAGTACTAGTTGACATACAGTCCTGGATATCCAGTAGCTAGAATGTTCATGTCACAAAACAAAGGGATGAATATAAAATTGGACCTTCAAAGTACCATATCATAGATCCATCTATGGATTTCTTTGTTTTTTACCCTCATACATTGGCATGTTTCCATATTCAATATCTTGATCATTGGAATCAGAGTGAAAAGAGACTTCTACTGGAAGGTGTTTATGGACTCCAAGTTATTACTGTCTATGGGTTCCTCACACTAGTAAGCCAATAAACAAAGAAAAGATAACCGTGATTATATGCAAGTATGACTACTGTGATGGCTAGTGTTCTGCCATGCATTGTAGAAGAGAACTTGGAAGGTCCATTATAGTGACTCCAAATCCAATTCTATGCCAATCAATAATGATAAAAAAAAAAAAAAGAGAGAGAGAGAGAAGCATCCAAACCCCAAAGTAGTTAGGCAACTGGAAAATTCAACCACTTTAAGATGAAAGTCGAAGTGGTCATCTCTATAAGCAAACTGCACCAACAGAGCTGCTGGGTGATGGGTGATGGTGTGAAATTTGATCAGAGCAGACTTTGTCTTATACCCTTGGAAGCTTCTGGAGTGGTGGCAGTTATATCTTGTTCTACCAATTCACAAAATTGTAGAAACTGGAACTAGTTAACAACAGATTTGGCTTACTACAAAGTATAAGATCCAAAAGTAGACATAATGAGGTTGACTTTTTGTCAGGGTCCCAACCTGCTCTCAACTTTAACTTTGTCCCAGTTCCACTTGGGCTTCTCCCCACGTTGAATGACAACACCTCTTAGATATGTACTCTGGACTTCACTGAAGGATAGTTAAAGGAATGCTATGGATAGATTCCTATGTGACCCCCCAAACATGAAAGAGTTACACTCAAGTGGTGACAGTATGGAGAGTAGTAACTGTGGGGTAAGATGCTCCCCTTTGTTGATCAGCTTGACTATCTCACATTTGTGCAAATAGTCCTGAGAAAATTCCCCAATGGGATCAAGCTCTACAGTGATAACTCCTGTTCTGAAACTTCCTTCCATTTACATCCCTGCTGCTTCTTCATGATCCCTGGTCTCTCACTCTTTTTCCCTTGGATCACATCCCAAAATAAACCATTCAAACACAAGCCCTCGTTTAAGACAGAGTTTGCAAGAGAAGCCTAGGCTTATGCCCTCCCACAGCCAGCTTTTCATGACTGATAGTTTAATTCCAACCACCACACAGTTTCTAGTCCCTTAATTCCAATGCATGCAGGCTTCACAGAAGCGTTCGTCTCAGCATCTCTTTGTCCCATTTGGTTTCTCTCCCACCTCAGATACAGGCAGCCCTGGTGAGCAGCCAATCACCATTTCCTTTGAAATACTAACTCTGGGTGTTTTTTGTTTGTTTGTTTGTTTGTTTGTATTTTCTTGTAGGATCCTTCCTGGAAATTCTCAGGGAATAACTTCTACAATTTTTACTCCTAATGCCCACCTATTTCCCCTGCTAATGATGGCTTCCCTCCCTACAGTTCTCTGAGAGCCCTCCTTCCCACAGCTTAGCCTGCAATGACACAAGTAGAACACATGATTTGAAGCTAATAAGTTTATTTTTTTTTCTCTCTGGCTTGAGTGATCAGTTCAAGCATCAACAAATAAGCCAATCAAGACCAACCAGAGTGAATGGCAAGGCTTTTGCTTGAAAGACAAGAAAGAGTAGGGAGTTTCTGCAAGAGAAAGTACAGTGTCTTTCAGAAGGGAAACATCCTAGAGGAAGCAGAACTGAGAAATATCATGATCCTCGTGACAGCAGCAAAGTCTCTATATAAATCTTTCTATAGACAGCTAGGCAAATGGGCTTTTCAGTTCTTCAGCTAATCTATTAGTTGCTTAAGCTACACTGGTTCCAGTTTTCTGTCACTTGCAATTAGAGTCCTAATTAGTACTCCTAGACAAGTAATAGTCCAACGCCCCTGCTTTACTTCATGGCAATCCTGTTCCAAACTTAGTATCCAAAACGAAAGGCTCTCAATACCACCTCATATATAATGCATACATATAAACATACATGTATTGTTTATTAAACTCTATTCTTTAAGAACTATTTTTCTTTTTTAAATAGCTCTAATATTTCCAACTCTCCTTAAGTCTTCTTATTCTCTTTTCTCAATATTCAGGACACACCTACCTGATAAACTCATTAAACAAATCAAACTTATCTTTCTAAAAATTATGATGTCACTTTATAAAAATCACTGAAAGATAACCTAAGTTGTTTCTTAGAAACTCTATGAACTGTAGCTAGTCTTAGTTTTTAAAAAAACTAGTAGGTTTTTGATGCTCAGCAAATATTTATTCAATAAACAAGTGATTCTTATCTAAATACAAACCACATTATCTATATCTATCTATCTATCTATCTATCTATCTATCTATCTATCTATCATCTATCTGTCTGTCTATCTATCTATCTATCTATCCATTTATTATGAGAAAATAGGTTTTCCTTTCCTCATAATATACAGAATACAGACTATGGAGAAGGTTTTGTTTGGTTACTATTTACTGATTTTGGGGGGGTTGTTGGAGATTTAACCCAGAGCCTCATATATGTGCTTTATCTCCAGTTCTGGAGTGCAAGTTCTGCCTTATAGAGAACTTTCTCCATCTTTAACCCTCTCCTGAAGTTTCCAATCCTCTCTCTGAGATTATTCCATTTGGAATAAAGCTCAAAGCTACAGCAGATGGTCAACAAACAGAAAGTGTGATGCTTCTCTATCTCTGAGTAGAAATGAGAATCATAGCTGTCTAGATTCAACCAGGACCTTAGAGTTGATCTACTCCAAATACATTGACAGATGAGGAAACCAGTACTAGAGGAAGTTAGACACCATTCTCAGGGTTATATGAAACAGATGGGTCTGGGTCCCTGTGATTTTATTCCTTCCTTCATGAAGGCTTAATACCTAACACGTTCTTATGGGAGTAGATAGTTTGGAGACCCAGACTTAAGTCACTTGCCTACTAAGACAAGAAGTTGGAATATCATAAGCACAGAAAAATGATGTTGGCTGTGATCTTCCTCATGAGTCTTTCTGTTTGCTCACTCACCTCAGCCCTTCATTTACACTTGTAAACAGGAAGTATGTAGAATAGCAAAAGGTGAGGAACACTAGCAGTATTCTTCCTCTTGCCCCACCACGCCATTTTCACAGGCTCCAACTCCCAGTGCTAAACTGGTAAATAAAAGTGTTTCTGTCAGTGGCCCAGGCCAAGTGCTGAAATCCAAACAGCCCAGAAACTCTAGAGGCCTATAACTTTTAAAAATCAGAACTAGAACTAAAATATACTTTTAAAAATGCTGATTAAGAAAAAGGAGCAGCTTGCCCTGTGGAAATTCCATTTCTGACTCTATCTGCAAACATATGATGTGAAAAAAAGTTTTCAGTTGAACAAAGTCCATTAAGAGCATAGTATGAGCTGGGGGTTGTGCTAGGTTGCTAAGGGGGGAACCTCAGTGAACTTCTACAGTGGTCTGGCTTTCCTACAGAGGTCTCTTTATGGCCAAATGTCATCTCTCCCGCTACTCCTCAAATCAATTCTTTCTCTCATATCCCTGCCACGGTCTATGTAATCCTCAGCCATTTCTCCCCTGGGTTTTGTTTGCTTTGCTGATTGGGTTTGAGGGGGCAGTAGTCTTTGGTTGGTTCTGAGATAGGGTCTCATAGAATCTCTAAGTCACTATGTAGGCAATGATGATCCTGTATTTCTGATCTCCCTGCCTCTACCTCGCGAGTTGTTGGAGACATGACCCATAACATCTGGTTTATAGAGCGCTGGGGTCAAACTTGGGGTTTTGTGCATGGTAAGCAACTACTCTACCAACCATATCCTCAGGCCAGGGGGGATTTGCTTTTAAGAGCTGGGTTAAGCAGCTCTTCCCTGGACTTTAATCTGTAAGTGCAGTGCGTGCTTTGTCTCATATATAGCCTATGTCATCCTCGTTTCCAGAAACTTTTCTCCCTGGCTCCCTGCCTGCCTGCCCTTTAATTGTGACTGCTTTTCTCTTTAACTCAACTGCCCTCCTGTCAGATTCCACCTTCCTCCCCTCCCCTCCTCTGTCTCAAGAGCCTAAAACTGAAGTGCTCCCAGGAGATTTGACTCCCTTTTTTTTTCCATTCCCAACTCCAAGAATTTCCTTTGGTGTTACCAGAGTTTGGAATTACTACATTTTCCAGCTGCTTTCCTCTGGTTCCAGAGTTCTTTCTTACACTCAGCCAAAAGGATTGCTTACCTCTGAATCCACAAAAACTACCTGGCCCTCCCTCTGCCAAGCAGCTCTAACTGACCAGAGACAGAGAGTATCAATCAAAACCAGACAACTTCAGGGGCAGGGTGTTAGTTGGGGTTCCAACCCCTTTCCCTCTTTGTAGTATCATCTGGGTTTTTCCAGGCCACACTGCCCTGGCACAAAATAGGACTGTAGTAAGAAAACAAAATTCCTACACTCAACCTTTAAGAAAGCCAAGGTCTTGACATTCCTCTCAAATACCTGTGGGAAGGTCCAAGCTCATTATTTGGCTGGCACTTATCAGCCCTTACCTTCCCTCCACTTTGATCTTCCATTCTAGAGCACAGCCATGATGACTTCTGTCACCATGATGACAAAGGATCCGCTGTGTTGATGGCTCCCACCAGCCCTACCCACTGTGCTTCTGCCAAGGCTGCCAGTTGTGTAGGGCTGCATGCCATCCAACACCAGTCTCCACCCAACAACACGTTCACTCTACTTCAGGGACATTGATGTCGCTACCATGAGTACTATCTCCCATTTCGGATGGCACCAATTCTGCTGCCACCTGGACTCTTTGAGGCTCATGAAAATCATATGACATCAATCCTTTGTATTTTAATTCACTTTATAATGGAACTTTATAAACTTAGGATTCAGATATGGCTCTAGAGTTGCTGATTCATTTGACAATTGAGTGGCCAATGCCTGTTTCTTTCCTTCTGTGTGCATCCATAATGCCCCACAGCCATTTCTAAGTCCTCACCCATCTGTCTTTAGATCCAGCTTTGCTCCCATGTAAAGACCACTGGAGGCTTGTACTGGCTACTTTCATGTCAACATGACACAAGCTAGAGTTGTTTTGGAAAATGGAACTTCAATTGAGAAAATGAGTCTACTAGATTGGCCTGTAGACAACCTGTGATACACGTTCTTAATTACTAATAGATGTAGGAGGGCCCAGCTCATGGTTGATGGTACCACCCTTGGTATAATGGTCCTGGGTGCTATAAGAAAGCAGACTGAGCAAGTCATAGGAAGCCAGTAAGTAGGCAGCACTCTCCCATGGCCTCTGCCTAAGCTCCTACCTCCAAGTTTCTATTCTATTTGAGTTCCCATCCTGACTTCCCTCAGTGATAGACAGCAATGTGAAACTCTAAGCTGAAATAAACCCTTTCCTCACCAAGTTGCTTTTGGTTATGATGTTTTCACCACAGCAATAGAAACCCTACCTAAGATAAGGGTTAACCTTCCACTCCCCCAAGCATGAAACACAAAATGCCCCCAAAATAGAACAAATATACATTCTAGAGGAAAGGAATGGCTGAAAAGCCAACCATCTGTCTATTATAAGAGAGGTCCTTATAAACAGATGCATGTGGTCTAATATACTGCTCTCAGCTGGTTAGCCACCCCAGAAGAGAGAAAACTGCAGCATTCATTAAGAATGGAACTTGCCCAACAATTTTTGTCTGCTCAATGAAATTTCTGTCTCTTCATTGTAGCTCTTAGTGACTGGCAGTTATTACATATCTGAGAATCTACCCTATTGGCTGTGAACAGCCAAAGTTCTCAGCATTGAATACCTCCTTTAAAATTATTAACTAAGCTCCAGGAAGCATATGTTCACATCATTCACAAGCTTCCTGCATCAAGCCTGTGCCTTCAGGGAGATATCAGCAAAAGGGGCATGTCTCGCTGTAGTATATGAATCTCTTAAGCACTCCAAGTTCTTCCAAGATACCTACTTACTGTGCTCAGATATTCTATCTCCACTTCCCTACAAAAACAAATTGTGTTTTTCTAACATTTTTCTTACAAGATGTATTTATGACAAGGAGCTCTATTCGTTGTATAAACCATTTCCACCTTTTCTGGTCAAGCTCTGCTAAAGAAGGTATCTGACTTCCTTTTTCCCTTATTCTTGATTTTGGACTTTGCACACTCAGCTGAGGCACTTCCTATAATCTCTTTATTTCCCTGGAGTGCAGCATTGCTGATGGAACCCACAGACATCCTCAGGAGCTAGAGAAGGCTTGATCAGAGACAAGGAGTTCTTGCTCCTTTTGAGTGACCATGAGTATGATTTGAATCTGTGAGGTTAGGCTCATGGCAAAATGCCACATCCACCTGTGCTTGGCCAGTTTCATTATGCCTTTTGTGTACTACTGGCTCTCAACACTCCCATACTTAACCTTTCCTCTAAGAACATCCCTGAAGTGGTTTATCATGTAACTGCACAGTGGCCTGAGCTTAAATAACTTAGCTATAGCTTTCTCTCTCAATTGCTGCCCGCTTTGTAGACTTTTTTAAAAATATTTTTTTATTAGATATTTTCTTTATTTATATTTCAAATGCTGTCCTGAAAGTCCCCTATACCCTCCCCAACCCTGTTCCCCTACCCACCCACTCCCACTTTTTGGCCCTGGCGTTCCCCTGTACTGGGGCATATAATGTTTGCAAGACCAAGGGGCCTCTCTTCCCAATGATGGCCGACTAGGCCATCTTCTTCTATATAGGCAGCTAGAGACATGAGTTCTGGGGGTACTGGTTAGTTCATATTGTGGTTCCACCTATAGGGTTGCAGACCCCTTCAGGTCCTTGGGTACTTTCTCTAGCTCCTCCATTGGGGACCCTGAGTTCCATCCTATAGATGACTGTGATCATCCACTTCTGTATTTGCCAGGCACTGGCATAGCCTCACTTGAGATAGCTATATCAGGGTCCTTTCAGCAAAATCTTGCTGGCATATGCAATAGTGTCTGGGTTTGGTGGCTGATTATGGGATGGATCCCCAGGTGGGGTAGTCTCTGGATGGTCCATCCTTTTGTCTTAGCTCCAAACTTTGTCTCTGTAACTCCTTCCATGGGTGTTTTGTTCCCTATACTAAGGAGGAATGAGGTATCCATGTGTTGGTCTTCCTTCTTGATTTTCTTGTGTTTTGCAAATTGTATCTTGGGTGTTCTAAGTTTCTGGGCTAATATCCACTTATCAGTGAGTGCATATCATGTGTGTTCTTTTTTGATTGGGTTACCTCACTCAGGATGATATCCTCCAGATACATCCATTTGCCCAAGAATTTCATAAATTCATTGTTTTTAATAGCTGAGTAGTACTTCATTGTGTAAATGTACCACATTTTCTGTATCCATTCCTCTGTTGAGGGACATCTGGGTTCTTTTCCAGCTTCTGGCTATTATAAAATCTAGAAGTTGAGTAGAAAGGGGTGGGTGCACACAGAGAGCTGGGATGTGGGAATCTATATCAATACTACTTATAATGTGATATGTGTGTGTATCATATGTGACATATGACAAATTTGATTCCCCCCAAAAATGTGTTTAAAATATGCTATGTATTGTATACTATGTGTGAGGACTCAAAAGTTTTTTGTTTCAATCCTGAGACATCTGATCATTTCCCAGTACATCGGCTCCCTTCCTTCTCAAGTCAGAATACTGCTGTCCTGTCATTCCGTGGGAGTCAATATCACATAAGCTGCTCATAGAGGCATTTTGGAAACATATTAATGTCCATGAATCTCTAATGAAGTTGACACTGTTATCATTCATATGCTAGAAAGAAAATCTCCAGTAAGAGTCATTTTCTCGTGAAATGACTACTCTTTGCTCTCAGAGTTGACATCTGACACAAGGAAGTATTGGTAGCTCCAGTGTGGTGAAGTCCAAAGATGCTTGGGAAGTATCCTAAACACAAGAGACCCCTTATCACCTGTTCATTGTTATCTGAACTATCACCAGTCACAAAAATCTCTGCATTCAGAGATGCAGCTGACATGAGCTAGAGCCTAGGATCGAGACTGAATGTGAGGGGGCCAGGCCATCTTCACATGGCATACCAAACTCTTGGAACATATGTATTTTGGTCCTTTCTTAGGAGTTTCTCATTCTTTTTCCATTTATTCATTATCAAAATGGCACTGTTAAAAGGGAGCAAACAAGCAGGTGCCCCAGACGATCACACTGAGGGTTGGCTAATAAGAGTCCCACCACCACTAAAGGGACTGCTGGATAATTTCATATGTCCATAGGTGGGCTAGAATACTTAAAACCTCTGTTACCAAAGCCACTCTGAGTCACAGAATGTCAGAAACAAAAAGCTGTTTTTAAAACCTAATAAAAAGACTCAGTAACTCAAAAACTCATAGGAGCCAAAGGGGATAGAGAGGGAGAGAGAGAAACCTTATGTAATTAGGGTGGTGTATGTTAATATCCAATGGGAGAGTCAGTGTCAAGACAAAGAGTTTGTGTCTTGCTATAGGTCTACCTCAAGCTTGGTGATCAAACAATACATGTCTACAAAGTGACCACAGTCAATCAACCAGGTGCCAGTTTGTAATTTCTGACCCAACTCCTTCACTGTCAAGGGGGCCAGTGGGCACAACTGTAGTCACATGAGCCTGTAAAGTATAGTAAATATTATGTTTCAGCATCATTGTAAAAACTCAAACTCCTCCCCTCCAAGTGACTCCAAGTTGTTTCTAAGGCCATCACAACATTCTGCCTTAGTCACAATGTGCTGTCTACTCTGCTCTTTAAATTTCTTTCATTGGTTTTATTGAAATCCTGGGATTTCAGGCTTAATGCTGTGGAAGGAACTTCCCGAGCTAATACTGGTGGTACTTTTGTGAGCAACAGTGCTATTCCAAAGTGCTATCCCAATCCCCTCAATGCCAACTTCCACAAGGCACAGAAAACTCTCCAACTCAGCATAGCACTGGGTACCTGGCCTCCCAAGCAGCACTGGGTGAGCCCAGAAATGTATAGGCCTCTTTCAAAGCAGCCACTTGGCTCTCTCTCTCCATGTTGTCTTTCATACACAGCTCTGAGACAAACACAAACATCATCCATCAAAATGAGCCACTACTCAGGCAAGGTGCAAGCAGTGCCAAGAAACATTTCTCCCCACCCGCCCTACCAGCAAATAAACAAAAGTAAAATTTGCCAAGAAATTGCTTTGACTGAAACAAACCCAGAAATTTATATGAACCCAAGGAACCCAGCTACTTTGTTTAGAGCACTGAGTGGAGAAGGAAAAAAAAAACAAAAACCTTGCCTTGTCAGTAAAGGGAATCAGGACTTGGATTTCATTTCTGCAGCTATGGAGTGTATTCAGTTGTTTATGGCAGAGCGAAGGAACAATCTTCCTGAGAAGTCCTGAGTCCTGAGTCTCGACTTTCAGTGGCATTTATATAATTGGCAGTTTTCAGCCAAACTGTTTCATTGTCTACCCAGAGGATCTTCAAAGAATCTCACAGTCGAGTTTCAAGGATTAAAAAAAATAAACAAAATACCAAATTTCTCCAGAGAAGTTATGTCTAGCAAACATATGAAAATATTAGGAACACAGAAATAAAATGAGTGCAATCCTGCCTACCAGCCTGGCTATTAAAGACACATAATATGGTGCCGTCCAGCATGCAAAGAAAGCAGTGTCCTTTAAATTAATGATATCAAGTGATGTGGCTATTTTTTACATATATTTTTATTAGATATTTTCTTTATTTGCATTTCAAATGCTAGCACAACAGTCCCTCAAACAGTTATCATGGGTTCTGGGAAATTCCATTCCTACCGAAGACAACAGTACCGAAGACAATGAAAATGTGTGAACATAAACAAACAAATAAAACCCCAAAACCTAGTACATGGGTGTTCATAGAAATATTTGCTCTTATTAATTAGGGCAATAATAATAATAAACCAGGAACAGTAGGAAATTCACAGCTACTGATATAACAACTGCAATAATACAATGTAACAAAAGCTATATTGATGTAAACTTTTCTGTCTCAAAATACATTATTGTATGTATAGGTTTAGGAACCTCAGTATATGGCTCTTCCCTCTCCTTATGGAGTTTGGATGGTCCCCATTTCAGTTAGAGAAAGATCTTTACCTTGACATAGTCATATTTCCAGCATCTCTACTCTGTTGGCATGGTAACCAATACCTGTACTTAAGGGGCAGGTAGCATATACATTGTATGCATATTGAACAAATATATGGTTCACATCATAGGCCCATGATTAAATGGTATGAGACTTCTTCACACTATTCAGAATCATGAGCAACGTATAACTTATGAAGTCTCACGAGAAAAAATCAAGTCAGTAATAATTGACTTGATGTGGCCTAGAGATAGGGCCCTTCAGACAGAGATGCTAAAACTGTGACTTATAAATACCCTGCAGCAAAGTAAAACCTAGTCAAGGAACTGAGCCACGCTGGGCATTAATCACCAACTTTTAAAATCAGTGGATGAAAAATAACAAGCTAAGAGGTGGAAAATGGAATAATAAATGCATCTCAGGAGTTTACCTAAAATCACCCATCAATAATATAAACCCTATCTCTCAAGTGAGACAGCCAAGTGTTGCTGTCTCATGATATGTGGGAAGAGTAACATGATGACATCAGCACACCCTTGTAGGAAAAAGACACAATCACAATCCTGCCGAGCAAAAAAATAATACATAAACACATCTGATTTAGAATGTAAACTGTTCTACTAGACTTTGTTTATTTAATGGATATTTTATTTATTTACATTTCAAATGTTATCCCCTTTCCTGGTTCTCCCCACCCCCAAGAAACTCCCTACCCCATCCTCCCTTGCTTCTATGAAGTATTCCCCCACCCAACCACCCCCTTCACCTCCCTGCCTTGGCATTCCCCTATACTGGGCATTGAGCCTTCACAGGACCAAGGGCCTCTCCTCCCATTAATGCCCAACAAGGCCATCCTCTGCTACATATGCAGCTGGAGCTCTTTGGTTGGTGGTTTAGTTTCTTCTACTAGACTTTTAATGCTTCTAATGAGTCAATAGCTTAAAGAGGGGCAGAGATCTGTTTTATTTTTTAATTGGATATTTTATTTGTTTACATTTCAAATGTTATCCCCTTTCCCATTTTCCCTTCTACAATGCCCCAATTTCATCTCCCCTTACCCTTCTATGAGGGTACTCTCCTACCCACTCCCATCTTACCGCCCTAGCATTCCTCTACACTGGGGCATCAAGCCTTCACAGGACCAAGGGCCTCCCCTGCTACTGATGCCAGATAAGGCTCCTTCAGTCTTTCCCCTAACTCCTCCATTGGGGTCCCTGTGCTCAATTTGATGGCTGGCTGCGAACATCCACATCTGTATTGGTCAGGATCTGGCAGAGCCTCTCAGGAGACAGCTGTATCAGGCTCCTGTTAGCAAGCATTTCTTGGCATTAGCAACAGTTTCTGGGTTTGGTATCTGCACGTGGGATGGATCTCCAGGTAGGGAAGTCTTTGGGTGGTCTTTTCTTCAGTCTCTATTCCACTCTTTGTCCCTGCATTTCCTTTAGATGGGAGCAATTCTGGGTTAAAATTTTGTAGCCCCATCCCTCAACCTGGGGGCCATGCCTAACCTCTAGATATGGTCTCAACAGGTTCTCCTTCTCCTTTGTGGGGTATTTCAGATAATGTCAACCCCGTGGTGGCCTGGGAAGCTCTTGATTTCCAGGCATCTGAGACTTTCTGGTTGCTACCTCCAGTTCTCCACCCCCATTGCTACACATTTCTGTTCTCTGTTCAGTATCTTGACCCTCTGTACATCTCCTCCATCTCCTCCCATACCTGATTCTGGCCCTCTTTTTCCCCCTCCCCCTCATCTTTCACATGAGTAACTTGTGTCCCTTTTTTTCTTAGTCTGGTTAAGATTTATCAATGTTACAGACCTGGTTTGACTTTGCTGAACTTATAATTTTTCTATTTTCTGTTTTATGTGTTTCTGGTTTTGGTCTGTTTGTTATTTTTGTTTTGTTTTGACACTTCCTTCCTGAAGCTTCCTTTGAATTTAACTTGCTCTTTGTCTAGCTGCATAAGGCAACAGCTCAGTTGTGATTTTAATTCATTCCTCTTCTAACATGTACATTCAATTCTACCATTCCTGCTAAGAGCCGCTCTCTCTCTGTCCTATCCATTCTGATAAGCTATATTTTCACTTTTACTTCAAATCTGGTCAAAACCACTTCTCAGATATGTTTT
>LR749538.1:3497471-3691484 GCA_902729485.2 Mus minutoides
TTTTTTTTTTTTTTTTTTTTTTTTTTTTTTTTTTTTTTTTTTTTTTTTTGGTTTTTCAAGACAGGGTTTCTCTGTGCAGTCCTGGCTGTCCTGGAACTTACTGTGTAGACCAGGCTGGCCTCGAACTCAGAAATCCGCCTGCCTCTGCTTTCCAAGTGCTGGGATTAAAGGTGTGCACCACCGGTGTGCACACTGTCTGACTTCTGTTCTTTCAATGTGAGGTACATTCTCAGAATCAGTCCGCTTTGGTGGTAAGTGAGCACAAGCAGAGCTGTGTGTCCCGTTGTTGTCTGAAGGAGTCATATGCAGATGTCAGTTAGATACGGCTGGGCAGTGGTTCGGATAGATATAACTCATCTCTCCTGATTTGCTGTCACTATAACTATTAACTGCTGAGAGATGAGTTTTTAAAAATTTATTTATCTATTTATTTATTTATTTATTTACATCCCAAAGTCGCTCCCCCTCCCAGACCCTCCCCTTCTCCTCTGAGAGGGTGGGGGGCCTCTGGGTATCTCTCTACGATGGCACATCAAGTCTCTGCCTGATTAGGCACAGCCTCTCCCTGTGAGGTTAGACAAGGCAGCCATGAAGACTGAGCTGCCTCTGACAGAGGAGTTTAATATATCCGATGACAGTCATAGACTTGTCTATTTCCTCTACGTTCCTCTCAATTCTGCCTCGTGGACTGTACTGTTAGAACATAAATATTAGGGCTGTTTATCTTCTTAGTGAACCCCTTTGCCTCTCTATCCCTGGCCATTTCACTGTTCTGATAATAAGGTGTTACTTCCTATATCAAATACAAAATCAAAACTAATTTGTATTCCAGATGATCAACTAAGTTAGCTTTTAGATTTAAATGGTTAAAAATACTGGGTGGATAAAAGTGAAAACTAAAGAAACTGGTTTTTACACTACATACTTAGGTAATAATAGAATTTAAAATAGAATTCAGCTGAAATTATTAAGTTACAAGCAATTAACTAAATATAACTTAACCTAGAGAGGGGAACCATATAATAACAAAATTAATATTCCACTAGAAAGATCTAAGCATACACATACACACACATAAACACACATACACACACACACACACACACACACACACACCCCAAAGTAGCTAAGCATAGTAACACATACTTGTATTCCCAACATCATTCAGGAAGCAAAGACAAAAGGATTGCCATGAGTTTAAGGCCAGTCTAGCCTACATAGCAAGTACCAGGCTTGCCAAGTCTACAAAGCAAGACTCTTGTCCTTCCTCAATCAATCAATCAATATTCCAGGAACTAAAAAGTAAACCAGCAAAATATTGACATACTAAATGAAGAAATTTATAAATGTGCAACTCTACTTATTTAAATGAACTCTCAGAAAGAAGAGGCAGATAAGAAAATTATAACAATGTATAAAGTTCACATTACAATCAACAAATCTAATTTGACTAATATAGATAGAACCCTGAACTTTACAAATAAGTATGTTTTATTTTCTAAATAATATGAATTGGCTACCCAAAATAATCATGTTAGATAAATTTGTCTACCTTAACAAAAACTAAACTCTAAACAGGGGGAGGAGTCCTATGTTTTAGTCCATAATAACTACTCTTGAATAAAAGCAGGTTGTGTTCATTGTAACAGAACAAGGAAGGTGGCTCATACTCAAACTCACTTGGGCACAGCACATTTGTAAAAGCAGCCTCACAATGGAAGTATTAACCTCTTCTGCAGAAACTGTTCTGTGGCTATGTTCTCTGATAACAAGAAAGATGCTTTTTGCTGGGTGCTGGAGGCACACAGAATCTCCATATATAGTTCAAGTTGGTCTCCCATCATAGCCTCCCAATTGCCGAGATTACAGGTCCATGCCACATGGCTGGCTTAAAACTTTTTTTTTTTTAATGTAAGCATAAGCATTAAAAAACATACAAATCTTTTGTTGCCATCTGTAGGCCTCTTCATTTCACTGTCATCCACAAGATGAGTCATTTGAGTGCTGTGAATGTTGACCTCCAGGTCAATACCACACACTTCCATATTCATACCCAGGCTGACCCAGTTTTTCTTTTCTAGCTCCTGCCTACCTCAGCCAAGATTAGCAGAAAGGGTGAAAAACAGCTGTTTTTCTCTCCTTCCATGATGTCTCTGCTTCCCAATCAGGTTGTCTCTGGGTAGACAATTAAAGGTTATAAGTAGATTCAGAAGGAAGAACGAGAAAGAACCAGAAACACCCCCTGAATATACAGATCTAACCTGAGAAGTGACCGTGGGTCATGGTAGTTGGTCTGTTAATTACTTTTCCACTTTGTGGCAGGCTTCTTACACTCCCACTTCCCTGACAAGAAAATAGGCTCACAGTACATGAGCCATGGATGCACCCCAGCCAGTTCTGTCCTGGTGACATCTCTTAGTTTTCCTACTGGGCTCACATGATTCTTAAAGAGCCCAAGGCCCACACTGTCCTCAATGAGCATAAACTCGTTTCTGGGCATTCCTTCATCTTTGTTCTACTGATCATGGGGGATCTCCTGCTTCCTCTTGTCTCAGCCTGATCACCTTTATCAAGCAACAGCACCCACTTTTAGTCCTATGGGATCCCTATTCCTCCAGCATAGCACAAGGAGCTTGGGTTCTTCTGAGGCCCTCTGATTCTCTTGGACACAGGAGAGGTTGAAGTGGAGGCAGAGCTAGGAAGATGGAGTGTGCAATGCTTTAACTATCTACACAGGCATCCATTGCCTCTGACTGAATCCCTCTACATGGATGGTGGCTTTAGAGTACCAAAAACAGTTCCTACAGGCAGCTCCCAAAGACTAAACACTGTATTCTGGAATCTTCGCATCCAAATGAGGCCACTCCAGCACACTGTTCCATAATCAGCATCATTATTAAGCAGTGGAAGAAATAAATGCAGACAGGAGGAGGTCTTTCCCTTAATGATTCCCCTTTTCTAGAAACATGCATTATACCTGTGTGTGATGCTCTAGGGTCTCCTGACCCTAATCCAAGGCTGTTGTGTTCTGGGAATACCAGGAAGTCATGCCAGGAAGCAAGGAAGGGAATCATTCACAGGCAAGAGAGTCTGCTCCTTTGGGCTTTCCTCAAGCGAAGCCTCATCACACCAGTGATTGGCTAGCACTGTGAATTTACAAACTGCTTATTTTTCTCATTTCATATTCATTGTGTCCCCTCATGAACCTGTGCTATTATCCTGGTTTCTGTCCTCAGAACAGTCTATTGAGGCCCAGGAAGAGTTAAGTACTGGTTTTGAGTTATACAGATGGTTCATAGCACAGGAGAACTTGAACCTTTGCCCTCTCTCCAGGACACCACACTCAAGCCTATCCCCACATGAGCCCACACAGTCCTGGCTTCCTCTTACCAAACGTTAAGATGGCAATGTTTCAAAAGAGGAGGGAGGAAGAAAAGGCTAAATCTTCCTGCTATCCAATCTCACAGTTCAAATTAAGTTCCCCTAGGTAATTGCAAATATATTTGGAGCTGTATATTGCAGAGTCTCTTAGATATATGGTTTCCTGGGACTGCATTTATCATGTTTAATGTCCTTGCTCATTTCTGAGATTGGAGATAAGTCTCTGAAAAATGCTGGTCTAATAAGGAAGAAGCACCAAGCAAAAGCATCCAGATAGAATGTGGCCCCAAGGCAGGTCACACAAAGGTTTTGGTTGGTTTGTGATGTAGCCCACATTGTATTTTCAAAACAAATTAAAATATTTTCCTCTAGCTTATGCTCCTAATGCTGTGTGAACTACTTATGGCCGTCTTCTTGCCAGATGGAACAGTTTGGAAGAAGTAACTGATCTCATATAAGAGCCAGGGAGAGAAAGCAGTGTGGTATCTGTGGTACATGGTTAGAGAGCACTTGGCTCCCATATGGGTCTCTCACAAATGGCTTTTGTCAAAGGACCCATGACAGAATGTGTGCAGCAAACATCGGGGCGTTGCTACCAGCTGGGTCTCTCATTGATGATTCCAACCCAGATTAAGCTGATGACAGCAAGGTATCTAAGACATAGTTTTTTACTCTTTTGTCATGATTAAAAATCTTGTGTTTCATATGAACTAACCAGTACCCCCAGAGCTCGTGTCTCTAGCTGCATATGTAGCAGAAGATGGCCTAGTTGGCCATCATTGGGAAGAGAGGCCCCTTGGACTTGCAAACTTTATATGCCCCAGTACAGAGGAATGCCAGGGCCAAGAAGTGGGAGTGGATGGGTAGGGGAGCAGGGCGGGGGTGGGGGAGGGTATAGGGGACTTTCAGGATAGGATTTGAAATGTAAATGAAGAAAATATCTAATAAAAAATTGGAAAAAAATCTTGTGTTTCCTCAAAAAATAAATTAGCCTTGTATTTTTAATTTAATTCAAATTGGGGGGGAAGAGACTGTGTGGATACAGTTAAATAACTACTTTTTAAAAGTTTCACTAAGAGCTGGAGAAATGCTTTGGTGGTGAAGAGGACTTGATGAGGACCCAAATTTGATCCTGAGCATCCACAGGATGGTTGACAACTATCCTAGATTCTAGTTCCAGGTAACCAGATGCCCTCTTATGACCTCCATGGACACCAAGCATATCTATGGTACCATACATACATGCAGATGAAACACTCATACATAAAATGATATAAATAAACCTAATTCTAAATGTTTCAGTACATTAAAAGAAAATCTCTTTATTTATGTCACTTGTGGTTAATTTTTATGACTTAAGTTGGGATCAACTGACATGTGGTATCAGTTGACATGAAAGCCAAATTCAAAAACGTGGGCAATCAATCAATCATGCTTATATAATAAGGTCTCAATAAAAACTCTGAGGCTTGGGTTGCAATACCATTTGTAGACTAATACCATGGCAGAGAACAACAGAAACTTACATTCTGAGTCTCTACCCTACCCATATCTTCTATCTAATTTTTATTCAGTATCCTTTATTAAGCCATAGCCATGGTAACAGTGAGTTCTATATGTCCTTCTGGTGAATTATTGAATCATTTAAAAATAATCTTTACATTTATTGTGGTGTGTGTGTGTGTGTGTGTGTGTGTGTGTGTGTGTGTGGTTTTCTCCTTATACCTTGTATATATTAGGGTTTTACTGCTGTGAACAGACACCATGACCAAGGCAACTCATGGACAACTTTTAATTGGGGCTAGCTTACAGGTTCAGAGGTTCAGTCAATTATCATCAAAGTGGGAGCAAAGCAGAATCCAGGCAGACATAGTACAGGAGGAGCTAACAGTTCTACATCTTCATCTGAAGGCTGCTAGAAGACTGGCTTCCAGACATGAAATGGTAAACTAAAATAAATCTTTCCTCCTTAAGTTAATTTTCTAGATATTTGCCAGAGTAACAGATCATTAGCCAGCACAAATTCCACATAAATATACTCAAGGTGATGCAGAAAGGAGAATGGAAAGAATAGTATTAGCTTGACTATGAGTGTGAGTTCAGGTTGCAGTTAAGTGCTTAGATTGTTAGAAGTCCTGCTTGGTCCCTGTGATGCACACACTGTCAGTTAACCTTCATGGTAGACAGCCGGGCTTGTTGCTGGATTTATTCCACAGTTGGGTAAGGTAAAGTGAAAAGCGTCCAAAACTATATGGACTCAAAACCCTAGTCCAAACCCAAGCCCATCCAGGTTTCAAAAATGATGCCTCTAAAGTAGCCCTAGCCACACCATTGAATGCCTACTCTGGACCAGGTACACTGCTGACCAATCTCTTTTCTGTCAAGTCCTTAGAGATCATAATTCAAAAGAACAAGTGGTGGCATGTCCATTTCTGTCCTCAGGAAGCTCACATAGCCTCCTCTTATCATTGCATTGTGCTCACAGGCAACAAGTGGGATAGGGAGTATCAGAAGCCATGTGGTGGAGGAGTTGAGATGATACTGTAGACAATGCTAAAGTATATGTACTTCCAACCCTGCCAACTGACCCTCAGGCACTTTCTATTATAGAATGAGCTTTATTCAAGCTGGAACATGATTCATCTGTCAGCATTAACAATATTTTCCTCACTATAGCTGAGGTCTAGGGACCTTCTCTCATTAATGCTGGGGACACATGCTTGCTTCCAGGCATGGACATATCTGAAGGATTCATGTCCTCACTCCCATTTCTAGTCACTATTCTGCTTTATTCTCACTGTGTCAGGGGAAGGCTAGAGACAGAAATTCTAGCCTAATTACACTAACTAATGACTTGTCACAGCACAACAAACCATAAAATCTTTACTTAGTGGTGGGTTCCAGGTTTGCATATTTATTCTTAATTATGGCATGTCATAAAGTTAGAAGAACTTAGAATTTGCTTTGCTGTGATATTATGAACCCCTATTACATAATACTTTGTTTGGGGCATGTACTCTCTATAGATGTGCTCCCTAAAGGGGCTGATCATTAGTTGCCATCACATGATCCATCACTACAACAAGATGGCCCTTGCAATAATCACTAGTTATGCATATATTTGGAAGATTAAAGGGAGAAACATGTACTCAAAGCAAGCTTGGTATGACGACCTGAGCCTAGCTAGCTCTTTAAGCATTAACTGATTAGAAGCTTAAGATGGTCTCTCTTACTTCTCTTGTCCTAATGTTTCATTAAAAATTATAGTTAAGATAAGGTAGTTTCTAAGAATTTTGAGATATACTAATCAATCTTCTGTCTTAGAAAGCATCCATACTTTGTCAATGGAAACCATCCTGTTGAAAATCTTGCAAAGAGACATATACCCAACCTCTTCCCCTTCTGGCACCACCCAATAAACTCCCTTGATACTCTCCTAGATAGTGCCTCTTAGTGTTCTTTGCAGTATCATCTGTGGTTTTCATCAAAACCCTTCTTGAAGTGGTATTGGCCAGATTTACAGATAGACAGGTGCAGGAAATGGATGCCATTATCAGCTCTGCATAGTGCTAAAACCAATCCCCAACACCAATCAGGAGTTCTGGGGAGGGGCAGCTTGTTAGCAGTTTAAAGCACGTGACAAGAATGGTGCAGAGGACTGCAGTGTCCTCTTCAGAGTGTAGAGAGGAACATCTTATCCTGAGTGAGCCAGAAGTCCTGCAAGGGCCACCCTGGGCCCAAGAGAAATAGGATGTCATCTAGAAACTGCCAGTGAGTATCTGTCACCTGATCCACTAGCAAAATGAAAACTGACAGCCATCACACATTTTTCTCTTGGCCCGAATAGTAGTTTTAAAAATTCACATTGATTGCCAAATATTTAAAAATTCAGAGTTTACACAAAACTCTAGTCCTATAGCTTTTCTTTCTTTCTTTCTTTCTTTCTTTCTTTCTTTCTTTCTTTCTTTCTTTCTTTCTTTCTTTCTTTTTTATCTATGTTTTCCTGACACATGATGGTTGCTCATGTGAGTAGATAGTGTCCTTCAGAGACAGCAGGTCCTCCATTCTCCAGCATGCCTTCCCTAATTTTGTATAAATCTTCTTTGTGACTTCTGAAACCTCTAGACGTCAGAGTGTTAATATTACCCCATGTAGCAGGTGCTTTGGGGAGGACTCTGATAGGTAGAAGGTTATAATACAGGAGAGTAAGGGAGAAAATTCTGGAAACAAGAACAACCATGCTTGGAGGCTCTGACAAGCAGTGTGCTTATTGGGATCCAGAGAGAGGAGAGGCTGGCTTGCATCTACAGCATACTGAGAGGCTACTCTGTGCCAAGCCTTTTGCCTAAGGAGACAGAGAAGGCTTCATAGGAAACTATCAGAGTAGACACTCTAGAATAGAAAACTATCTGATAGAGAACATTTTAGATAGAATTCTATGATCAAAGCCTTATATACAAGTGAAGAGAGCTCAGATAACATAGAAACCATAGTGTGGATACAGCCTGGGTTACACAAGAAATCAGGATAAACAGGGGCAATGAGCTAAGTTTGAGGATAACAAGGAACAGAACTCTATCCTACAACCAACAGAATAGCATTCAATTTTTTTTTTGAGACAGGGTTTTTCTTTTTTTTTTCTTCTTTTTTCCAACTTTTATTAGATAATTTCTTCATTTACATTTCAAGTGTTATCCAGAAAGTTCCCTATACCCTCCCCCCTCCCGGCCCTGCTCCCCTACCCACCCACTCCCATATCTTGGCCCTGGCGTTCCCCTGTATTGGGGCATATAAAGTCTGCATGATCAAGGGGCCTCTCTTCCCAATGATGGCCAACTAGGCCACCCTCTTCTATATATGCAGCTAGAGACATGAGCTCAGGGGGTACTAGTTAGTTCATGGTTATTCTTCCACCTATAGGGTTGAAGACCCCTTCAGTTCCTTGGGTACTTTCTCTAGCTCCTTCCTGGGGAACCCTGTGTTCCATCTAATAGCTGACTGTGAGCTTCCACCTCCATGTTTGCCAGGCATTGGTATAGTCTCCCACGAGACAGCTATATCCTGGCCCTTTCAGCACTATCTTGCTGGCATATGCTATAGTGTCTACGTTTGGGTTTTTCTGCATAGCCCTGGCTGTCCTGGAACTTGATTGAGGTTGGCCTCAAATTCAGAAATCCACCTGCCTCTGCCTTCCAAGTGCTGGGATTAAAAGCATATGCCACTGCCAATTTCTTTTTTAGTCTCAAGACATTTAGATGATGCTAAACATGGTATATATTCAAAGTGTACAATGACTCTATATTCATTGGATAATGATTGTCATAAACTAATTGGCTAATGTAGCCATCACTACCCATGGTGAACCATAAGTTCACATAATGTGCTTGCCTGATAACTAAAAGCTTGTGCTGTTTTCATCAGTATCATCCAAAGTTCTATGTCCTGCCTCTCTCTGGTCACTACCATTCTACCTTTTGAACTATGGATTTACTGATGAATCTGATCTTACCATACTTTTGTTTTGACAAGGTACTTATTTTACTTAGCATTGCATAATCTAATTCATCATTCTTTCTGTAGTTGAGTAACATTCAACATATACATTCACACACAGGAACACCCTCCCCATGAATCTAATATACTTGATTTACCCAAACATTAAAGCCTACTTTAAATATGTTCAAGACACTTATACTAGCCTACAATTAGGAGAAAATTCTCTAGTAAAATATGTTTTTTAATAAAGGATTGACAATATCATGGTACACAGTAATGAAGACCAGTAGCTGATCCCCTTTGTGACTGTGTAGATGACTGATCTGCAGCTCATTGCCCAGCATGATAAGGGAGCACAGAGGCACACGTGGGAAGCCTGGGAAAGCTTAAATTTCAAAGTACAATTTCTAGAGAATACTTTTGTATCATGGTAAAGCCAATAACATTGATAAGTTGAATCGAAACCAATCAGAGGCAGACTATATGATGAGTTAATATCAATTCTCAACTTATTAAGATCTAAACTTTTCTGGGAAAGGAGATTCTATAAGCAACTGTTTAGATTTAGTTGGCCAGTGGGCATCCTTGTAAGGGAAGACCCACCCTAGAGGAAGGTGACACTGTTTCCCTGGGATCTGGTTCTAAACTGCGGAAGAGGAAGGAAGGCAGGCGGCTGGCTGAGCATAATCTCAGTGGATCTTATTCTTGACTCCAGAGGCAGCATGGCCAATTGCTTCACTCTCCTATTGCAGTGACTTTCCACAATGATACTCTATAACCTCAAACTGAAAGCTGACATAAACCCTCCATTCTCTATGTCATTTTTTTAACAGGGTGCTTTATAACAGCAACAATAAAGTAACTAAGACAGTGCAAGTCTAAGATAATTAATACAATAAGAATGATGGCCCCTGGCAATGCATTTGAAACCATATGGTCCATTTTCCTGTACAAGGAGCCGACAATACGTCTTCCCACGTCAAAGAAGTGGCTAAAGCCCACGAATTTACACCGTTCCACTCAAAGCTGTGCTCAAATACTTTTCATGGATACATGTTTTCATCATTTCTCCTTCTAGAAACATCCATGTTTTTTCCTGTTTGTGAATTCCTTCCTTAGGAAACACCCACTTAGGCTAATATGCAAAGAGGTTCTGGGCATTGTCTGGGGCGTCTTTGCCATGCAGCTTACTGAGAGGAAGCAATGTGAGAGCCCTCTGGGAAAGTCTCACATGTAACAAAATCAGAAAGTAATATCCTGTTTTGTCTGCACTCTGCACTAGTCCCGGTGTGTCCTGTGGAGGAATCCCTGAGTTTCTCTCTCCACTGGTTGAAAGATCAACAAACTTTTGGCTCCTAGCCCTACCCTAAAGCCACCCAGGGAATTACCCTGAAAACAAAATGTCATCAAAACTGAACCAAAGCTAAAGAAACAAAGCCTTAAAGGTCTGGCCCCACCAGATTGAGAATCCTAGAGCAAATATGTCCATGTTTGCACATAGAGCAAGCACTTATACCAAAGGTCATTAACTCCCAATTTTCCCTTTAAGGATGTCCCATTTATCTTCAAATAATTTCAAGAATCAGAATAACAGATGATCGTTATTAAGCACCTAAGAAAAATGTAGTGATAAAAATATACCAGCAATTGCAAAAAGGCTTTTGGGGGAATTTTAATTGTCTTCATCATAACAATGGCTTTTGCCCACTGGATGCCATCAATGAATGTACATACCTAGGCCATACCTCTTCAGCTTGGTCTGAAGCATCAGGAGCTTGCCTCCAAAAGGAGGCCTTTGAGAGTTTTCTTTCCCACACTCTCTCCCCAACAGGAGTCCTCCCCCTGCAGACTAAAGATTGCTGTGACTCAGGGAAAACAGCAAGGGCACAGAGCACTGTGTTTCTCTTAGGTTTGTTTTTTGTTTTTCCAAAGAGCAGAAATCACTGCGGTATCTGTAGAAAAAGGATGAGACTTGGTCAAAGTCCTGTAAAACTGCTTTCTGTCAGCCTGCCTGTGAGTGCAGGAGCCACCATCTCCTCACAGGCTATATTCTGGAATGCTCTGTTCAGTATACATACCATCAATGAATATCTTTAGGGTATGTGGCTTCATCTCAGGATTTAAAGGAAGTTATGCAGTTTCCCTGCTGAAATCTCATACTCCATGAAAGATCAGAGTTATCTGAACTTAACACAAGTGAGACATAAGAATGTGGTTACAAAGAAGATGTCTCCAGGATGTCACAATCTCTAATCCAATCTAAAATCCAATCTTATAAGGTGTTTATCATATACTAAAAGTGTAATCCATCAAGTAATATGTCACAAAATGTAAAATTTGGCTATCAAATGGTACCAGGTATGAGGTAACATGTTTTTAAGTTTATTCAAGTGCTATGAAGGCTCAAGATGCTAAATGTGTTCAATTTCATACAAATCATAAATGAAGTACCATAATTAAAAGAAATGATAAGGTCTTCCTAGTAGGTGAGTTCATAAAGTAAGCTGTGCTAGGGTATAGCCATGGAAGACAAGAAGGGCTAAGCAACTCTTTAAAGCTGGTACCTGGCATAGCATGAGGGTTCTAGTCCATAATTTACAATTATAGAGAAACAGTCTTGTGGTTTTCACCTAATAAGAAAACTTTACAATAGAGGCCTGAAAGAGTCTTTGAAAGAATGTGAAAGACTCATCTATATTACTAGGTAATACTACAGTGAACCTTAATCCATTATGACTGAGATCTCAGAGGAAGAAGAAATGCAGACATAGATAATATAAAAACTGAGACAGATGGAGACCATCTAAAGGTGGTGATCTATCCTGTTGACACTTTGGTCTTGAAATGCTAGCTGTGAAGTGTGAAGAAATGCTTTTGTAGTCTGTGATTCAAGCATGAAATCCTAATTTGTTCCAATTCTAGCTCCCAAATAATTGACACACAGATCTATTAAGTTTATTAGCGATCTGGAAGCCTAGGCTGAGCAGGTTCTGAGCGATTCTAACCCTCTAAGGCTGTTAATACCAGACAAATGCCCTATACTTGCTCACTCTGGTCCATGTGTGTCCTCATGTCGGCTCTCTCATCACAACCTCTTGAGGAATCCTCCTGGTCTCTGCACATTATTTCCTCTTCCCTCTTCTTCCCTCTTCTTCCTTCTTCTTCCCTCTTCTTCTCTTCTCTTCTCTTCTCTCTCTCTCTCTCTCTCTCTCTCTCTCTCTCTCTCTCTCTCTCTCTCCTCATTGTCCTTCTCCTCTTACTTCTCTCTCCCTGGGACCCCTGGCAGGGACCGGAAGTCCAGCCTTCCCATTTCCTCTGTCCAACTAATTGGCTGATCTGCTTTTTGAGAACCAATCAAAAAGTGGTGGAGAAGAGTGTTACAAAACACTGAGACTGGTAATGCTTTCTAAAAATAACACTACCAAAGTCTGCCCTGTACTCAGCTCTCTCCCAGGTGTAGAAATCAGCATTTGAATAAGACAAGGACATTCTTTACACAGTGCACAAAAAACATCACTCCAGCATACATTTCTGTTGTTTAAATCAGTAAGTCTAAGACACTTGGTTACAACAATGCTAGTAAGTCAGTATGCTCCCTATATATTACAGATTCCTAATCTCAGGCTCATCAAAACTAAGTTAGCATTTTTGATACTTTTGTGCAAAAAAAAAAAAAAAATGCTCTTGGAATTTTATACCCAAGCACTTCTCTGCCTCACCATTCACCACTTTTCATTTGCTGCCAGCAGCCATCTTTGCTTGCTCTCTTCATACTTAGAGCTCTCTCAAACCTGCTCAAAGAATTATAGTCCTACCAAAAGGTCCTTGAAGACCTAAGACATTTGCTGATGTTTTCTCCTCTACCTGAAATGTCTTTATGTCTTTGTATTCATAGCATGATTTATGATCCTTATAAGTTCAATTCGAAACCATATTCTGGGTAGGCTGCCCAAGATTACTATACCCAATTCTTCTTATATGTTCTGAGCATAGCCATTATTGTTTATGTGCTTGTATCTCACTTCCAAAGCATCAAGTTCCTTTATGGATAGGGCCTGGTGCATCTCACAAAGATTCTGGTGAATAGCAAGTACTCAATAAATGTTTAGAACATTCACCAAGTTTAATCAAACAAAGTCACATCAAATAAATTCATGTTTAAAGGACATTTCATGGGCAGCAAACTTTAAAGCAGGAAAGAACACACAGTAGACATTTTTGGCTGGAATTATATTGATAGAACATTTAACTCCTTCCTAAACACTTTTGCTACTATCAAATATATACAAGCATGTTTAGATTTATATTTGTCTATTATGGATTAAAATGATTTTAAATCTTGAGGCATCTTTATTTGGAATGAAGGCAAATGTGCCCATAGGCACATTGCTAGTCAAGTGGGACACACAGAATAAAAAGATAAACACTGTACAACTGAATCAGGATGCTTCTTCCACTTAATCAAGATGTTTGTATATAGTAAATGTCCGTAGATTATATTGCCCTATAGTAAATGTCAGAGCCTCCACGGGGCCTCTTTCAATTGTTCCCATCTATACTAATATTTCTCCTGTCTGGTGTTACAATAGGCTAAATGTAGAGTTAAATTGGCTTTTGGCTCTTGGCCTTCCTTTCTTGTGTAATGCTCCATAACTGTCTTCAGGAATGGAGAAGCAGCAGAGGAGACATAGGTCCTAATCCCAGCTTTACACACATATGCAGTAAGAATGAACTAGGCTGAATACTACTAGAGAAATGATATTGATGGAACATTTTCAGAATGGCTTATATCCATAAGGCTATAAATAAGAGATTCAGTACAAGAAGAAGCAACTGTGCCTTGGGATGTGGCCTAGCACAGCTTCCTTTAGTAGTTTGTCTTCATGACCAGAGACTCTGGTTATAAGTATGATAAAATATAGATTCTCCATCTCTTTCAGAGAGAGCAAGTCACTCACCTGTCAAGAGTGTTGGTCTTTATACCTAGTGACCACTCAATATTAACCCAGTTTTATATCTTCAACAGGAAGAACAGGGAGTGGAGACCCTGCTTTACCCTTCTTTTCACCATCCTGGACTGGCTAATCTTTCACTTTCTGTATGTTATAGCCATTAGAGCTCTGGCAACATGAGCCTACATTGTGACAATCACTGGTATCATGTGTCTTGATGATAATCTGGATGACTTATGTGAGAAAACGCTGTGCACAGTCATGCTGTCCTTGCATGGAGGTATGAGTGGAGGGTGTTTCAGGGGGACAGGGATATGTTGCATGAAGAGTTTTTCAGTAGTCCTTAACATAGGCAAAGAAAAACTGGTGTTCGGTTGTTCTGCTCTTGATTATGAAGTTACAATTTGTGTTAAAGTCATATCATTCTGACAAGAAAGATGAGAAATGACAAGGATTGTCATTGATGGGGTCAGCCTTGAAATCTACCAGTTGGAACTCTGAGCCTGGAAGCAAAAAGAGAAGTGACTAGGTTCTACTTGGTGGTATTAAAAATAGACTTAATATTAAAAATATCCCTTAAAGAAATGAAGGGATAAAACAGAAATACCCAAAGGAGTATAATAAAATCACCACACTTTACAAATTAATTGGTAGCCATTGTAGTAATCACTTAGAAAAGGGTTTTGAAAAACTCATTTTCATCTTTGGGTTACATCATTCCTTGCAAAGTCTCTAAGTTACTAAACTTATATTAAATATGACAAAGGAGATATAAGCAACTGTTAATGTCTCTGGAAGAAGAAGGCACAATGGGAATAAAAATAAAAATATTAAAACATAGAAAACTGATATTTAAAATGACTGAACTGCAACAAAAAAAAACAAAGAAAAAGAAAAAAAAATCCCACAGATAAAGTAGGGAAGTTTAAAGATAATGGTGTCCCAGCAGATGAAAACATTAGCTATGTTCTAGAGTAACTGGGCATCTTTGTCAAGTGAGACAACGCCAAGAGAAGAAGAGCACAGACACCTGACCCCTTAAATAGCCAAATGGTGCCATCGATAACAAAGTGCAGATATGTGTGGCTAGATATGTGTGGCTAACACAAGGAAGAAAAGTACTCATGACTGGTCAAATTGAACAAAAGCAGATGTTCTCCTTGAGGTTTCAGAAAGGGTATTCAAGGCCTTAGCCAGCCTGGAAAGACCAGGAGATTTTTGGACCATTGGATCACCAAGTCCAGTGCCACACTCAACAAGGACATCTTAGGCTTCCTCCATTCAAAGCATCTAGCATGGACCAGGTATCTTCTACAGAGAATCCAAGCCTCGTGAAGTTCATGTTTTCATTCTAAAACCATCTCTTCCTCCAGACAGATAAGATTAATACCATTTTATGCACAGCTCTGATAACTTCTCTGAACCAGCTCCATTCATAAGTCCATTGAGCCTACTTGGATGGAGCAAGAGTGAAATTCTATAGACAATAACACACTCTGGGATGTAAATGTTCTTCAGTGTGGCCTCACACACATGAAATATGGTCAGTTACTTACTCTAGGCTAATTCTTGTCTCTCAGTATCCTAGAGGGTACACGAGTTAAAAATTGATTCATGGGGCAATTTCAAAAGCAGAATCTCCTATTCTCACCCTACCACAATAAGCAGTTCCTGCACAGAAAATGCTGATACTTCCACTTAATAAATCCTTCCTCATGAAGGCACCCTTGATAGCCTTGTCTTGACAAATACCATCTGTAGCACTAGTCCTGAAGTAGTAGTTAAAATCTTAGTGCTTAATCCATCCTTAAATGAGCATTCTAAAGACAGAGCAAGAAAGGTGCTGTTTTCTAGGATTGTTTTGAATGGTACCCTTTTCTGATGGATTGCTTGATTTAAGTGACCATAAATTTGTTCAAATTGAAGCTTCCTAGAAGCATAATATTTCCGAGAACAGCGATGACTAAATTAGGAATGGTGAGTAAATACATCTTATTTTCTTTAGGTAGTGGAAAGTAATGCATCTTGGTTGGATTAATCTGTCTACTCTAACATAGGTAATGACTTCATTTTGATGGGCAGTGAAAAAGCTAAGATCTATTTGCCAAGAACTATATTTTCTGTAGGTGTGAAGAAATAATAGAATAGTTGGAGCTGTGAATTAATATTCATTAATTTTAAATGAATAAATATTCATTCTAAATATAGAATTATATATATTATCTACTCTTTATGCAAACTTGAATGAAGAGCAACCATTAGCCAATATTTCCTTAACCTCATTTACACACAGTGTGTTCTGGGCCCTTAAACACCATGAAATGAAAAATATGAATGAATTGACCTGTAAGTTTTTTTAAATTGCTCTTATCTCTAATTTCATACCAATTGTAATTTTTTTTCTTTTACTGAAAATAAGATTGATTCTTTCTTCATACAACATGTTCTGATTATGGATTTTTTTTCCTCCCTCTACTCCTCCCAGTTCCTTCCTACCCCCTCTCTCATTTAGTTTCATGCCCTTTCTGTCTCTTTTAGAAAATAAACATGTAAAAGACATATTAATAAAATAAAATGACATACAAAACAACCAAACAAGAAAAAGAGACAAGGAAAAGGCACAATATACTCCTATAGATGTAGAGACACACACATTTGCAGACTCAAGAACTCTATAAAAACCCAAGGTCAGAAGCCAATATATACGAAGGACCTATATGGTAGAGAAAACAAAACAACAGCAAAACACTCTGACACTATTATGAGGCAAGGAATCTTACAAAGAAGCCCCTGAGTTTCTTTGCTTCCTACTGCTGGCCATGGGACAGTCACTTAAGCATAGTTTGTTTTCCCAGTAAGACTCTCTTAAACAAAACTAATTTTTCATTTGCGAGTGGTTATCAATTAGAAATAGGATTGAGTTAGGGATGGAGATATGCATCCACTTCTCCTTTCAGCTCTTGGACCCCCATCTGATACAGATGAGCCCTGTGCATCCTGACACAATCTCTGTGAGTTCATATGAGTCCAGAAGGCATTGAATCTTGGTGTCTCCTCCGTTCCCTCTGACTCTTATACTCTTTTCATCCTCTCTTCTCTTGAGAGGATGAATTTGATGAAGATATCCATTTTAGGGCAGAGTGTTTTGAGGTCTCTTGCTTTGCATAGTTTTTGGGGGGTGGGTCTCTATATTTGTTCCCATCTGCTGTAGTAGGAAGTTTCTCTAACAACAGCGTAGGAAAGCATGGATCTATGAGTATAGAAAAAGGTCATTAGGAGTCACTTTATTGTTATGTTCCTTTAGCAGAACAGTGGGGTTTGGTTTTCCCATAGGTCCTTGGACTATTTAGTCTCAGGTTCTTGGCCACACAAGCAGTGTTTGTTCCATCTCATAGAATGGACCTTAACTTAAATTAGATATTGATTGGTTACTTCTGTGCCATTATTGCACCAGTATATCTGGCAGGTCACCCTCAGAGATTAGAGAGTTTGTATCTAGCTTAGTGTTTACCTATCTTCTTTTATAGTATGCAGAGTATGTAGCTTGCAGGTACTATTATAAACTAGTATCATGAATACCAGTCTATAAGGGGCAAAGGCACTAGGTATGCACCAGCTCAACTTCTCCATGTTCAGTGACTGTAACTAGGGGGATACCTTGGAATGGAACTACAAAAAAATTATCCTGAATAAGGTAACTCTGGCCCATAAAGACAAATATTGTATGTATTTGTTTATATGTGACGTTGTCTATTAAGTCATTGACAAGCAAGCACAATCCATATGACCACAGAGGTTAGGCAGAGGGTAAGGGACTAGGGACAGGGGTGGGGAGGTACACAGCTCCCTTGAAGAGGGAATAGTTATGGATGGACAGTGGTGAGGAGACTGGAATGGGAAGATCAAACACGGAAGTGGAGGAAAGAGGGAATGAGGAAGGAAATATGTGCAGGGACAACTCAACTAATGGCCATTTGGGGGTTCTAATAGAAACCTAATACAGTAGAAGCTTCCTATATATACATATACATGAATGTGATGTCAATGAAATAACCAAATAATGCCAGAGACAGAGCTCCTGCTGGACACCTCTGGTAACCAAATGAAGCTTCTATTATTGGGAATGGGTTACATCTATCTAGTTGTCAGCCATAGAAGTCTTGTTGGAACCATCAAACAACCCAGACTATTACCAAGGCTATTGATGGCTCTCAACAAACTGACAGTAAGGCCCTGTTGCTGGAGAAAACACCTACATGAAACAGTTTTCTAAGTTATAAGGCTAACTCTTCTGAAATGCAGCACTAGAATTTCCTGGTAGATTCATGGTAAAGATCAGAATTCCTTCTGGGTTTTCCAGTCTTCACCTTTGCTGTTGAGAGTGTTTAATATGTAACACTACAGGTCTATTTAAGATGATGAGTATAGTTCCAGTTGTAATCATTATAAGTGCTAAAATTAAATTAATGTTGGCACTAGACACTGGATGTTGGACACTATTTTATCAATTTGCATATATTAGTTTTGTGAACTCTGAAAGATTAGTTTCCTTCTCTCCTTAATCATTAAGGTACAAGAAAGCTAAATTAATGACTAGCGAATGAATAGCTGAATTTTGAACTGCTCCTCCCCCATCTTGTTCTCTTTCTTTTTAGTTCTTCTTATGTTCTACTCACCTCAGTAAGGACAAAGTGTACATTCACAGTACAAAGTGTCTTGTGCATAAGAAATAGATGTATAGTCTCACCTTGCAAGGGCAGGTACTTTCCATCTAATTATGTAATAGCACTTATGGCCTTGGGCCAAGCCAGTTATTTTCCTTTGCCTAAGCTGCATTATGACCCATGGTCCAGGCTCACTGATCAAGATGGATGGATTTACCTCAATGATATTTTAACAAACTTGGGTACTTAATATAGATCACTGGCCCCACTAACTGTACTTCTGAGAAAATATCTAAACTGCATTTTTACAGCCACTATTGGTTAATCCTGAAAAATATTAAATAAAATCTCCTATAGAATAGGACAACGTCAGTGCTGAATGTCTTTTAAGGACATCAAACATTTTTGTGTGTGGTAAATTTCAACATTATAGTCTTATGTAATCTTGTATCACGTTGTAAAAAAATCTATGGAAATTCCATTCTACATTTCTTTTAGTATTAGGTGTTTTACACACTGATTAGACTGACTAGTTATTGGGTATTCATTCACACTTTCATTACCGATTACAATGTCTCTGGTTATATTAAGTTCCAGAATTTACAGAATCTGTAAGTTTTTAAATAGAGAAGTAGAAAAATTAGCAGTCCTCTCAAGTTGTTTTCGGTTTTCTCTGAACATTTGTTTGTTTCTAAGAGTCAACTCCCAATAACAAGGACCACAATTCACATTCTATCTCTTTCTCAAATATAATAGCCTGTGACCAAAGAGCAAGGAGCAAAAATGCCAGCAAAGTAGAAGGATTTGTTGGTAGTTGTCAAGAGTAGATGACTGGTACCCGGAAAAAAGTGAATGCACAAATGCAGTGCCTTGGGAACCCCTCGGGAATATCTGCCCTTCTAAACATGTTGGCTGATCATACAGATCAAAACCAGACCTTTCAGCCTGGATTATTTCTTTTTCAAACTCACTGCTGTGTGAGATTTCAGAAACACTTGCCCAGACCATTGAGATGAAAACTTAAGGGTTCTTTGGAAACTCAGTTGTGTTAGATGGTGTTTTGTTGGGACAAACAAGTGAAGGAGCATTTTACCTGAAACAGACACAGGTGAAAGGATGTTCTACAAAAGCAAGCCCATGAAAGGATACGTGATGAAGGATTCTTCGCTAAAGATGCGCATGTACAACGATGCCTTGCGTTGTGTAGTTGAGCTGCATTTGTCATAACTCCATAGAGAGAAATGCACCAAAAAACTTCTGGTGGTGTGCTGTCATTTCTTGCCCCTTCCGTAGACTCAGGCTGGTTGGCAGAGTGATGTCAGCTGAGACAGATGCACACACTGAGGCAAGACATGTGGAGGACACATGATATTTTGAATATAAATAGGGCCCAATGAACTGTGACGGAGGCGGGGCTTGGCTTGCTCATACAGCTAGCAGTACAATGCTTGTTGGTCTCAAGTCTTTGCTAATCTTCTCTTTGCTGAGAGAGGCACAGCTAAGAACTCCTGGCATCCCTTCTAGTCCCTCTTACTAACTCATGCTGAAGCAGACTCCTAGCTGTCTATGCTGGCCAGTGCCACCACGGCTGATTCGTGTTTGCTCTCCCGACTCTACCTAGCTGGACTGCAGATGTATCCATTAAGTCTTTGCAAGTGGGTCGAGATGCTGCTGCTGATCTGTGAACTAAACTGCTAATTTCCTTACACCTCTGATGGGAGTTGCCCAAAGAACCATTTCTAAGCAGGTTCACTTCCTCTGTATCCTTTCTTTTTCACTACCCCTGGGTGGGTGGTGGGCTGGAAGGGAGGTTAAAGTGATTATGAACCCCAGACACTACTGCAGATGCCAAGAAGTGCTTGCTGACTGAAGCCTGATATAGCTGTCTCCTGAGAGGCTCTTTCCGAGCCTGGCAAATACAGAGGTGGATGCTCACAGCCAACCATTGGACTGTGTATGGGGTCTCAAATGGAGGAGTTAGAGAAAGAACTGAAGGAGCTGAAGGGGTTTACAACCCATAGGAAGAACAACAATATCAACTAACCAGACCCCCCCCCCGAGTTCCCAGGAACTAAATCAATAACCAAAGAACACACATGGAGGGTCCCATGGCTCCAGCTGCATATGTAGCAGAGGATGACCTTGTTGGACATCAATGAGAGAAGGGGCCCTTGGTCCTGGGAAGGCTCCATGCCTCTGTGTAGAGGAATGCCAGGGTAGGGAGGCAGGAGTGGGTGGGCAGGTAAACGAGCACCCTCATAGAATCAGGGGGAGAGATGATGGGATAGAGGGTTTCTGGAGAGGAAATAGGGAAAGGGGATAATATTTGAAATGCAAATAAATAAAATATCAAATAAAATTTAGAAAAAAATCATTAAAAATAAGCTTTGAAAAAAATAAAGTTCCTGACCATGCCAATATCCAACTGCCGATAGAGGCTAGATCTCTGGGCCCAGGTTTTTACTACTCTCTTTGCCAGCGCTGGAGAAAAACAAGACCTGAGCAGTGAAGCAGAGACTGCCGCTATGTCCAGCGAGAGCACTGAGCCCATGTGGAAACAACAGAAGAGAGGTGACCGATGCCAGGCTAGAGGCCTGGCTATCCCAGTTCTTCACTGATGCTGATGGAGAACCCTGGTTACTTCTTTTTCCCTTTCCAAACTGAAATCTGCTTATATCCAAGTTACTATACAAGCCTAAAGCAACAGACAAAATAAAACAAAAATTAAGAAATATAGAAAATATGCAAGAATCTGGACATTTTCAAAAGGTTCTTTAAAGAAGCACTTCAACCATCATTTGGTTTGAGTTTTAGGTTTTGTGGTGGTGGCAACTGACATGGGGGCCTTATTCACACTAGGTAAACATTCTGCCACATGCCAGCCCTCATAGTCATTTTGAAAAAATGATGTTCAATAACTTCTTTGTAACCAGTATCTCTCTCTCTCTCTCTCCCTCTCTCTCTCTCTCTCTATCTCGCTCTCACTCTGTGTGTGTATCTGTGTATGTGTAGTGTGCATGTGTGTACATGTATGTGTATATGTATGTAGATATATTCACCTATAAATACAGAGACCAGAGGCTGATTTCAGGTACCTTCCTTTATAGCAATCACTTTATTTATTTATTGAGATAAGATATCTCACACAACCTGGAGCTTGGCATTGAGATAGAGCCATCTGGCCAGTGAACTCCTAGACTTGACCTGTCTCTATCTCCTTCCATCCCCAAGTACTGGGATTTATAGGCATATACTTCTGGGTCTGGCACTTATGTGGAAGTTGAGGACTGAAACTCAAGTCTTCATGCTTGCACTTTTCCCAGTGAACCACCTCCCCAGCCCTCAGATCACTTTTAAACACTAATACGTCCAGCTAAAATGAGTGGCAATTGGGGGATAATTCTCCGTGGGTTTCTATGTCTGCACATTTTTCAAGTAGGGGAACTGATTCCCAATTACAGTGAACTACCCTTTAAAGTCCTATGAAACTACCTTGGAAACATGTGCCCTTTCAAAAGAAACACCAGGCACAATCACGGTGACATAAGTACCAGGCAGGAAAGGCGGCTTTTCCTGTAATTCCAGCTTTAGAAGGCAGAAGCAGGGAGACCTCCAAAGGGGCTGGCTAGGGAGACTAACCCTATCTATGAATGAACTATGGGTCTGATTAAAAGAGTTACTTTCTCTAGTGATGTAGCTACTAGCAGGTTGCCCTAACCTGGGCGAATAACCTTTCATATGTGCTCAGGTGAGAAAATCTAATTAAGTCAGGGGGCCACATATTAAACAAAGAAGGGGTTCATGCAAACATGAAGGGGGCTTATTGAGACAAGGGGTTCTTCTGAGAGAAGGGTAGAGATGAGAGAAAAGGATGGGGGTAAAATAACTAAAATCCATTATATAAATGGATGAGAACTCAGAGAGGAAAACAGTTTAGCCAAAGGACAGACCATCTCTCAATGACTAAGGCAGAAGAGCAACCAAGACTAATGCCGGACGTCAATCTCAAACATCCGCATGTGCATGCGCACATACTTGCATGTGTACATACATATAATGTGCCCTCACACATACAAATAAATACATGTACATGCACACCACACACAAATAAAAATGGAAAAGAAAAAAACACAGTATGGGTGGATATGCACACAGAGAGCAGATGTGAAGGATGGGAAGGCTCTGATGCCTTCTTTATTTCTACTGGATATGTCTACTCATTGTAGATGGCGATAATAAAAGGAAGGCATTATTTAGAGCTTGCTTTGAAAAAGTTGCTACAATGATTCACTCTGGAGACAAACAGAAAAATAATCCTGGGGTGGGGTGGGGTGCCTTGTAATAAACCCAAATGTACTACTCTGCCCCCTTTCTACCCCCCACCTTTACTCTACTCTTAGCTGTCACAATGAAAAATTGGCCAGGGTCACCAAGTCCAAAACTGTTCTTCTGCATGGCATTTTCTCTGTGAAGAGCACTTCCTTCTGCAAGAGAGCAGAAATGAGTCCTGGGGAGAACAGCTGTTCCCTTCACTGCACTCTGACACATGCTGGAGATGAAGACACGGGGCGTACACAGCATCCTCATTCCATTTGCTGATGTGCCTGGCACAAATGCCAAAGACAGCTACAAGTAGATTGCTCCCCGGGCTCCAGTGAGCTAGAACATCTTCATTTAAGTCATGCATAGCCTGGATTTTTTTTTTAAGAGGAGAAAGATGACTTTATGTGGTAGTTGCTAAGCAGCAGCGCTCTCTTAGGGGAACTCAAACATACAGCAGTTTGCAGAATCTCAGTGGGAAGCCAGGCTGTCTTCTTTAAAGCACTCTCCTCATGTGACCCTTACTATCTTCTATGCAGTCTCAGTCCCCTTGTTTGTTTTTAACTACCCACCATTCCTACACCTCATTAACTAGTGATGGACTGGGAGAGGATTTTTGTTGCTCTCTCAGCAAGCCCAGCTCACTGAGAGCCTCCAGACAGCCTGATCTGACAATAACAGGGAAAGTAAGGATTCACAGCCTTTCCATTACTGTTTGTTTGTTTTTTTTTAATGCACAAATGGAAAACATAGAGAAGTACAAGGCAATAAAATAAAAATGCAATTTCACAATATAACAGTCGGTGATGAATTTGGTGCTATTCTGTTTACAGACATGGAACAGAATTGTGACAGTGTACGTCTAGAAGTTAGCAGGCACTTCATTCTGATAAATACTGCTACTAAAGGTAAGAACACAATTTTATGTCAGTTTTGTAGTGAATCTCTTTATATTACAGATTTCCATACTTGAGCAATATTTTGTCACACACATGCATATACCATTTTTTTTCTATTACATTTTTAACAATTTACTAAATTTTGGCTGAACGATCCTTTAGAGAATGGTTTTACAGGATTTTTGTCAATTATGATCTCAGTTAAGGTACTTTCAAAATTATTGACATCTGTTATTTTTTACTGTGTTAGCATATTAATTACTTTCAGATGTCATTTTTGACATTTTATATTGTTAAAATATAATCTGTTGTTAAATACATGTATGTTTTCCTCCTGCCTTAGTTAGGGTTTTACTGCTGTGAAGAGACACCTAGACTAAAGCAACTTTTATAAAAGACAATATTTAATTGGGGCTGGCTTACAGGTTCAGAGGCTCAGTCCATTATAAGGTGGGAGCATGGCAGCATCTAGGCAGGCATGGTACACGCAGAGCTGAGAGTTCTACATCTTCATCTGAAGGCTGACAGTGGAAGACTTACTTCCAGGCAGTTAGGATGAGGGTCTTATAGCCCACACCCACAGTAAAACACCTACTCCAACGAGGCCATACCTTCTAATAGTGCCATTCCCTGGGCTGAGCATATACAAAGCATCACACACACACACACACACACACACACACACACACACACACACCTAAAGAGGGGACCACACAAAAGTAGGAATCACCCTTGACTATTTCTATCAGACCATCTCAACACTGAAAAGCAATCCTTAGTTGCACCCAGACATCCAGCTCTTGAAAATACAAGTATCAGAAGTGAAGAACCCTCAGGGAACCTGTCTTCAGAGAGCTATCAAGGCGTTTGTTTAGTTTGCTTCACTCCACCATCCTTAGAGAGGCAGTGAGGGGAGGGATTTTCTCCTCCATCCAATCAAGTGAGACTAGACATGTTCAGATACTACTTGAAGATCTGTGTGTATCTCCTGAAGGCTGGGGACATGGGTGATGAAAATCTGGGCCCAGAAGCTTTCTTAGAAGATGAAAGAGAGAAGGGGCCACTCTCAACTGACTACATGACTTCCTACCTTGGAGGGAGTAAGAGTATCTTGTGCAGCAGATGGAACAGGAAGCTATACTGACTCCTCCACAAGGGTCTTGTTAACAGATGACCTACAGTGGATAGATGGGTAGACTGCAGAGGTCCAGGGTCTGAGGGAGGAATGAAGAGCAGTTATAGAGAAAACCATGGGGCATCCCACAGATTCCCATCTGAGGGCTCCAATGATGGTGCTCCCACAAACTCATGGAGTAATCTTCATTAGAATGAGGTCTTGGACAGGAAGATGGCTCAGTGGGTAGAGTGTCACACAGCATGAGAACCTGAGCCAGGTCTGGAGCTCCCCACGGAAGGGTAAAGATGCATGTGCCTGGAATCCTAGTGTTGAGGATAGAGAGACAAGAGGATCTCTGTGACTTGCTGTCCAGCCAGGCTACCTAAATTTGTAATCTCCAGGTTTAGTGAAAGAGCCTGTCACGAAATATAAGGTGGAGAGCAACTGAGGAAGACATTTGATGTTGACTTCTGATCTCCATACACACGTGCTCTTACATGTGTGGACCAGCACAAATGTGTGTGTGTATGTGTGTGTGTGTGTATGTGTGTGTGTGCATATGTGCACACTTATATTTGTGTGTGTGCATGAAGGCATGTATGTACACATGAACACATACACATATATGCACATGCACAAGTCCCCTTGGTCACAGCCCATGCACTCCACCCAGTAATCATCAACACACCAGGCAGCATGACCATTCTTACCCTTCTTCCCTCCTTTCCCTTCAAAGAAGTCAGGGAACCTTATAAAGCTAGGAGTTGAGAAGCAAGCAAGACTCCTTCCTTACAGTGAGGACAAGTGGGCACTCTGTCCCATTACTGGAACCTCCTGTCCAGTGTTGATGAAGAAAATATATTCATTAAAAACAATTATGAACTACATATTTGACACCTGGATACCTGTGTAAATATCTAAATAATCTAGCCTTTATATAATTTAGCCTTATTTTATAAATTTTATCTAGGTCCTTTGGTTTTACCTACAGTATGAATACAAATGCATATAAAATAATAAACTAAAAATGTAAATATTAATCACTAGAATTGTGTACATGGTTAATTTTCAGGATAGGACAAATGAAACATTTTTTAAAATAACTTTAGCACTTGTAAGCATTTAGCAATGAATAGAGAGCCATTTATGTTCACTGAGAATAACATATGCTAAGTTCACACACATTGTTTTTCTCTCTCCTTTTCTCTCTCTTTCTCCCTCTCTCTCTTTTTCTTCCCCGTGTGTGTGTGTGTGTGTGTGTGTGTGTGTGTGTGTGTGGACACTGCATCTATGAGGCAGCGCCCCACTATGGTTCAGCCTCCCAGATCATTTGGATCTGAGGCCTATACCACTAGGCTTGGGTTTTATTTTGGATAAAGTTATTTACTGAGGATATTTCCATAGATATTGAATTTTAATTTCATGCATTGTTTATTTATTTTGGTGAAGCCTCTCTTGGTGCCCTTCTATGTGAGACTGTAGAGTATGAGTGTAGATTCTCAGCTACTTAAAATTAGATCTGAACAGTAGTCCTGTATCCCAAGTAGGAATTACCAGGAAAGACTTTTAGTCTTCCTTGTCAGACATTTTAATCAATTTGTGGGACAAGATATACATGTCAAATTTCAAAATGTCACAGAGCTAGCCGGGCATGGTGGCACATGCCTTTAATCCCAGCACTTGGGAGGCAGAGGCAGGAGGATTTCTGAGTTCGAGGCCAGCCTGGTCTACAAAGTGAGTTCCAGGACAGCCAGGGCTAGACAGAGAAACCCTGTCTCAAAAAACAAACAAACAAACAAACAAAAAGTCACAGAGCTAGGAGAGGGAAGGAACCAAGTGGTCAAAAATTATCAAATTTGAGCGGGGAGAGGGAGGAAATAAAGAAGGGATAAAGAAAGCAAGAAGGATAATGGAGCAGTTGGAGAAGGGGAAACAATGATCAGAGTGTATTGCTGTGGGTAGCCCTGGGGCTAATTATATTTGATGTTAATTCTGTTCTCCTGTGTGTGGCTTCAAACAAGGAATGAGACAACACTCACGTGATTTCCTGTAAACCTGCTTAATTTGTAAAATAAAGGAGAGTTGATGATTGGGCAGATAAAAGGGAAGGTGGGGCATAACGGGAGGAGAGAGAAAGCAGGTTTGAGAGAGAGGCAATGGCAGAGGAGGAGGAAGAAGGAGGAAAGCTGAACAGAAGCACACAGCCTAGAGAAACCTCAAGCTCTAATGGGTCTCATAAGATGGGAAAGGTGGTAGTGTAGCAGTAGATCTGCCTAATCTAGGCACACAGCATGTATTCATATTAAGTGAGTTGTGTTGTCATTGCCAGAGCATATTTGGGTTGGAGATTTACCGCAATAATATACAGTATTTTATATATATATATATATATATATATATATATATATATATATATATATATGAAAAGGAAAGCAATGTTAAATGATCTTAATAGCTTGAAACAAAATATAAATCTAAGTTAAACTAAGAAAATGGGCGAGGTCTTATGTAAATAGATCTGTCACACAATCATAGGCTGGAGGAGCCTTGAATTTGGCAGATGTTCAACTCAGCATCAACAACCAAACACATCTTGTACATCCTAAAAGAGGAGACAGAGGTTGATGCAGAGGGGACTGGTATGATGTCACAGATTAGAGGTCCAGAGAGCATGTGGCACTGAGTAGGTCATCCTTCAGGAATAGTGTCAGAATAAATGCCTGTGAAATCCAGCGCAGACAAAGCAAGAAGTCCAGATTCAGATCAGTGACTGCCTTAACCAAACTCAACTAGTTCTCTCAGAACTAGAATGGAGTCTAACAGATGCCCCAAGTGGTCTATGGAGACGGAGTCTTTATACTCCTGCATTAATCATTTGCTGGATGTGGACTGCCCAGGGAAAGAAAGGGACATGACCTTGGAGGAGGAAGATCTTTGCAGCTGAGCAGCCTCTGAAGGGTTGACAGTTGAACCCATCTACAGACAGCACTGCCAGCAGCTGGGTCAACAAATCCTTCGGTGAAGGGGTTTCTGGGCCATGCATCACAGTGTCCTCCACAGTGGGAAATCCCAGTGCCTGCTCCAAGCCCATAGAAATGTTGGGAGAATATATTTTTTAAGATGTTTTTAATACACGGTTAAGCATAAAAAAGCAAGAACGGATGCCAAAAATGAAGAGCGAGCTGAAAGGCAAAGCCCAAGATGAAGATACATGCCTCATGAGAATACAGTTTAAGTTCCTGGAGAAGGAAATGAAAGCCTTCAGCTGCTGATCCCCACCGCCCACCAGAAACAACAACCTGCCACACTACCAGTGGGTATGTGTTCAAAGATTCTGACTCTCCAGGTATGAACTCTAAAGTGAGACCTTAACATAAAACTGATCCAAATGGTGTCTCAGGCATAGATCCTTATCCGAAGGAGAACTCAAACACTCTCTGCACGGTGTCCCTACACTGAGACCCCTGAGACTTCCCACCTGAGTCCCCATAGCAATCAAAGCATGAACTCACAGGAGCCCTAATAAGGACAGGAGAGGAACCTGGAAATGCCAGCATGTATTCATCATATAAAACTTATATTATCCCATGAAAGACATACAATTGCTCAAAAACTAAAGCGAAATAAGAGAAGAATAAAATACAGAAAAGCAAACACATTTGGAGAAAATAAGTTACAATCCATAATTTTAGGAGGTAAAAGTATAGACACTGAAATTTGTTATTGTGCTAAATTAGAAAAATGGTTGCAAGAGCCCACCTGGCTACCTATAGCCTACAAAAACAGATCAGTGGAGAGGATCCACTGTATTCAAGAAAAACTATGTGAAGAAAACCTCTTTTAACCTATTACATATAAATTGAATACTTACTATGTATTCAGTGCTATACTAGATATTATAGTAATGATCATCAGGAAATGGCTTAGGTTCAGAATATTTATGCTGGCTTTGTCAAAATGTAGCTAGCTTTCTAACCCATGACACCTAAAAATTTAAGCAAATAAATTCACTAATAAAATGTTAAAAGAGCTACCTGATAATAGTCTTTTTTTTTTTAAATCTGGATGATAAATAAAAATGTATTCCATTCTGGTTTTATTGCTTAACTGTAGCTGAAGTAATATGAACCTTTTAAATACCAAAATTCAAGGCCAAATGTTGACAAGATATAGAGTCTAGACTCAGTAAACGGACTTGAGATGTCCTGGGATGCACAGCATTTATTAAAGAGCTAATGGATGTTCCAATTGGAGAAGAATCTAAGTACATAACAAAAGTCTTTAGTAGTTTCTGACCCATCTTCTGATTTGGCTCAAGGCTTCTGCAGCAGAAATGAAAGGTTCATTTTTCTACCTTCAACACCAAACTGTCACTCTCAGCTTTTCCTTGACTTCATTCAACTCACTAGAATGGTGCAAGTTCCTCTGTGCAGCTTCTGATCTGAAGCTTAAGAGCCCCACAGACATGGAAGCTCTTAGCACCTGGTGCAGCACAGTCCCCTTGGCCAGTGATGAAGGTGGAAAGACCCCAAGATGGAAAGTGTCTCCGTCTCAAAGGCACTGAGTAGGTGGCATGTCTAACCGTCAGGCCTTTACATCACTGAGAAATGCATTTATTTTTACTGTTTGAATATTGTACATTTGTGTTCTTTTAGCTTCATAAAGGTAACACATCAACATTGTGTAAGATTTAGAAAAGTCACATGGCAGTATATACACCCCCAATTCATACTTACAAACCACTAAAAGGTATGTTTTGTAGAAATTAGCTTATATTTTCTTCCTAACACAGTGTCTTTACACAGAATTCCCCATCCAATTTTCACACCCAGTTCCTGTCTGGCTCATCCTAGTGAGCTTCTGATCACAATTCTACTGCCCTCCCACTCCCTTGCAAGGGAAAGCTTTTTTATTTCTGCCTGGATTCTGTTTGTGACAGGGACTGTCATAGTATCTTCCAAGAGCTTTCAATGGAGGGGATTTTCTTATCCATCACCACCAAAAACTGCATTAGAAGCTTCCCCTCAACTAAACTGATGACCTAAAAGGTCTCCCTCATACTCCTGTTTATATCCTCAAGAGTTCCTGTGGGAGTAGATATAGGGAAACTGATTCTTGACCCAGTTAATAAGCAATATATCTGAGCTACCAATGTGAAACTATGCTTCTGGCATCTTAGCCTCCTCAGAAGAAAATAAGATGCAGCAATATTTAAAAAAACAAAAACAAAGCCACAGTCTACAAGCATAGAAAATATCTATCTGAGTACATTATAAACATCTAGGCACATATATAAATATACAGAAAATCAGGTTGACTTCATCTATTTTCATGAATAAAACTAACAGCTTCCTTTGTTGTTCCTGTAAGATCAAGGAAAACGGAATGTGTAGTTATTTTTAAAATCCACCCAGGGTTCCCCTGAGCAAATGGTTCCTCACTAAATTAGTAAATGAATAACGGCAATGCAATGACTCTGGGAATCACACATGTCAGAAAAATCACAGTGCTCAGGAACAAAAGAAAACAAGCAGCTAAGTCTTTCAGGGGACCTTAATCTTCTGCTACTGAGCAAACACATCTGTCCAGCTCAAGGCCAAATAGTTAATATGATCTTTATGAGTATAAATAAAAATTTAGACAACGCTCAAGGGTAATGCATTCTTACCTTTGCCTGGGATTTGTACTGGAATCAGAAATGAGAGTAAGAGAGGAAAAGATGGTCTTCTTTATTATTTTCTGAGACTAAAAGAAAAAGCTGGTATGTGCTAGGTGGAAAACAACTAGCTATATATAATGCACCTTAACAAATGTTCTAGAAATCCAGTCCTTGCCCCTCTTCTCTTCCTGCACATATCATGGAGCACATGCGCTGTGCCTTACTTCAGTTGCCTTCTCTTCACCTAAGCTGTGATGGTCAAACATTTGACCCAGGGGAATTAGACTTCAGAAAATGTTTATTAAATGTTTGATAAATAATCCTGGAATTTTTCTAAAAGCATCACCCTAAATTATGATAAAATTTTCTCCTTGTTATAAGTAAACTTGAAAGAATAGAACACAAAAGTAATCAACAATCATATATGGCCCACTATGACCAGGGTCTATTCTATGAAAATAGAAACATTGTCTGTCTCAGGGTAGCATCCCCAGCATGCAAGATCTCTCTTACTCTATACTTTGGGAATTTTCAATCAATCACACAACGTATATCACAATGAAAGCTTGACATTTTCCTGGTTCCCTCTGTATGAAAATAATTTAGCTGACTCCCAGAATGTATTTGTTTTCTACCACTCTCAAGATATCAAACTTTACAACCTAAAAATAACCTCATGCTTAAGTAGCTGTTGTGTGACAGATTTTTTTCTCTGGAGAAATGCCTCAGATAGGAAGCTCAGGACAGAGCAAAGTACAGACCCCACCAAAAGTCCCACTAGGTGAGTTTTACTGGGATTTCTTACAGGAGCAGAAATGACTCAAGGAGAGTTGTATCACTAAACCCAACAAAGAGAGTTATATAACCAGACTCACAAAACTGGGGATCTGGAGCACACTGCACAGCCTGCAGACAAGTCAACAGGTTGGAAAGTGTTCTTACCCAGTGGTTCAGTTGGTCTGAGCCTCTCCCAGGCAGCTCAGCTGGTCAAGCTTGGCTTGTGACTCTCAGCAGCCTTTATTGTTTAGTCTTGAAAGGGAGAGACTTAGAGAATCTGGTCAGTTTCAGGAACTTCCTGAACTGTTTTGAGTTGTTCATTTTCTGTCTTAAGGAACTTACTTCCCTCTAGGATGGAATATTTGAAGCTTGGAGAAAACTGCTCCACAACAGTAGCTCAATCTTCTCAAGGCCCAGAAGTCTAGATGAAATCAGTCTGGTTCTAAATATCAGTGCTTGCCAGTCTGGGTTCTCACCTGAAGACACTAGGAAGAATCTACATCCAGGATTATTCAAGGTACTGACTAAATTTGCTTTCTTGAGATTTTGGATCTGAAGTCTGAGCCCTTTCTGGCAGTTGACAGAGGTCATATTCAACTTGTAACTCCACACACATGCATACACTAGTAACTCTCTTCAATTTCACACCAGCAACAATAAGGTGAGTCCTTCTGATACTATTTTGTTTCTTTAATCTCCCTTTGTGCCTGCCTTGCCTCCTGTCTTCTACTTCTGCCTTTAAGTGTTGATATGATGACCTCAGGTCTATTGGGATACCCCAAATCATCTAATTATTAACCTTACTTTTATCTGCAAAACCCTTCACAGTGGTATCAAATTAATGTTAGTAATCAAGGGATAGTAATTTAGTGAAGCATCATTAGAATTTTTAAGAGTCAATAGTGTTGTCTTCCTATCTTAGAACCTAATCTTGACAGTGGTATCTATTGCTTCTACAATATTCTAACTGCTGGACACAAGTCAATGAGTGATTCATAACCAAGGGGAAAGAATACACGGACTTTGGATACTAGTAGGCAGAGGTCATTGAGGACTATATGAGACGTTCCCTGCCACAGAAAAGAAAGGCTATTGCATCCACTATCTGGCTCAGTACTTACATATTCCCAATAGTGAATGCCATTACAAGCAAAACTATGATGCCATTATACTAAGAGGAAAAGATTACAGGATAGAAGAAAAAGCATGTTTGATAGAAAAAGTAGAAAGTAGATTTAAGTCTCCTTATTCAGCTGTGGGAAGTCAAAAAGAAATACCTAAAAACAGTAAACCAAGAAGTAGTAACCATTATGTTATTTAAAGACATGAAGGTAAGACATGAAGGGATGGGAAGACTTCATCTTGAGCACGTCGTTCATGAATATGGCTATTTATAGCCAATCTTAGAAAGTTCTCTGACTCTTTAAGCAATGTATAAAAGAAGGCTGGTATATAGCTCAGTTGTTAAAGTGCTTGCCTAGTATGCATAAGCCCTAAGTTTGAATTCCAGAACTACCTAAACTGTTTCTGGTGTCCCATGCCTACATCTCAGCATTTGGGAGGTGGAAACAGAAGGATCAGAAGTTTAAGTCCATCACTGGCTACACAGCAATCTTCAGGCTGCCCTAGGATATATGGACCAAGTCTCAATCAAATCACGTGTGTATGTGACTTTAGGTAGAATAATAGGAGGAGGGGCCACCAAAAGGAGGAGGAGAAGGAGAAAGAGAAGAACAAGAAAGAGAAAAAAGAAGAGCAGGAGAAAGAGGGGGGTAGGAGGAAGAAAAGGAGGAGGAGGAGGAGGAGGAGGAGGAGGAAAAGGGCTAGAGAGGTGGCTCAGTTGAGAAAGTGCTTCCTATAGAAGCTTGGTAACCTGAATTGGATCTATCTGAATTTACACAAGAGAGGTAAGTGTGGAGGTACATGCATGTTATACCATTACTGGAAAAACAGAGACATAAGAATCTTTAAACAATGAGACACAAGACTCACTGGCCAATCAGATTTGCCTAATAATTAACCTGTAGTTCAATGAGAGACCCTGTCCCCCCAAAAGAAGGTAAAGTGTAATTAAGGAAAATACCAATTGTCAGTCTCTGGCTTTTGCATGCATGAGTACACACACACACACACACACACACACACACACACACACACAGAGAGAGAGAGAGAGAGAGAGAGAGAGAGAGAAAATGTAGTTATTTGTATCCAGTGAAAGAGTGCATCACACATTTTTTTTGCTGAGATGAACATGGGCTCAAGAAATGAGAGGATAATGATAATGAAGACAGACTACAACCAGCTCACCAGAGTATGCAATTCATTGCCTAGCACGTGTTTAGCCAGTCAGATTCATGTCTACCCTTGAGGCCTGAGACAGGTGGCCAGCAAGGCCAGCCCAGACCTGCCTCTCTTCACTGTCACTGTGTTTCTCAGGCTGGCTGCCCTGCTTCGCCTAGCCTTGGTTCTATTTCTGGTTTCCAATACACAGCTTTGGGTGATTTGTGAGACAAATGAGCCAAATTCATTTCCACAGTAGCCCTCTTGCCCTTTCTATTCTTGTGCAAACCCTGCCTGTCTCTTGTCTTTCGTGTGTCATTCAGTATTTCCTTCTAGAAAATTCTCCTGGTCCCCCAGACCAAATGTACACTGACCCACAGCCCTACCACTGTCACATCAACCTGTCTTGTCTTATTTTAGCATTTGACCGGCCGTGGGCTCATACTACAAATGTCAATACAGATGTTCTGTGCAATAAATAACTATTGGATGAAAAAAAAAAAAGAAGTGGGGCAATGTATTGGTTTGTTTTTGCTGAAATGATGCTATACAACTATGCATCAGAAACCTTGATGTCTTCAACCAAGAATCTTTCTTGCCTCAGGATACGTAGAGGTCAACTTGAATTAAAGTTGCTATTAGGTGAGCTCAGTGGGAGTTGGATCCAGCCCTGTGCTTCCTTCTCTCCCACTCCATGTGTTTCCTTGTGTTCCTGGACATTTAAAGCACAAAAGAAGAGGCAAGGTCCTGGGAAGTCAAGGGATGAGATCAAAAGTGTTAGAGGAAGATGGATCTTGGGAAAGAAATATCCTGCCCAGAGGCGAAAGCATGGGCATGTATGTACCTGGTGTGTGCTCTTCTCTCCACCCATTCCTGGGAGCAGGGGGCAGCAGAGGCATGTCATGCTTCTTGAATGCTGAACAGGGAAGGACAAGCACTTATTTTTGTGTGCTTTCTGTTGGTCAACGAAAACCACGCGACTGAGATTCATCTCAGTGGGATGAGCGAGAAAGCATATCCTTTCAACTCTTGCTTACGATGGTGACACTGAATTGAAAACACGTATGCAGATAGAAATGTCCAGATTACTGCAGCTGAACAAACAAACGGCAACGAATATCTATAAAGAATTTAATCTGCTGGAGATACAGCTCAGTGGTAGAGTGTTTTTGCCTAGCATGCACAAGGCCCGGAGGTCAATCCCCAACCCATCAACAAGGAAAAGAACTGAATCTTGTGCAATCATTGTCCAAATGAAAAAAAAAAAAAGCAGAGAAAGAAGAATGAAAAGACACTCTAGAGTTATATGGCAGATGGGTGGCTGAACGAATCAATGCAATGGAAGGTTCAATAGGGAGTTAGACATTTAAAGCAGATGAGGCAAGGCCCTTGGGAAGTCAAGGGATGAGATCAAATGTGTTAGTAGAAGGTGGGCCTTGGGAAAGAAATATCCTGCCCAGAGGTGAAAGTGTGGGTATGAGTGTAGATAAGCTTCCAGGTTGTAAAAGAGGGCAAAAGGGAAGAGGAAGGAAGAGGAGGAGGGGGAGGAAGAGGAGGAGGAGGAGGAGGAGGAAGAGGAGGAGGAGGAGGAGGAGGAAGAGGAGGAGGAGGAGGAGGACGAGGAAACACTCAACTGATTGTTCTAAGCAGCAGGACCAAGCATAGTCAGATTCAGGGCTGACATAGTAGGTAGTACGTCCCCAGACCTCCGGACCAGCTAGTTGCTCTACCCAGTAGCATCAGGGAAGGTTTGCTATCTGTAATCACCTGACTGTGCCTAGCACAAAGTTAGCCTGTGTTTCTATACATTTGGTAGAATAATTTTAGTCCCTCGGGATGTGAGAGTCTCTTGTTAGGATGAAGGCAGCTAGGGTGTGGTGGTTTGTATATGCTTGGCCCAAGAAGTGGCACTATTAGAAGGGGTGGCCTTGTTGGAATAGGTGTGCCACTGTGGATGTGGGCTTTAAGACCCTCTTTCTAGCTGCCTGGAAGCCAATATTCTGCTAGCAGCCTTCAGATGAAGATATAGACCTCTCAGCCCCTCTTGTACCATACCTGCCTAGATACTGGATTGTTCATGCCTTCATGATAATGGACTGAACCTCTGAATCTGTAGGCCAGCCTCAAATATGTGTTATCCTTTATAAAACTTGCCTTAGTCATGATGTCTGTTCACAGCAGTAAAACCCTAACTAAGACATAGGCTAACATAGGTAGCCTCAGATACATGTGGTGAAGGTTTGGTGAAGTATCTGAGGGAAATAACCAACATCACTGGAGATGTGGTCCAATGGGGCTGGCTGGACTGAAAGAAAGCAATCAACTGAAAGGAGCTCCACCCATATGGCTGGAGAGAATTACCCCACACTGCTCCATTCAGCTACCTATGGGCTATTCATTTGAGAATTATGAGAAGTAAGTGTCATTCCTAGTTCCAGATTATGCTCTGATCCATGCATACTCTGCATGGGTTAATGACTAGAGAGAGCTCTGCTGCCATCCAGAACTTAAAACTAAAAAGCTGAGGCATGGATTCATGCAAATGTAACCTTTCCATCTCATTTGCCGGAATCAAATGTCACTGCCATTTAGTTTCCTAATAAATTGTAGCCATAGACTGTGTTTAAATGCAAAGCCTAATGTAGTCAATAAAATACAGGCACCAAAAATCATAACGTAAATCCCACTCCTCCTTTGGTACCTCACTGAGAGATAAATATCATTCGCCTTGAAATAATATTGTCACAAAAGCATTTTTGAAGAGTTGTAGCTCCAATATCCCAACAAGATCACTGATGACCTCATCTTTATACTTACGACAGTAAACAGAAAACAGAGAGACGAACCTTTATTGAAGCTGATTAAAACTAAGCATCAAGGTGGCAGGATGATGATGCAACTCAGAACTTTGTTCTGGGATGGGAAATTCATTTGCTGAAGACCCAGAAGAAATCACTAGCAAAACAGAAACGAATCCCAAATCCTCAACTCCCATTCCAAGATCATTGCATTGCCCCGGTTTGTTTCCTTAGCTGTGCTTGGCCAGATGATCAAACTGGGGAGAATCTCAGAAAAATAACATCATTGAAGGGCTCTCCACACTATCATTCTGTACTGCGTATGATGAGCAGAACCTCTGAGGGGAAGAGAAGATCCACTATAGACAAACTAACAAAGTCACAGTCAAACATACGCCCTTTGTGGGAGGCAGTGTGGCCAGGATACTCCTGCCATTCAAGGATATATACTATCTAGAACCTTGAATGGTTAGGATAACTGTAAATAAACTGAAAGTGTGGTTTACTCTTTTTTTTATCTTTTCAAAACATTGTAAAGTCTTTGACATAACCACTATGAGAAAAAATTCTGCTATTCCAACTCATCTTTCAGGATTTAAAGCAGGATTTGATGATAATGGATTATTTCATGATCTGGAACTCATGTTCCACACGCCACCTAAACACATCAAGTGTAACATCAGAGTGCATGCTAATTATGATTACCTTACCTTCCATGGTGTCTTCCCACATTTCCAGTACATCCTGCTCTGGTTTTTAGAAAAGCTCAGATCTTGGCCAGGGTTAAGCCTTTTATAGGGTACTTTGTGATTCCTGTTACAAATACTACTGAACATTAAGAATGGATGTAAAAGAATTGAGAACTTCAGAATATCTACTCTGAAAAATCATGCCCCCTTATAGTCTCTCTCTCTCTCCCTCTCTCTCTCTCTCTCTCTCTCTCTCTCTCTCTCTCTCACATACATACACACACACACACACACACACACACACACACACACACACACTATTTTTTTAAGTTTAGTTTCTCAAAAAAAAAAAATGTTTCATTGGGCTAGGAAAATGGCTCAGTGGGTAAAGTCCTTGCTGCACAAGCACAGGGACCTGGGTTTGCACCCAGCACTCATTTAAAGCTAGATGTCATGACACACAACTATAACTCCAGTATTGATGATACAGATAGATGGATCCCAGGGTCTTTCTAACCAGCTAGTCTAGCATCAAGCTTGAGGTTCACTGAGAAACCTTATCTCAAAAGAGGAGGAAAGCAATGGAATATAACACCAGATATCAACCTCTGACTACACACACACACACACACACACACACACACACACACACACAAAACCACTGACCTACCTCCCCCCGACACACACACAGTTTGGTATTTATAGAAGTTCTTTCCATGACTGTCATTTTTTGAAAAGTCATTGACTACAGCAAAGATGTTGAAGATAATCAAAAACCTTGTAGATTATCTAAGCATGAACATGGACTTAGAGAACACAAATCAGAAAAGCATGGTACTGTGAATTCTGGAAGGGACCCCCGGTATAGGCTAGGAAGAGGCTGGGGCAGAGCAAAATCTAGACGTAATTTCTAGGTTAGCTGAAAGAGCAGCTTGCTGCGGAAGTGACGACTCCTCAAGCACAACTGGGTGCTCTCAGAGGGGACAAGGGTGACAGGAAGCTCAGACTCCAGACGGGAACGCCTGGATGCTGTGTCAGCAAAGACTGGCCAATGGCTCCTGTGCAGGGCTCTTACCATTGAGGGGCCTGATAACAACAGAGAAATCCTAAGCACCTAACTTGGCATGAGTTTATTTTTGCCCCACAGGGTCTCAGAGCACCTGATGGCTTTAGCCTAGAACCAGATCATGGCGGATAAGAGAAACATGGAAAAAATAATGAGACTCCTTGAACCGAAAGGTAAGCCTTCAGTTAAAGATTGGTGACAACCTGCTAGGGTCCCAGGCAACTTGATACAAATGATAACAGATCAAACAGAGACTCTTGGTAGCCAGTAAAATAGGATAGAGATGCATCACAAGTGTCAGCATCTATCAAGACAAGCCTCATCACTTACAGCCCAGGACTCAATTCCAGGGGAGTAAGACAGTACCTCAATAGCCCAAAATGTGTCCTATGATCTCTGTAGCTAGAGGCTCTGTGTACCATGCTTCCTGTGCTCTAGATGCTGAGGTTCCGTGGCTTGAATGGTGCATTCCACCAGACAGAAAGATCGTCTTTACTGCCAACCAGCTCTGCCTCCTAAGGCCAAGGTGTTGTGTATGAGATGGTAACGATCCCTCGGATCTTACAGTTTATGATGCTATGATTATATCATCTTGGGAAAGTGAACTCTGTTCTTCTGTCTATAAAATACCAGTGTAACTAGGTTAGAATCCTCTTTATTATGTTAGAGACGTTTTAAATGTCATAATTTGATGCAGACATTAAAACCACTACTGAGTGATGTTTCTGAATTCAATTATGCATTCAAACCCTTGGAGGACTGGGATTCTGCCATGGGAAGCCTGAGAAGATCTGTTAAGTCAGCAGAAGCGGGTATCAAGATTTCTGCACTTTTGCATGTGAAGCCTATTATGTTCCCTTTTGTTATCATATTAGGTAACACTTCGGCATTTACCATGTGTCTGACACTTTGCACATATTCTGAAGGCCTTGGTTTGTTCCATTCTTAGACCAGCATTTGAGCTAAAGAATATTACATCCATTGACAGCTCAGGTATTAATAGATAAGAGCAAAGCAAAGGCTTGCCATCACAGCTCTCATTGACCAACTCACATCTGCAGACCTCCAAAGCCGTCCACCGCCCTCCAACCCTTCCGCAAACCAATTAAGACTCTTTTAACCCCCCCACCCCAGGGGGGCAAAATTTCCTAAGAAATTTGATTTAAAAGAAAAATATCTGGTCATTTGGGGACACCATCTATAAAATTGTATTTCTAATTCAGAAAGAAGATGCGTGGGATGGCATGCACTGCTAACCATGGTAAGAAATCTGTTCAGTCCCCGAGGCATAAAGTCTGATTTTTTTTCCTTCTATCTGCTTTTATGCTTAAAGGAATTAAAATGTCAGGAATCATGCATCCCCGGTGGATGGCAGAGACATAAATAACTTCCACACCACTTTGCACAGATGCAATAGCTAAATTGAGACCAGGAAAGACAGAGACAAGTGTAACAACACACTGGTGATGTATCTATTTTTAAGAGAAACTGTTAAATTAGAAAGAGTTCTCAACGTTAAAAAAAAAAAAATCCTTCAGAGGAAATAATCTGGGCACAATGCTAAGAGACTCAAAGGCAAGCTGGAGCCAGAGTGAATGAGCAGTCCACATTCCAGAAGGGGCTGAGAGAATCGGTTCTCAGATTTTAAACAGAACTATGAACATTTTTAAGGTATAAAGGCAAAGAAAAAAAATTAAGCCTTAAAGAGCTTAAAAGATTACTTGGAACCAAGAAAAATATTTCTGAAACAATAAAAACTATATATGCTAGATGAAACAACTGCTAATAAATAACCTCTTCAAACAATATAGGATATATGTTGTTTATTGATCTTTAAGGGAATTTGTACTTAAAGCCAAGATACAAATAGTTGCAAATGGATTCAACTTAACTTATTTATTTTACATTTTATACCACTCCACCTCATTAATCCAATTCCTGAGTATTTTATCCTAACATAATATAAAAAGGGCCAGTCACTGAGAGACCTTGGGACAGTCGGTCCTAAATGGTTGTCTCCTTCATCAAACCCCTCCCACCAGGGCGTTGGAAGCTATTCAGAAGAGGAGACAGAAAGACTGTAAAAACTGGAGAGAATAGATGCTACCACAGCAACTGTTTTACACACACACACACACACACACACGCGCGTGCACACACATACACACACACACACACACACACACACACACACACACACACACACACAGCAGGCCTGGTGCTCATCCGAGCTCACAGACTGTGGAAGCATACACGAGGCACACACAGGCTCAAGCCAGACAGGGTCCTGGGTGCTGAGGGGGTGGAGTGCTTAGAGGATCCCAGCCATGGCCAAGAAGCGATCTGTAGTTGATACCTGCTTGCAGAGGAAAAGTTAGTTTTCTCCAATGGAGTCTCACTGGGTATACAGCCCACACTTAGGAAAGGGTAGGCCCCATGCCCAGCCGTGGATGGCCAATGCAAAATGGACTCAGTGGTATTTGTGTAGACCTTTGTTTCATGCTGTTTTGTTTGAGTTTTTTTTTTTAATCTTCCTGGGATTTTTTTTTTGCTTGTATATTATGTGTTCTCTCTCTCTCTCTCTCTCTCTCTCTTTCTCTCTCTCTCTCTCTCTCTCTCCCGACCTCTCTCTCTTCCCCCTCTCCTTCTCTGTGTGTATGTGTGTGTATATTTCTTGTCTTTTTTCTGTCTCTTTATTCTGGTTTGGTTATATTGCTGTTATATATGAAAAAAATTGCAATTAAAGAAACTACCAGTCACAACAAATATGCAATAAAACATTACTTGTATAGCAATTTCCTAAAAAGGAATCAAAATATAGGAAAGTAGAAATCTACCAAAGCAGCCATTGTCTGATAACTTTGCTTATACTATATTAACAGTAATAATCTAGATACTATCTTTATAATAAGAAGATGAGCACAAAGAGTTTAAGTTACCTGACAAAGATTAATCTCTCAATAATAGAGGATCAAAGTATATTCTGAAAGACATGAAATATAAGGGTGTTAGTTAACAGTACACCATTGTTAGTGTAATAGTATAATATGCAAAAACATATCAGTTTTGTATAGCAATTAAAATAAATTTTTCTGAAGAATCTTAAGAAGGGAAAGTGCATAAGATTAAGTATTTACATGTGTGTGTATGTGTGTGTGTGCATGTAACTGCCTCTAGTCTATAATTAAATGTGTAAAATTATTATTACAAATGGGCAGTAACTGGACATGAGAGAAGCACATATTTATTAAAGGTAGTGACTTTCCTTAATTAGAAAATATTTTACTGTTACTGTAATCATTGGAGACATACTTACTGAGGGCCTATTTTAACACGCCAAATAAAAGCACGTCTTTGTAGAGACAATATTCTAATAAAAGAGATAAATAATAATACACATATTACATGGACCTGACTAATGACAAATGCTATAAAGAAAAATAAAGGTGTGGGAGGGGAGGCTGCACGTTTAGAAACAATGGCCAAGGAAAGTGTCCCTGATGAATGGCATCAGTGGGTCCAAAAGGAGTGACAGCTACCTATCCTGGGAGACTGTCAGACTGGAGAGGCACGCGGGCCTACACCCTGTAAATTCAGTGGCTTTCAACCTGGGGGTCATGACCCCTTTGGGAGTCAAATGACCATTTCACAGGGGTCACCTAACACCATCAGAAAACACAAATATTTGCATTATGATCCATAACAGCAGCAATTTAACAGTAATATAGCAGCAATGAAATAATTTTATGGTTGGGGGTCAGTACCACACAAGGAAGGGAATTAAAGGGTGTAAGCACTGCTCTCATGAGATGCTATGTGGATGTGGAAGTGTGTGTAGTCATGTTAGGCTACAATGGGGTAAGAAAGAAAAGCTGAAAAAAGCATGCCCATAATAAGCCAAGGCACAGAAAAGGACACCAATACATCCTTCTGCAGTGTTTAAGAGCAGGACAATACATTGGTAATGAGTTATGTGAGTATCATCTTAGAGACCTCCAGAACTCAACACAGTCTCTTTCTTACTTGCCAAGTAGGAACAATAGTAACAGTAGCATCCATTGGTTCTATAGCATTGTGAAGACGCATAGATCACAGAGCAGTGCATCCAAATGCCCAGGTTGGGATCCTCAGAACCTTTGCCATAACACAGAGGGAAAGAAGCTACAGTTAGAGGATTACAAAACCTCTTAAGGATGGAATGGTTGTGTGTGTGTGGGAGAGAGAGAGAGAGAGAGAGAAAGAGAGAGAGAGACTAGTGTTTAGGCTTTGAAGACGAAAGAAGAACATGAGCCAAGTAATAGGAACCACTTCTGGAAGGTAGAAAAAGCAAAGGAACATTCTTTTCTAGAAGGCCCAGAATTTAAAATAAAAACAAGATGTATCCCCTGATTTTGGTCTACACAACCATGTTGGGCTTCTGAACCAAAGAACAATCAAGATAATAAAGTGTTGTAATGCACCAAACCCATGACTATTTCCCAGAGCAACAGTGGATAATAAATAGAAAAGAACCAGGTCAGTTCCAATGAGTAAAAATACCTAGGACAGAACCTGGCACGTTAATCAGCCCCAAAGCTCTTATGTTACAAAGGCGATGTCTCCTCCCATATCTTCTGATGCTTATTTAAGTAGGAGTAGGGAGATGCCACTGTTGGTTGACAGCATGCCATGTAAACACAAGAACCTGAGCTGAATCACCAGAACCCATGAACAAAGACAGGTGTGGGGTATACAGTTGGAATCCCAGTGCTGAGTGGTGAAAACAGGAGGATTTGGGGATGTGCTGGCCAGCAAGCCTACCCTTGGTGAGCATCAGGTCAATGAAAGAACCTGCTTCAAGACACAAGGTAGACAGCAACCTTGAGAAATAACACATGAGGATCTCCGGCCTTCACACTCATACACACACATGTTTACCATTGGGTACATACACACACACATACACACACACACACACACACACACACACACACACACACACAAATGCATACCAACAAACCAGTAATTGCATATTAATGAAATTTTGCCTTTAAAAATAAGCAGGAAAGGATACTAGAGGGTAGCTTTATCATGAGTGTCATCAGTGCAGAGGAAGATTTCAATTACAGAAAAACAAATCGAGATGTCAAATAGGAATAATGAACACACATACTTCCATATACACAGGCATGTGCATAGACTTTTATGTCTAAGTTACATTCTTTAGTTGCTAACAAAACACAAGTGGCTGGGAACTGGGCTAGATTAAAAGACATTTCATTTTAGATGTGATTTACAGTCTATGAGGAAAACCATGGATCCATCAAGAATCCAGATGTGGGTCAGTAATCTAAGCCATGGAGGCCAGTAAGCTCCTTTACGGACGAGGACCATAAAAACTTGGAATTTCACTCCCAGTAAAAGTCTCTAGGAATTTGTGAATTTCATTTTCATTCCAACAGAAAGTGACAAATCAAACTGCACCAAGTCCACAGAAAGCACCCCGCCTTCCATTCTTGGCCCCGCCAGGTCTCTAGGGCACTTAAAAATTTCAATTCCTTCCAAACACTTCCCAAGCATCTCCCATATGTATGGCCAGACCCCATGTAAGTAGCATTGAACTTGCAGACGGTACATAATCCAAAACATTCCTACTTGAAAAAGGTACAGCTTCGTTATTTTACAAGATTGGAACATTTGTTACTTGTGCTCCAATCCTTCATTCAAAAATATTTACTAAATGACCTTCTGAATATACTGAGGAGTGTTGCATGTATCCTTGAATGGTTTTTAAGTAAAGGAATGGGGAATTTGGTCAATTTCTTGCTTTACTACTTTGGAATTAGCTTCCAATTCCTCCTCATTTAGATAGATACTTGGCAAATAAGTGACAATAGTCCTGATTTCTGAGGAATTATAGAGCGAGATGCTCGTCAAGTCAGATGTTAAGAGGATGTTTTGTCGTCTTCTGAGTTCATGGTTATTCTTATTTAAGTGGTGTGTTAAAAGGAAACCTCCCTCACCCCTGATATCTGCTTCCCCATCCACACTGCCCAGAAACTGCATCTGCCCCGCCCCCTTGCTCTGGTGTTATTGTATTTGTTGTTGTTTCTGCCATTCACTTCCACATTTCTAAATAGTTTATTTGAAACTGTTTATTTACACTCTTGAATTTTATGCTGTCTATTGTAGTGTTTCTCAACCTGTAGGTTGTGACCCATTTGGGGGTTGAAAATTTTTTTCACCCTGGTCAAATACCAGATATCTTGCATATCAGATATTTACATTATCATTCATAACATTAGCAAAATTATAGTTATGAAGTAGCAATGGAAATCATATTATGGTCTGAGGTCACTACAACATGAGGAACTGTATTGAAGGGTTGCAGCAACAGGAAGTCTGAGAACCACTACTCTTTTGAGTACTTCTATGGAAGATTTGAATTTAATTCTTATGTCCATATGCCTCAAACTCTCATAAACATATATAAACGTCTCCTAGTATCCACAGGGAATAGGCTCCTGCATCCCCAAAACACCGAGTCTTGCAGATGGCCAAGTATGTTTTTAAATTGTATTTATTTTTTTATTGGATATTTTCTTTATTTACATTTCAAATGTTATCCCCTTTCCAAGTTTCCCCCCAGAATCCCTCTAACCTGTCCCTCCCTCCCCCTGCTTCTATGAGGAGATTCACCCATCCATCCACTCCCACCTTCCCATTCTTGCATTCCCCTACACTGGGCATGGAGCCTTCACAGGGCCAAGGACCTCTTCTCCCATAGGTGCTAGACAAGGCTATCCTCTGCCACATATGCAGCTGGAGCCATGAATCCCTCCATGTGTACTTGTTGGTTGGTGGTTTAGTCCCTAGGAGGTCTGGGGGGTCTGGTTGGTTGATATTGTTGTTCCTCCTATGGGGTTACAAACCTCTTCAGCTCCTTCAGTCCTTTCTCTAACCCTTCCCTTGGGGACACGATTGGGGACCCCATGCTCAGCTCAGTGGTTGGCTGTGAGCATCTGCCCCTGTATTTGTCAGGCTCTGTCAGAGCCTCTCAGGACACAGCTAATCAGGTTCCTGTCAGCATGCACTTCTTGGCATCCACAATAGTGTCTGCATTTGGTGACTGTAAATGGGATGGATCCCCAGGTGGGACAGTCTCTGAATGGCCTTTCCTTAAGCCTCTGCTCTACATGTTGTCTCCATGTTTGCTCCTGTGAGTATTTTGTTCCCCCTTCTAAGAAGGACTGAAGCACCCACACTTTGGTCTTCCTTCTTCTTGAGCTTCATGTGGTCTGTGAATTGTATCTTGGGTATTCCAAGCTTTTGGGCTAATATCTATTTATCAGTGAGTGCATATCATGTGTGTTCTTTTGTGACTGGGTTACCTCACTTAGGAAGATAACCTCCAGATTCATCCATTTGCCTAAGAATTTCATAAATTCATTGTTTTTAATAGCTGAATAGTACTCCATTGTGTAAATGTACCACATTTTCTGTATCCATTCCTCTGTTGAAGGACATCTGGGTTCTTTCCAGCTTCTGACTATTATAAATAAGGCTGCTATGAACATAGTGGAGTATGTGTCCTTGTTATATGTTGGAGCATCATTTGGGTATATGCTCAGGAGTGGTATAGCTGTGTCCTCCGTTAAGACTATGTCCAAGACTATTTTCTGAGGAACTGATTTCCACAATGGTTGTACCAGCTTGTAATCCCACCAACAATGAAGGAGTATTTCTCTTTCTCCACATCCTCACCAGCATCTGCTGTCACCTGAGTTTTTGATCTTAGCCATTCTGACTGGTGTGAGGTAGAATCTCAGGGCTGTTTTGATTTGCATTTCCGTGATGACTAAGGATGTTGAATATATCTTTAGGTACTTCTTGGCCATTGAATATTCCTCGGTTGAAAATTCTTTGTTTAGTTCTGTACCCCATTTTTAATAGGGTTATTTGGTTCTCTGGAGTCTAACTTCTTGAGTTCTTTGTATATATTGGATATTAGCCCTCTATAAGATATAGGGTTGGTAAAAATCTTTTCCCATTTTGTTGGTTGCTATTTTATCCTATTGACAGTGTCCTTTGCCTAAAAGCTTTGCAATGTTGAGGTCCTATTTATCAATTCTTGATCTTAGAGCATAAGCTATTGGCATTCTGTTCAGGAATTTTTTTCCCTATACCCATGTGCTCAAGGCTCTTCCCCACTTTCTTTTCTATTAGTTTCAATGTATCTTATTTTATGTGGAGGTCCTTGATCCACTTGGACTTGAGATTTGTACAAGTAGATAAGAATGGATTGATTTGCATTCTTCTATATGCTTACCGCTAGTTGAACCAGCACCATTTGTTGAAAATGTTGTCTTTTTTCCACTGGGTGGTTTTATCTCCTTTGTCAAAGATCAAGTGACCATAGGTGTATGGGTTCATTTCTGGGTCCTCAATGCTATTCCACTGATCTTCCTGCCTGTCTCTGTACCAATACCAGATACTTTTTATCACTGTTGCTCTGTAATATAGCTTGAAGTCAGGGATGGTGATTTCCCCCAGAATTCTTTTATTCTTGAGGATAATTTTTGATATACTGGGTTTTTTGTTATTCCAAATGAATTGGCAAATTCCTCTTTCTAACTCTAGGTCAAGTACATTTTATAAAATAGCATAGTATTTCAACATAACCTATATACATCCCTACCTCATAATTCAAGTCCTGTCAGAATGACCATGCAAATACTCACCTTACAGTGTAATTTAGAGAAGAGTGGCAAGAAGAACTTCAGTGTATTTTCATTATATATACAACTAGTTTCAAAGGGTTTTTGATCCCATGCTGCTCATAGTAGAGATGCAGAATCCACAGAAACCAAGGATCCACTGAAAGTTTGTCTTCTGCCATTTTTCATTCTGTTATGTGGATCAATGTTTATTACTTAGGTTTTTAAAGACAGGTTTAAGTTTTGTGTACATGCGTGTATATGTAACACATACACACACTTATACACACACTTACACACACACACACACACACACACACACACACACACATACATGTGAGTGTAGTACCCACAGAGTCCAAAAGAGGGTGCCACATCCCCTGGTGCCAGGGTTACAGGCCTGTTGTAACAGTGACTGGAAAACAATCTTCAGTCCTCTCAAAAGCAGGAAGCACTTTTAAACCCTGATCCGTCTCTCCAGGCCCTTTGTTTCATTTATGATCACATAAAACAACACAGTGTGTATAGTTCAATATAGTATAATCTGGTTTTTAATGTTTGTTTGATGGAATTACTGATTTCCTCATTGAATCCAGTTGTTGGGCTCATTGTATAACTGTTGCTCATCTCCAACTCTAACAGCTAAGTTCCACTACAGCAGGAAGCCCATGTGTGTTTTATTTCATTCCATTTTGTCTTACAGACTCAGAAGTTTCTCCCTTATCTTGCTCCTATGGTAAATACTCCATTTTCAAGACATTTTACATCTCTTTTTGGATGATGCCCTGAATTTAAAGAAATTCATTCTTCAAATGCCTCATGAAAGGGATGTTCAAGCACTGTTTTAAGAATTTGCAATTCCTAAGGTATCTTTCTCTTATCTTCATGCTTGCTTGCTTAGTTTGGCTGGGTATAGAATCCTAGTTTACAAATTAAAGAAGTTAAAACATACTATTCTGGTGTGTTGATGATTAACATTGAGAAAACTTGAAGAGAACAGAATCAAAAGATCACTTTGCCATCACTGTCTCAAATGTAAGACAGTGAAAACTCTGTATGAAGATATGGTATCTTTCTTAAGGGAGAGAAGTTAATACCAATTCTACATGAATCTTATTAAAATAGATCTTATCTTTTAAGCCTTCCAACATAGTTTAGTTGCCTCTTCAAAGCAACTACTCTTATTCTAGTTTAGTATGTAGTTATAATTTCCTTAGGTAATAAATCAATATGCTATTCTTATGTCAATTCATTTCTTTAGACACACCCACAATCCTAAACAAATATATCACTTTTTAGCTGTCTGCTGTTTGTTTTCTAAAGTGTTATTCTGACTTCTGATCATTTCCATGCAACGGATTGTTACTTTGAATGCATCCTCAATGTTCATGTGCTGAAAACTTAATCACTTAGCTCAATAGTGTTAGAAGTGGGGACATATGGATGATAGGGTAACAAGAGCTCTATAATGGATTGATGTTACTACAGGACAGTATTGGTTATCACAGAACATATTCAAGGACTTCAATCCCTACTTGGGCATGTACATTAATGCCTGTTGGCTTTCTGCCACAAGGTGATAAAGTATGACATTCTCTCATCTTTCTAGATTTATCAGCTTCCAGAAACAAACAAACACTGATTATTTATTGATTATCTAGTCTCAAATATCCTCACACAGCATCACAAAATGTATCAAGTTGTAATTGTCTTTCTCTCTAGAGACTTTAAGACATTTCTCTTCATCTTTGATATTCTAAAATACTTAATATTTTCTTCATTTGAGCTCACATTTTTTTATGTCCTATTTTGTTGTCCAATAGGGAAGCTTTGAGAATTCATGACTATAGTTCTGAAAAATGATTTTTGTTTTGTTTTGTTTTTAATATGCTCTTAATCATATTTTCTTTATATCCTACTTCTATTATTACCTATGATATCATATCAACTACCCATCCATATTCTTGTACTTATTCTCCTCCCCAACACACACAGTTTTAGGAGAAATACTCTGAAATATTTCTGAGAGTCACTGCCCAAGCTTCCCATTCTAACAATGTTTAATTCATGCTATTATTTTTAATACCTAAGAGATTTGTTGCAACTTATTCTTTCTGAGCAGGTTTTTCTTTAATTCTGAGATTATTAAAAGTCTTTCATTTTCTATTTATAACTCAAGGTCTTTCTTCAAACAACTGATAATTTGTGGATACCTTACCAAAATTAAATGCATCTATGTAGGCTTTCTGACCACTGGGCATCACTACCATATGGTATGATAGAGACAGGGCTGTCTTTTTTGATGGACCATAAACGTGGTCTCTATAGAAGTTCATTGTTGAAGACTTTGTGTCTTCCACATTAGAATCTTTTCCAGTCTCATGGCTCAAGATATAGGTGCTGATTGCAAGCTCTGTGAGCCTTATCCAGGAAGCTGAGAGATCCTAGGTTAGAACTTCCACTGCAGGTTACAGACCTCGACCTACTTCCTCCTATTGTCAGACAAATGGCTCTATGCAGTTCTTCTGGTTTGGTGAACCCTGTGATTCACCCTCCTTCAATGCTAAATCCTTCAAATCCTTAGCCAGAGGATAGAGGGACATTTGCTCTGGAAAACGGGACCTGGAGATCTAACAGCTAAGACAAATGAGATTTCCAACTAATCCATCTGTTTTCAGCTAGAGCCTACACTCCTTACTTTTCCAGATACCTGTGGTCTCAAATTCCTGAGCCTTTTTTGGAGTTCTGCAGATCAGATCTGTTTGCTTTTATTGGCTGTCCGTGCTGCAAGCTTAGATTTCTGCCTTTTGGGGTCAGTAAAGTCAGTTCCCTTCTCATCCTTCCAAATTCCTGCTTCCAATCTAAAAATCGATATATTCATGCCCTTGTGGCCTTTAAACGTATGCCCTTAAAAGAAAATCTCTGTTGTCATTCTAATGAGGCTTGGAGAGGAGAAAAGAGCGACACAAACGTGTCTGTGCCCACCCGGAACCATTTAGTATGTTTTTATTCTCATGATATTTGGATATTGTTTAAGTGGAAAGCAATTTCTTAAATAACTATTGTGGCTGGAAGCAGAGCCATTCCTAATCACTGGTCTCCATTTTCACTCTGTAATGGTTTTCTTTTTTTTAAATGTGCCTTTTGATAAAATTGTATTAGTAACAGAATCTATCTCACAGTAAAGATTTCATGAGACAATTTATCAAAACTATCCAAATAATAATAAGTCAAATGTGTTTTTATCAGGTAATAACTTAATGTCTTTACAGGGCTAAAGTAGTCTTTTTCCTTGTGTTCAGAACATTTACCTTGCCCATCTCAAGGAGTTCTACCATTTCACCAATTTGTAATCAAACCCCTCAAATTAAGTTACTATAATGGGACAACTAAGTGATAAAGTCTATAATTTGTGTTTTTGTCTTGTTTTTGATTTGTCCCAATAATTAGTAGAGGATAAGAAGAAAATGAAAGAGAGAACATATGGGCTGCTAAGTTTCAGCCTGAGACAGGAGAACACTCAGCAAGAGATCTGGAAGAAGGTTCTCAGGATCCAGTTATGGGTTCAGTTATGTACCCTATAATTTCCTATCTAGGACATCAGGATAACATCCTAGCAGACATAAGGTACAAGATGTACTTAGAATATCAGCACTTTGGAAAAAAATGGAGGACATGGCATTCCCATTTGGCAAAGACCAAGATTCTCTTTCTTCTTTGGATATGAAGCAGAACCCATACCCTGATATACAGAAGCTAAAAGCCTATTGCTACCCAAGTCTAGTGATACCTGCTCACAATCCCTAGGAGGGATGAAGCAGGAGGATCACAAGTTCAAGACCAGCTTGCAACTTAGTAAGACCCTGTCCCAAATACAAAATGAGAAGTGTACTTAGTAACTCAACAGAAGAATGGTGCAGGCCTACATTCAGTTCTCAACACCAAATATTAATTGACTAGTTAGTAAATTAAATTAAATAAAAAGTCCTTATACTACCAGTCACATTAAATTGCAAGTAAAGCAAAATGTGTCATAAGTTCTATCAGAGAGGGTCACTCCATCTCTGCAATGAGCAAGACTGGGGCTAAACGAACAACAATAACAATGGCCAGTGGGAACTTCTGGTTGACAATCATGATAATGGTTCTGCAAATGCTGCTACCCAGCATCCAAAATCCAGCAAGATAGACAGGTACCATTTCAGCATCTCTGCTGGGACCCAGTACAAGGAATGCACCCTCACTGGCTGAGATGAATGAAGTGATTTGCCAGGATTTGTAATGACCGTGGTCGTCAGCTGCTGAGAGGTGCTATCGAGTGGCCACTGTGTAAATGTTTTGATCTATAATAAGCTGACTCACCCCGCTAACTCTGTGAGGCAGAATCAGTAAGATCTCCACTTTAAAGAAAAGGAAACTAGGCCATGGAAAGGCTATGATACTTTGCTCTTAAATGCCTACTTAGCAAGCTACAGAGCATGTTTCATTGGTTTCCAAGTTTATTCTCTAAACCATCACGTCTCGGCGAAGTCACAAAACAAGAGGCTTTCCCTACTAGGCAATGGAAACAGTCACTTCACTGCCTTTGTAAGCCAAGGGCGTGGAGGTGACTTCTCTCTTGACCCTTCTCACTCACTTCTGGACTCTAATGCAGAACACTGAGATTCTTTCACTGTTCCTTAGGGACTGCAAGTGGGTAGTTGAAGTCTGGAAGAAGTAGGTGCAGTCTAAATCATGGCTGGATGTGATGAGATTCGCAGACTCTGGAGACTTGAATATACATCTGTACCCTCAATGATCTTTTTTTTTTTTTTTTTCTGATTGTAAAGCCTTCACCACTGTGTTCAGTCTGCCCGGGCCCATTCCTGAAGCACCTTCCTGCATGACCAAGTTGCATCTTAAAACCAGAATCTAAGTTGATTGTAGCATTGCTAAGTTGTAGCTCCGATAGTGACTTTGGCCTTGTTTACAGATTCTCCCTAAGGAACACGTGTTACTTATTTCATTTGGAGAAGAACATGTTTTTTAAATGTGTTCTTGATCAGATAGTTAATTAATTCTTGGTCCTTAGTAGTTTCTAAATGTTCAATTTTATAATTATTTATTTTTAATCTCGCTCCTTCAAATGATATTTCACTTACAAAAGAACCAAACTTATAATAGCCTAGGCTATCTATACTGTCAGTAGGTACAGAGCTTTATTGAAGGCAGTCAGAACCTATATACAGGTCCCCTGAAAGTTTCCAAACCACTTGTCACACCATAGATATCCTATAGATGGTTTCATGAGAACAGCAATCTTCATTCAGTGTCTACATAAAGTGCAGGAAACCACGCCCAAGCCCCAGAGCCAAGACCCAAACTCTCATTTCCTAGCTCGAGATCCTGTATTTTTTGTTTTTCTAAAAGGGATTGTCCAGCCGGCTTTGTGACTGCCCTGGTTGCTGTCCCAAACCCTTTTTCTATTTTACAAATTCAGAAGAGTTGGTGATCATCATTCTGTCTTTGTTAAGACAGGAAATTCATGCTTCCCACAAGGAGTCGTCTTTTAGGCCTGACCTAGATAAAAACTAAATGCCCTCCCTTCCTCTGGATTCTTACATTCCTCTGGACTCTTAGAACAGCAGCACATGCCTAGGAAGGAAATGCGTTTTAGCGTGGGGTGCAATGAATTTCTGAGTCTTCTTTAATTAAAAAGGGATTTGGGGAATTTATTTTATCAAGATTCTCAGTAAGTCACAGAACACTTTTTTTTTTTTTTTAGATACATGATCTTGTTACCAAGATCACTAGGAGATATTATTAAGGGTTTCATAAATATTTAGAGAATGACAAAGAATGTTAATGATGCAGGACAGAGAAGTTCCCCCTAAAAATAATTCAGACTAATGGAAGGCCTTGAAAGACATCGCAAGCATTTCATTCCAAGCCTTGAGCACATGATCTGAGAAGGGGCTGCCAGGAAGAAGCCCCTCATTGAGTGAGCTCTTTCATGCTTCAATCCCTGCCTTACATATCAAAAGAAATCCAAGAGGGATGAGCTGTAGGGCATCTTTCCAGGACCATCTATGTGTGTTCATAAAGTTGTATGAGAAGTTGCCAATGCTGTCAACTCTCAGAACTTCTGATATTTTCATCGGAATAGTTTTCGTAGTGGCTGGAGATTAATTGCATGATACCATCTCTGTCCATCATGAACTCATGTGCCCAGACAAGAAGTATTTATGCTAATCACTTTACCTGACCATCAGGTCAACAAGACTATCACCTAAGCCCTGCCAGTTACAGGATCATTATAAATCATCCCCCCGCCCCTGAAAGCCACAGGATTTTCATTATAACACATGATAATAAAGGAAACAATTATAAGATCTGATACATTATTACTATTTGGGGGCTTTATTTGGTAATCTCTTGAGACTGAAGTGGAGATACATGAGAGAGAAAATCTATCCTCAAAACTGGTAACATTCTTTATAGTAGCTGACGGAGAGTAATTGTCACCCCTTGCAAAAAGAAAACCTTCTATTCTAGTTTGCTTTCTATTGCAGTGATTAAACACCATGACCCAAAGCAACTTTAGGAGAAAGGGTTTATCTAGCTTATAGTTGTATTCCAGCACAAAGAGAAGTGAGGGCCCCTACCAAGACAGGAATCTGGAGGTAGAGACTGAAGCAGAGGCCACAGAAGAACACTGCTTACGGGTTTGCTCTCCATGGCCCACTCAGCCTGGTTTTTTGTCTGTTTGTTTTTTTCACAATCCACGACCTCTAGTTAGATAAACCCTCCCACATCAACCTATAAGAAATCTGATGGAGGCATTTCCTCAGTTGATGGTCAGTCACTACTCCTAGATGAACCTAGCTTATGTCAAGTTGGTAAAAACTAACTGGCACATCTTCTATAAATAATGCTACTGACTTCCATGAATAAATTACATAAATACCATAGATTGTTTAGGCTATCACAAAATATAACAGTATCCCCTATCTTAACAATATAGATTGAATGGCTTAAGCAAAATAGATTTATTTTTTTCATAGCTGTAAAGTCAAGAAGTCCAAGATAAGGGTGCCATCAGAGTCGGATCCTGGAGAGATTCTTCCTGAACTCAAGATGATATCTTAGTGTCCTCATGTGCCAAGGAGGAGGACAGGTAGAGGGAGAGATCTCTAGACTCTCCTCTTATAAGGACACGGGTCTTAAAATGTGGGTCGCACCCTCATGATTCTATTTCAATCTAATTATCGTCTATGGTCCTCATCTCCAAATACTTTGACATAAGGTGAGAGCTTCAGCCTTTGAAGTGGGGCTGGTGGAGGATGGAGCAGCTACAATTCAATCCACAGCAGCTTATTTGGCAGGAAGCAGAGACTCTAAGTATACATGTGAATTAGGACATTACAAAAAGGGGTTATTAAATTGTTTAATAATAGGAGGGTCTTTTCACTTAAGAAAGAATTATGATCCAATCCAATGATGGATTGGTAGCGGTGTGTGTAGGGTACAAGAAATCAAGCAGAAAAGAAAAATGTAAGAAGCAAGGAGAGAATGATCAGCTAATGAGACAGACAACAGAACAAACTGGGAGAACATTCCTTTGACTAGGGATTGCCCAACATTCAAGCCTAAGTCTGTTTACACTTGTTTTAGTGAACACTCCTCCCACTCACCCCTGTTTCTCAAAGTCCCAGTTGATTTCGCAGCACACAAATGTGCTCTGTGGAGCAAGTCTTACTACGTACAGTACTTAAGGAAAGGACCTAGGTTTAAACCTTAGCTGTCTCTGAGCCAGAGATAGATGTAAGCCAGAAAAATCATCCATGAAAGTAGAAAATTACCCATTATCTCATAGATCAGTGCATCTCAAACCTTCATCTGAGAAGCTTCTGTTTGCAGTAGATGCTGACTAACACAGACCGGAAACTGGCTGAGGTTCAAAAATAAGTGATTGCAATTCTGAGTCCCAAGTGGAACATATATACCAAACCCCTCTCCCCAGGGCTTAGGAACCACTGAAGAAAAGAAGGCAGAAAGAATGTAAGAGGCAGAGGCAGAGGCAGTGGATGGGTAAGCAACCCTGTCTTAGGGACACAGAGGAACAGCTGCACATATGAACCCACAGCAGTTGTGACAGCATCCACAAGGGTCTATGCAGCTCATGCTCAACCAAATCCCAAAATGGAGAGGGAAAGCACGCATATAATCCCACCCAAAGCCCAGGAAATACTAACAATTGTGAGCTGCTACGAAAGGAAAAGTTGGTGTTCTCTAGAAACGTAGACCCCAGTCAACCATGCTTTAGTGGAAGACTATACATTCAAAAATACTCAAGCAACACAAATTGATCTTGGTGGAGAAAGACAAAAAGACATAAAGTTGGATGAATGGGAAAGGGACGTGGATCTGGGAAGAGTTTGTGGATGGGGTGAATATGCTCAAAATATACTGTATATAATTCTAAAAGAACTAAGAAATTTTTAAAAAGAAAGGGAGGGAGGGAAAGAGGGAGGGAGGAAATAAGGGAGAAAAGAAGGAAAGAAAGAAGGAAAGAAGGGAAGGAAGGAAGGAAGGAAGGGTGGGTGAGAGAGAGAAGCTAGAAAAGAGGTGACATGGAGAATGTGTCTTCTCTTACAGACACAATCAGAAATTAATACTTACCTGACTTGCAAGAAACAGTTTCCCTCAGCTAACAGAGGGTAAACAGAAAAAATATTACAGGTATTTTATTCAATGTGGATGAATATGAAGATATAATCAGTTTAGGTGGAAAACAGAAATCCTTCCCTGAATATTCTACAGCTGTGTCTGGACTTTCAATTTTCTCCTAAGGAATTCCCAGAGAGGCAGCTGCCACATCAACAGCTCTGTGAGTCTCCTCCTAGTGTTAGCAAGACCGCTTAAAGGTTCTTTTTCAAAATTAACATACACGTAGAGTTTGTTTGTTTGTTTGTTTGTTTGTTTGTTTGAGGGTGGGAGAAAGGGAAGAACTTCTAAATAATTGTCTTTCTTATCCTTATAAGATCAAATATGAACAAGTATTTGCAAAATGCTTCTTCAGTGGTAGGTGTCACTCCTCCAAGTCCTCATGAAAGATGATTCTGAATGTGAAGGAGGAGAGAAGACTTTTTATTTATTCCAAATATTTCAGCTAATGAAAATGCCAATTTGAACTCCCTTTCATTAGGAGCTCTGCATCCTGCCTCTCTAGCAGAACCCTTGGCACGGACACTCCTGATGCCTGTGGGATTCTATGAGGTCCACTCCCTCTCCACGTTTCTTGTTATCAGAAACCCCATCACCCACTGAGACACAGAAGCCTCCTTCCTGCTTACACTTTTATTGCATGTGCTGCTCACCTCCACACACCAAATATTCTCCAGGTTCCTCTCCCTCACTCCAGTTCAGCCCTCCCTCTCTTCAGGACTCTCTCCTCTTCCTGGTCATCCTTCTGTGTGGCTCTTGACAAGAATGTGCATTTGATGGATTCTACAGACCCATGGCCTTCCTTTGAAATCCCCACAGCTTAATCAATCATGTCTACCCCAAGACACAGAGATGCCCCTTCAGCCTTCAGGTTTTCAGAAACTTTTTATTGAGAGACTCCTTTGCATAACGAGGTGATGGTGGAAAATAAGAATAGACACATTCTTATATATAGCCACTTAGAAAGCTGAGAATCCTGTTAGAAGGAAATGGGAATAGCTGTCCTGGTAAAGCCTCAGCTCACAGAGGATGGCAGAGTTTTAGCTTTATATACAGAGGGGCATGAGTGAGACATGGCTAGATCCCAGCTCTGCCTAGCTGAGACTGATTGTGAGCAACCACTTTGTCGGGTCTTAGAACTGGTAACTGTGCCTTAATGGCCATTGTGAGTAAGAATTACCTGAAGCAGTACAATAGCTGACATGGTTTGAATGTAAAATGCTCCCCATTGGCTCATGTGGCCCCAGCTGGGGGTGTCACTTTGAAAGGTTGTAGAACCTTTAGTGGATAGAGCCTAGCTGAAGAAAGTGTGTAACTAAGAGGTTTAATACTCTGTCTGCACCTCCTATCTGCTTTTTCTTTCCTGACTCAGGATAGCATATGCCCACCCACCTCATTTCCTGCTGCCGTGCCTTCACAGCAGTGATGGACTGTCCTTAAACTCTTAGCCAGGATCCCAGGTATTTTGTCACAGCAATGGGAAAAGTAACTGTTAAAGATATTTCCTAGGGTACAAAGCATGTTCTCAGAAAGTACTGCCTTATGCTCTCATTCCAGTGATCAACTTTAGTACACAGCAAAGTGTTTTCTGGGAAGCTCATGGAGACCCGTTTTTGTCGCCCCATGGAGGTTACTACGAATTTGAACATAAGAGTAACTACTTGATGTTTAATATGAAGAACCATTAACAGTCAATGCTCTAAGTTCTAAGGGCACAGACTTCATATGAGAAAAAAAAACTATCGAATGCTACTATCTATACTGGGGAATGCATACATTTTTGTAGGTATTATGCTCTATATTGTGCCTACAAAAAATAGAGAGAGAGAGAGAGAGAGAGAGAGAGAGAGAGAGAGAGGCTCTGAGAATGCAAATCGCTTAAGGTCTTATGTCAGCCAGTGTGTCCCAAAAGACACAGTAGAGCTGATAAGAGATGATCAAGTGTCCAGAAATTAACAATTGAAAGCTGTTAGCTTTCTAGGGTTGAATAGGCTAGAGAGAAGTTGCTGTAGAGGAATGTTGTTACCATACTCCCAGAAGAATAAGAGCCATAGAAAAGGATCAACCCAATAGGATTGACTGTCATGCCAGGGACGCAAGGAAGCAACAACAGGCAAGGAAACCACAAGGAGCAAGTGCACTGGAGTCAAACCCTCCTATATACCAGCTACTTCCTTCCCAGTCTCTGTTGATACCTTCCATTGAGTGAACCCAACAGGAATCAGAGAGCAAGAATGCTTCAGTAAGGTAGTCTATATTAGACTCTTGGCTCAGAGAACAGCACAATAGTGTTTTAAAAAAATAGAGAGACAACCTAGAAGTTCTACAGCTTCTAAGCATTGAACCTAGAACCTCTCTCAACAATTGCTGTATTCCAACTCTAGTTTTCACTACATGGATATTAAGTTGTTAAAAAACGAGTCATTCCTGGTTGGGGGTCACCTACAAAGGGGGTGATAGAAAACTTCAGGATACTTTCAAGGAGAGCAATAGGGAAAAAAAATAAAGCTAACTTTGGGTAGATGGTCTATTACTCACTATTTGTGCCCCTTATCTGAGGACTTTATGCCGGTCAATCACTATTTTTCTGCTTCAAGGGAAGCAGCCCTGTTAAATCCTCTATTTGACCCACAACCTCATCCAATAGACAGAAATCCAATGAACTACACATTCTCCATCTCCTTACATGGAACAAATTCAAGAAACACCTAACATAGGCTAGGGATGGTAGGGATTCTTCAAGGAATGGGTAAGAAATAGGCAACCATTTCTACCTTTGTGGAGCTTGTGTGCGAGCCAAGAAGCAAACAATAATACATCAACCAAGCAGAGCAGGTCCTATAAGTAGTGGGGGGCGTGGCTAAGGAAGACAATAAAGCAGAGATAGGGGAAAATAAGAATTCCTGCTTAAGCAGTGCGGTCAGAGAAGGTCTCGCCAAGAAGTTGAAAAAGTTCGCAGATTTATATGTTTGATAAATATTAGCTACTAATACTGTAGAAAGAAATTTTAGCTTCTGGCAATTTTTCACTCTCACCACCATAATGAGACAAATCTGAGAGTTACTACTTGGACACTGGCTCTGACCAACACTTCTTGTCCTTCTAAGAAAGAGTCCTTGAGCCCCATCTTAGAGAACTGGGTCACCTTTGGTGAAATGCACTCAGCCCACATACTCATGTTTTCTGAGTATAGTTGGCAGTCTCAGTTTAACTAGACTGCAGACACTCAATATGGGCTCTTCTGTTGAGAAGAGCTTAGGAATAAGTCATTTCAGGGATAGCCACTTCCCTGGGGGTCATCTGCAATCTGCAATCTGATGCCCTTGGTTTTAGGCACTATAGGTCAGAATAGGCCAGAATACATTGAGACAATAAATTAACTGGAATCCCAGGAGCTTAGCACAACAGAAGTTTATTTCTTATTCGCCTAACATCCATTCTGGGCCTGAGTGACCCTTGAAGACAGCTCTGCTCCCATAAGGCCACTAAAATCTTATGACTCCATCAAGTCATAAGTCTACCCAAGGCTTTTTCCTCAATGGTGAGGAAGAGAGTCTTTAGATATTTCATACTTGCTCTCAAATTTCAGCCAGGAAGTAAACAGCACTATTTCTGTACATAGATCAATCGGCTACATCTAGTAATGTGGCTTCACCTTCTAAAAGTGAGATCATATGACTAGTTTCCTGGCAGGAAGGAAAATGGGGAAGTGTTAGTAATGTCAAACAGAATCATTTGCCTCTATTCCAGGGGGTAGAAAAGGCAACATAAATGCCACCCTCCATGTGCTCAGTACCAGCAAAGATAGCTTTATGGAAAGACTGGCTTTTGGGCGCTTTAGTCTGGAAGGTACCTATAAGAGTTTTTCCATAGTGCCCCAATCAAAACATGGGTAAATGCCTTTTTAAAATCTCTTGAAACACCAACCAGATTGGTATTTTTTTTCTACAGGGACCATACAGAACATTCTCATGATAACCACAGAGATATAACTTATCAAAACCCAGTCAAGTGACCTACTCAGCATTGTCACTCAAAGTGACGACATCACATTCACAACACCTGCTCTCTAGACCCTGTTGTGTATGGGGTCTAGGACATAGTTTGTCTTATGTCAATAGCATCCACAACTGGACACGGCCCTCATCAGCTACCCTTATCTATTCACTTTCTATAGATACCTAATGTATCAGGACATGCAAGAAGGACTCTTAGATACTTAAGAGATTCACAAAAGGACTTCTGAGGGTACCTATTTGGTAGGCTTCTGTTCTCTGGACAGGACATTCTATTTTTTTACAATTCATAACAGTAGCAAAATTACAACTATGAGGTAGCAATGAAACCAATTTAGGTTATTTTTACTCTTTCAGTATGATGTGGCTGTGGGTTTGACATAGAGAGACATGTGTTTTGTTCAGTCTGTACCTGGAAGGTACCTGTAAGAGTCTCCTGATCAACTCTGCAGTGCATACCCCAAGCAGATAACTGACTGAACTCAGGGCAGGAACTCAAGGAACCTGGGGCAGGAATTGAAACAGAGCCCATGGAAGAGCTCTGCTTACTAAATTGCTCAGTTTGATTTTTCTTGTCAGACATGGACCACCAGCCCAGGATTCGTTCCATCCTTCCTTCTCTCATTCTATCTCCTCCTGTGTATCCTCACTAATCCTCAAATACTGCTTTTTCTTCCATTTTTATTGTACACACACATGAGTGTGCACAAACACACACACACAGACACACACCACTTCCCTAAACATGCCCCTTTGACATTTAATTTTCCTTGAGACAGCCTAATCTATTGGGATCAGAGCACTCTGGCCCTGTGGTCAACAGCTATCAAATACATCCCTTGTGTCCCACTACCTTGAGCCAGCAGCCATCAACTGAGAACCCTGTCTTTTTACAGCTAGCTAAACTGTCATTGCGTTGTCACGTTCGAAAACATTTCTTTTTTTAATTATTATTAGATATTTTCTTTATTTACATTTCAAATGCTATCCCGAAAGTTCCCTATACCCTCCCCCCACCCTGCTCCCATACCCACCCACTCACACTTCTTGGCCCTGGCATTCCCCTGTACTGGGGCATATAAAGTTTGTAAGACCAAGGGGCCTCTCTTCCCAGTGATGGCCGACTAGGCCATCTTCTGCTACATATGCATCTAGAGACACAAGCTCTGGGGGTTCTGGTTAGTTCATATTGTTGTTCTACCTAAAGGGTTGTAGACCCATTTCATTGCCTTCTTGAAACTCCACTCTTAAAGACAAGGAACAGAGCACCGGAAGCTGCTCTTCAAACTCCTCAGGCTCCTCAAGCCATAGCTACAGGTGCAGGAGGCTTCATTCCAGCCGCAGCTGCTCACATCTACCACCACAACACTGAAAACATCACTCCAACACTAATAAGCCTTAGTGACCTACAGACAGCCCCATCTACAGCTATCGCAGACCAGTAACAGCCTTGAAGCAAGGCCTGCTGAAGAGGAACCCTCCAGTGACTCAGCAAAATAGGTTATGCTTTGTAAGGTTTGGTTCCGGTCAGGACATTATGCAGGGGGGAATGGAATTAGACAAAAATCCCCTTTTCTGATTAGCAATACAGACTATGTTTAATCTTCTTCTGTCTGCTAGGAGAACTCTTTTTCCATGCAAGGATCCTCTCAGTGTTCCTGCAATGAAGGTCTCAATGAAGGTCTCCATAACACCTTTTGTCTACTTGTGATCTTGGCAGGGTTAGAACTGGGCAAGCTGGTTGCACAGAGAGCCCGGTGTTTTCTGCCAAAACCAGGCAGGCTGCACCCCACTCAGAAAGCAGGGAGTGCAGCGCATCACTGGAACCTGGACACCACAAAGCTGTGACACTAGGACGGCCACTGAGGAGCTTCAGAAACCCACCAAGGATGGAATCTGCTAGACACTGAGACTAGAAGGTAAGGGGCTATAAAGAACCAAAGACAAACACTGAAAATGACTGTAAGGTCAGGTCACTAGAAAAGCTTGAAGGAGATGCTAAAGGATGAGAATCAAACTAAGGGTTTTAATGCCTGAAATTCAAGAGCTATAAATCTTGCCTAGTGAAGGTACTCTGCCCTCTTTGAAAGTCTAGGCAAAGAAACAGAGTCTCTGGGTTTAAAGGCCGGGCCCATGAGTCTCTAGGACCCATAACAGCCAATACAAAAGGATAGCTGTCTGTGATTCCTCTCCTGGTCCAGCAAAAGAATCACTAAAGAAGCATTCTATAACAAAACCAAAATATTACAAAGATGAAACATATTACTTACCAGTCCCAAAGAGATCACAGGAGCTGATAAAATCCAGTAGTAGAGGGCTCAGTCAAAAGGAGAGGTGCACAGGAGCAAAAGGACCCACACAGGGCTACGCTCAAGCCTTCGAGTCTAGGGGTGTGCACTTTCTCTACTAGACTTTCCCAAACAAGTTGTGGATTGTGTAGGTGAAAGGAAACACGCTGGGGGGGGGGCTTGTTTAGCCAACTTGGGTGTTGGCCATTAAGATTTTTCATGGTCAACAGCTGTGAGATGTGTTGATTCTGGGTTAGTGAGATGAGGAAGGAGAGGGCTCCCTGACGGTTCACACAGGAAAGAGATGATCGATGGATGGGGTATCTCTGGATTTCAGATAACATATGTCAATTTCAAAATTGGTACCCAAGATAAGCAACCATAGTAAGGAACCACATAGCAGCCGGTAGCCCAGAAATGAGATGTAAAGTTTGAAATGGATCAAGCAGCACAGAAACAGATGATTAAGGTAGCACACCTGGTCATAGCAGCCCATCACGGACAGGAGGGGTGGCTCAATAAGTGGGTGTTGGATGGTTTAGTCTTTGCCTCTCCACAGAAGTTCCCTAGATGGGAAATATTAAAGATTTGATTTTATAGCATTATACAAGTTATGCATGATTGATATCAACTAAACATATAAAATTAAAATGCAAAACCACCCCCAACTCTATTTCCTCTTCCTACCTGTCCTACCCAATTCCAATAGGCCTGAAGGTCATAATAGCCACAGAATAGCATTAGTCTCTTAGGTACTTGAACGATGCACACACTCTTTTTTTCCTTCCTGTTCAATATTGCACAACTGCATTTCATCTATCATCTTTAGTCAAACGAAAAGTCACACATCTTCCAGGTCAGGAGAGAGACGCGCTTTCTTCTCCCTAATGCACTTTGCATACATTCCTAAGTTGGTTGTGGGTTTTTGTTGTTGTTGTTTTGAAATTAGAACTAGCACATCATGAGCATTTTTGTGTCTACATCTTTGCGCACCCATTTGTAGAACAGATTTCTAGAAGTGGAATTGCTGGATTTGAGATTTTTGATTGACACTGCCCATTGGCTGTAAAAAAAAAAATGGTTGCACCCATTCATATTTTCAGACACTCTTTTAGTGAGTAATTTTTCCCCAAGAATAAAAGTATAAAAGTCAAGAGGTAAAATCCAGTGACCAGAGACCACTAAGGAGCATGTAGAACAAAGAATCAAGAAAACTCTTCCAAAGACACTGTACCACCCCCACCCTGCATGAGCCAATGAGTCTGGGACCCGGCAGGAAAGGATGGAGAAGCTGCTGGTAATTAAACACCGAGCAAGTCAGAACTTGAGGAGCCAGTTTCTCAGTAATAGATACTTTTAAAAAGATGGAGGGTTTGGTGGGGGATGGCTCCTTAGCCACCTATCTGAGTTTTGTTCAAGGATCTCTTTGCTTTACTCCAGGAGAGGAGAGGACATTTGGACGAGGTCTTCTTTCAAAAACAACAAGTACAAAATGTTTGAGTGGTGGTAATTTAATTCTAACACCCCTAGAATTCCCAGAGGAAACAAGATCCAGCCCAGTCAATGATTGAGTCATTTGGGCAGATCGGGGTTAAAGGGGTTGACGTCAATAAATTGGCTTGCTTAGCTGTATTAATAAAAGTGGCACAAAACATCTTCACCCTGTGCTTCTTAAGCTCCGAAGCAATCCATTGCCCTTGCCCTTTCCCAGATGGAATTTTCTAATAGAGAGAGGAGAGAGACAGGGGAGGGAGAGAGAGAGAGAGAGAGATTGAACTGATCCCAGGATAAAATCTCCAAAGTACCACTGAGTATCTGTCAAGGAAACTTCCCTCTTGAAAAGAGAGAATGAAAATTAAGTCTTTAAAGGCATAGTATCCCAGATGCAGGGAAGCTCAGCTGTACCAAGCCATCAACAGCACATCCTCCTGCTCTTTCCCAGTGCCCTACTCTGCCAGATTTCTCTTCTCTAGAAAAATGTTTCAGGCCTCTATCCCCCATGAACCCCAAGTTACTCATACAAGTCTGATGAAATGCCTGGCAACCCCACAAATGAGAAATGACTAACACTGTGGTTCAATTCACATTTTCATAAGAGTCATGTTCTACAAAGGGCACATGTGCAGAGTTACAGACTACCTGGAACCGCCAGGTATGGATACTGTTGTGTCTAGTGGAAATGCATAGTAAGTTTCTTCCAAGGACATAGTCAGGTTTTCATTAATAGACAAATACACAAGCTTGTTTGGTGTGTGTTTTTGTTCAAATATGTCTAATATATTATTGATTCCATTTCCACTAGACTCATAGACAACTCAGGACTGAATGAAGCATATCAAACACACGTATTTCCTCGGAAAGGCACCTCACAGCCCACATGTACCACAGCTTCGTTATCCACCAGAAGTTATTCACTTTTCTCTTGATGGAGATCGAAGCTGATTCCATTTTCTTGCTCTTGTGACTAGTGCCCCAGTAAACATGGGTGTGCAAGTGTCTCATGATAGGCTGCAGTGTGCTTGCGGACATTACTGGGTCACATGGTAGTTCTAGACCCTTCCCATAATGATTTCCATAGCAGCTGTACTAGTTTGTAGTCTCAAATAAAGGTTCTTTCCCCACATCCTTGAACGCCTCATTGTCCTTCGTTTTCTTGAGGATGGCCATTCTGTCTAGGGAGAGATGGAATCTTAAAGTAGATTTATTTGCCTTTCCCTGATGGCTCACAATGTTGAGCACTTTTAAAACCATCTCATGGCTCTATGAGTTTCTTCTTTTGAGAACCCTATTTATTCGTTAGGTCCTTTGCATTTTTCTTATGCTTCATCTCCATATTTGAGAATTTGGTGACAGCAAGACCTTAACAGATTGTGCTGTTAATGTGAGTTTTAAACCCGTTCTTTCTCATTATTGTTTAGAAAGTAGACAAGAGAACAGAAGACTAACATTGAGAAGTAGATGTCAAAACACCTTTAATACAGTGCTGACTCAGCTAGGCTACTGCCCACCCCCTAGCCCCACTTCTTACATTCCTTTGTCTCAGAACAAGATTAATGACAGAGCCTGGGGCTAGGCCTTGGCAGCTACAGCTGGTGACAAAGTGACCCCAACCCCAACTGTGAAACAAACTAGCCTCGAAGGCAAGTGACTCTAAACTCATTTCCACATAGTTACATCAGTGGGTTTTAAAAAACTATACTCATAGATAGTCCTCCTCAGTGTTCTAGGATGGAATGTTTTTAAGTAGCATTTAGATGAATCTAAAGTGTGACAACGGCTCAGAACAGCTGGTGGAGACCATTTCCATCTGAGGCTACAGAAGTGGTCATGTACCCACTCATCATACATGCCCGAAATATTTATTCTGCCCAGTTGGAAGCCTCCGAAGCCCAGCACATGAAGTGTCCAATAACTGGTACATTTTACTGTATGAACAATGAGGACGTTTGGAGGCCTTTGTGCTTAAGGGGAATATGTCCATACCTGTGCTTTGGGAGTTGTGTCTAGTAGAAGTAGGCAAGATGATTGCAGTTAAGAAAACAGCCTGAGAGAGCAGTAAGAGAAGAGCCCCTGTCTTTACCATGTATCATCATAGGGAAGATGGCTATTAACACAGGCTGCTGAGGTCTACCTTCCACAGTCAGATTCAGAGGGTTTGGAGAGAAGCACTTGGCTTTGCTTTTCTGACACATTCCGGGGTGATATCCACCCTGCTGATCAGAAGGACATACTTCAATAACTATGGGCTACCACTGGCCAACAGTCGGATGAGAGGCAAAGAGACTGGAATAGGCTGAGACACTCTGTCCTGATAAACCCAGTACCACGGATGTTACAACCGATTGGCTGGAGGAGGGGTAAGGAGGAAATTGCTCAAGATGATGAGTGACCCCTTTAAAGTATTTATTTTCATGCCTCTGTAAAACATAGAAAATGTTCTTTCTTTTCTCTTTTGGGGTTTTGCCCCTTCCTCCAACCCGACTAAATAGTACAATAAATTTCAGTGCTTTATTTGGTGAAACAAATAAAAGAATGCTTGCCAATATCTGTTGGTCTAATATCAGAGCTCAGTTCCAGAACATCTTGTAGTGGTTATTTCTAGTATGTTCTGGAATGTTCTGGAATCTGTACTTCAGATGCTTAGTCTCTGAACCAACCCACGTTTGCAAAGGGATTGCTGGTGCATGTGCTTATCAAGGTTATTGTGCCTGAAGAAGAATGCACAGCTGACGCGGGCCGGGTATCATTCACTGGTGCCAAAGCAATTTCAATAGTCTGCAACCTCAAAGGCTGATTCTAGTACCACAAATGTTATGAAAAGTATGTCTATTATTGATGGATTTTTGTGATAGATGAAATCATATAAATTGCTTTAAATGTATTCTTCATGCAGATAGTGAGGTTGACAGACCCATCTGTGTAAGTTAGCCAGCTGGTGTCATAGAGAGGCAATAGTTAGTAGACTCAATAGTTCATTAATAGAGACATCCTCTTTGTTTCCTGGCTACATTATAAAGGAGAGTATTCAGACATTTTCATCATGCCCTTTATTTAGAAAAATGTATATTCCTGGATTACCCTCAAACTTTTTGGTTATCTTGGCGAGAATACCAGAATCTGTATTTAAAACTGTAACTACAAGTTTAAGAACCAGAGACAGGTAATACATTCCGGGTCCCAAACAACACCCAATTAATGTAAATTGCCTTAGCAGGGAAGTTTTGTGAGCATCAGGATTTCCATGCAGCTATTTCTATTCACAGTTACATACTTAATCATGAGATTACTGAGCAGAGAAACAGGTTCACCCAGAATAGCACCAGCAGTTGAAAAAGAAGAGCCCACTGGATTGCATGCCTCCTCCCTCTCAGTCCAGCACTAGGGGCAGGGGTCATCTTCTTGATGGTCCTTTGTTCTGTGGCCATCAGTGTACCAAGCTGTATCTGCTCATAAGACAATTATATTGCAGGCTAGCCACTAGATATTTGTCAAGTAAAGATATAGGTTAGATCAGTCTGAGCAGAGACACCAATAGCCCTACTTTACTTCTTTTGCAGGTTCTGGTCACCCACACATATAGACAGTCTACATCTACAATGGGACAATCTTTTCAACTTTATGATGCTGTAAAAAGATGGCCTTCACCAGAAATTACACTCTGAATTTCCAATTTACATGTTATCCCAGGATAATAATATAGATGTGTCCTCTGTCATGATTCTGGGAGCTGCAGCTCACGGTTAACCACAGGTTTATAAGGGAGAAAACAGATTCTCTACAGAACACTATGCTACTAAGCTGTGATGTTAGGTCATTCGGTGCAATTTGCTTTAGGGCATTTTCAGTTTATGTTAGATCGACTGGGATGCAGTTCAGTTTGAGTTGGATAACTGTATGTAACTTTCTGATGTTCACTCTTTCTTCTTGTTGCTAGTGCTGGAAGATTCTAGTCATTTCTTTCCCACTATTTACTTATCTTGAATGAGGCATAATTAACACGCAGTAAACGGAAGATATTTGAACTCTGCAACCTGATGACTTGTGACATATAAACATGTTCCTCAAACCATTGCCAAAATCAAGATATATGTCTGTCTGCAGAAGTCTGTACACTCCTGTGACTCCTTCCTCTACCCCCAACCCTGTCCACACTGCCAGAATTTCTTGAACTAGTTTCTGAAGTGATGGTTTCATGAGAATTTTAAGTAACCGATATGCTTTCTTTTTCCCTTCTGGCTTTGCCTGCTACATACTGACTTTGGGAATCACTTGCCAAATATCGGTAGCTCTTTCTTTTATGTTGTTTAGTTGGACTCACAGCATAGGACTCCTTCCAGGTTCTGGCTGCTACAAGTGAAATCACTGTAAACATTTGTATACCCGTTTTGTGTGGAGGGATGTGTTTTCAATTACCTTGGTAAATAGCTCAGTGTACAATGGCTGGACCAGATGGCAAATGTAGGTTTTCTTTGAAAGACACTGATAAGCCCTTTTCAAAGTGGTTTTAATCCACTGGCTGTATGAGGGTCAGTTCTACCAGCACTTGATAAGATCTCTCTGGTACAGAGTTGCACACAGTTTCAATTGACATTTTATAGTAATTTGAAATTAAGAGTGGCCAACATTATTCTGGATTTTGAAGAGAATGGGGGAGAAACAAGATATAAATATGAGAATCTAGTCAAGTTAATACCAATCCCTGTCAAAACTCCAGAGCACGCAGTCAAGCAAGCAGCTAGTAAATATTGTCATAGACTGGCAGGGTTGCTTCTGACCAGAGCTTATTCTCACAGCTCATACTGAGTGGGGATTATTAATATTTTGCTAAGGCATTATTAGGTCAGGAAGATAAGAGTGGGAATGTAGGATCTAATGACTAAATACAGTCATCAGTGCTTGGCAGTGGCTTTCCGTTATGAGGAGGGCACATGTGCACCTAGGTGGCTCAAGCCAGCTCCTCTGGGTCTGCCTTTGTTTGCCAGCCGTGTGTCTCCTCGTTCTCATTCTGCAGCAGTGGGGAGTTCTTTGCTTGCCTTTGGGTAGCATCCAACTCCTCCAACCACCTCGTGTTTCATGACACTAATTTCTGTTTCAGTGTGTACTTTTCCACTCACAGTGGCTCCCTTCCAATCTCCTACATGTTTTTCCATTTAATCTAGTTGTCAACTCAGGGTATTTTTATGAAAAATCACTTGTACTCTGCTTGCCCATAAATTTTTATAATTTTCTAACTGGCTTAAACATAATGTCCCGTTATACCCTTAGTCATTATATTACCTATTGAATATTCAGTGTGGGGACAATCTTCTAATGCTAGTCAGAGGACTTATATCATTTAACACATAATGAGTTTTGTTATGCTGTCCATACTGTCTGTATTAACCTTGGCCCAATTTAGCCTTGTTTTTGGTTTTATTTGTGTCCCTTAATCCTAAACCATTCTGAGTTTGAGCAATACTTAATCTACACTGAGTCTATTATTTTAAAAGTTGAATAGCTTCCCAAACCTGTTTCAATTGTCAGCAAGAAGTAAATTAATGTTGGTTTTCCTGAGTTAGGAAAGGAAAAAAAAAAAATCTCCTTATGGATAAGACCTGGTCATAGGGTTTTCCCCTAGTACTCCCAAAGCATTTCTACAAATTAAAGAATGTACCACCTTGCTGCAGACTCCTAGTGGTTCTTAGAAAAGAAATGAATGCCAACAGAGTAAAACTGAACAGATTTTTATCTTTTGAGTTAAGAAGGACAATGAGAAAAATCGTTCATGATCATCTTTTTGCCTAGATAAAGGAACTGTCAATAAGGTGCCCGCTCCTGAAACCCCCTTCTAATGAGCTAAGGAAGAATCCAGAGGCCATCCAGAAATTAAAATGCATCACTGAGATTGAGAAAACAACCCTTTATGCAGTACTCAAGGGAAGCTAGAAGGATATCCTTAACTAGAAGTATAAGACTATAGAAGATTGTCTAACTAGAAATAGAAGACTAACGATTTGGGGCCAGGGCAGTCTTTGGTCTATGAAGGCAACTTCCCTTAGTCTATCAATACACTATAAAACAGTGTTCTAAATGTACAGATGAAACTAACTTGAAGCTCTTAAATAAAATCACATCCAAATAAGCTAGAGAGATGGGCCGGTTTCCCACCCCCATCCTGGAAGACAATGTGTTTTATAGGGCTTTGTTGTTTATTACACACTACAGTTTGAATTAGTAGAGTTCACAGAAACATTTCTCAAAATACAGTGTCAAAATCAGCCAAAGAGCTTGTTAGACATAAATTCTTCTAACCACCCTAGAGCTTCTTGAGATAGGGGGAGACAGCCGAGGAATTCAAGTAACTCAGTTTCAGTAAATTTGGAAACTTCTACTTTACACCTCTGAAGAGGATGTGCTGTGACTACAGCCTGGCTCTAATATACAAGATGTTCCAGATACAAGGGTACACTACAAAACTTTTTAAATTTTGTGATCTGTAAATCATGATGATATGTGTTGTCCTAAGCCCACCTACCACTGGGGAATTTTTAAGCACAATGAGAGATTGTATTAAATTCAACGTTCAATATACAGTATATAAAGGCTCATACATTCAGCTTCATGCATATGGATGTCATGATTTGTCCTTACACTGGTGCTTTGAGAGCAAATATTAGATGAAGTTTTAGAGCAATTGTATCTCAAACCTAACAAAAAGATGAAGTAGGCCCAGTTTAGTGCCTGGCATGTAGAAAGCAATTAGTAAATATTTAATGGAGTACATGAATGGATAAATGTAGCATTACTTCACCTTTTCTATTCCTGGGTAAACTCTCAGTTTGCATAGTATAGAAATTACTACTACCATCAGCTGCAATCCCATCCAAATCACAAGTATTAAACCATCATGAGCCAATGTGATATTAAGATGTTGGCTTTAAGAAATGCTAAGATAATAATGATGGCTTTTTTTTCATAAATGAGGTTAAGTATCTTATAAAAGTAGCTTCTCAAAGAGTTTTTTCACTTGTCTATAGAAAGAGTTTTGGTTTCTTTAAAAACCTGGTTATGTTATATGAATGTTTTGGTTTTAATCCAAGGTGTGGGATCTGGGGCTGTTTCAGTCTGTCCACAGCTGTTAACTATGATCATCTTGTGCTCTAGGAGGGGCGTGAATTTTGCCAGCTGCAGATAGTTTAATGCTGAGAGTGGTGAAGAAAAAGAAGGAGGAGGAGAATAAAGAGGGGAAGGTGGAGGAGAACAACAATAATAACAACAATAACAAAAGAAAGAAGGAAAGAAAGAGAGAGAGAGGAAGGAAGGAAGGAAGGAAGGAAGGAAGGAAGGAAGGAAGGAAGGAAGGAAGGAAGGAAGGAAGGAAGGAAGGAGTGGCAGCTGCTTCCCCCTGCTGCTCCTGGTTGCTGCTGTTGTGGTTTGACAAGAAAAAGTTAGAGATATCCTGATGAAGATTGGACTAGCCCTAAGAAACACGACATCTTTAATATGCCGTAAGTAGTCTAAAGCGGTCTATGCCCCCTTTTCCCCTCTACCCTTCTTTCTCTCTTATCTAATATTGGAGTTTGAAATGGATTGGGGTTTGGAAGGGAATAAAGGATGAAAGGGTGAGAGGTATGAGGACATAATAAAATAATAAATACACCAACGCTCGTCCCTCTACATTCTCCTATCAGATGACTCAGAATTCATCACTTACACAGGATCCAGCATCAAGGGGTCATCATGAAAATCAAAACCTGCTGGCACCTTGACTTTGGACTTCACAGCCCCCATTTAAAAAAAATGTAGCCCTTTAGCAATTACTTATTCCAATACTTCGTCACAGCAGAACAAATAAACTAAGACACTGCTATAGCTTGAATATGAAAGGCGGACCCCACAGGCCAATGTTTTGAAAACTTGGTTCCTAGTTTTGAGAGGTTCTAGAAGCTTTCAGAGGTGGGATTTGGATGGAGCAAGTAGATCACTTGGGACATACCCTGTCCTAGCTCCTTCCTGTGTTCCTCTTTGGCTCTGCTTGTCATTGTCCTTGAGGTTAAACTGGTAGTTCTGCCATCGGCTCCCCAAAAGAGAGACTGATAACTTTGGAACCTGAGCCAAATAAATCTCTCTCTCTTAGTCTGTTGGGTATTCTGTCGGCATGATAAGAAAAGGCTAACCAGTACAAAGCTATCCACCAATATTTCCAGGCCAAAAATCTATAGAGTTATACATAAACCACAATTTAATTCATGTACAGTTGGTCACTAAGTCCTCTCTAGAAAATTCCTACTCTGTATAGTTCCATAACACATTGATAAAAAGAAAAGATTGGAATGATTAGCTTATACAGATCCAAGACTCTATCTAATAAGGACATAAAATGTCATCCTACAAAATAAAAATGTTAAAAGTATAATTGAAGAGTTTTATGCAGTCATTTCAGAAGCACATAACCAACTTTCTTTAGAGTAAAAATTATAGATGATTTGAGCAAAATGATTAATAAATTCAAGCCAGTTAGCTATCCATGAGGGGAACCTTACTTTTGGCTTTTACTCTGACCTGACAACTGAATAGAAAAGTAGGATTTAGACATATATTACTCAATATCTATTTATTTAAACTTGGAAAAAGATGCACAAGATTCATCATCTCAGAGAAAAAATAAAGCACACCAGCTCTGGACCCTACTCCTCCTAACATGCTGACATTTTCTTTTGCAACATTAACAACCTGCTTTAGGGGCTAATGGTTTGATGGTCCAAGGCCAGGTGAACACTAAGCCACTCCTGTGTGATTCTTCTGGAAACCTAGTTGATGTTTCTGCTGATAATAGAATACTTCTCGTCAAATGCAATTTTCAGCCACAGCCAAGACTCCATCAAAGCTAGGATATTACAGCCATGTAAATACTGTGTGTCAGCGCTGTTACTTGTTCAACTTTTGGGAAAAAAAAAAAAAAATATATATATATATATATATATATATATATATATATATAGTTTACCCCAAACATATCAGCTAGTCTGATCACCTTGAAAAGTAAAAGAACACACATGATATGCATTCACTGATAAGTGGATATTAGCCCAGAAGCTCAGAATCCTTTTTAGAAGGGGGTACAAAATACCCATGGAAGGAGTTACAGAGAGAAAGTTCAGAGCAGAGCCTGAAGGAACGACCATCCAGAGACTAACCCACTTGGGGATCCATCCCATAAACAATCACCAAACCCAGACACTAGGCAGATGCTAACAAGAGCCTGCTGACAGGAGCCTGATATAGCTGTCTCATGTGAGGCTCTGCCAGTGCCTGGCAAATACAGAAGTGGATGCTCACAGTCATCCATTAGATGGAGCACAAGGTCCCTAATGAAGGCTAGAGAAAGTACCCAGGGAGCTGAAGAGGTCTGAAGCCCTATAAGAGGAACATCAATATGAACTAACCAGTACCCCCAGAGCTCCTTGGAGCTATACCACCAATCAAAGAAAACACATAGTGGAACTTGTGGCTCTAGCTGCATATGTAGCAGAGGATGGCCTTGTCGGTCATTAATGTGAGGAGAGGCCCTTGGTCCTATGAAGGTTCTATGCCCCAGTATAGGGGAACACCAGGACCAGGAGTGGGAGTGGGTAGGTTGGTGAGCAGAGGGAGGGGGGAGGTTATAGGAGATTTTCGGAGGGGAAACCAGGAAAGAGGATAACATTTGAAGTGTAAATAAAGAAAATATCTAATAAAAAAAAAAGTAAATCGTGCAGACTCAAGAACTAAATCTTCTGCCTCCAAATTAAAGAAAAAACGTTTTATTTTCCTTTTTTTCATTTATTCATCACAAATGCACTTAGGTGGCACGTAAGCACCTACTATGTCCCAATTATTAGAAAAGACGGAAACAAACAAAACAAACAAACAAACAACAACAACAAAGAGTGCCAATCCCAAAGAATCACCATTTGTTTTCAAACAACAGGTAAGGTCGTGTGGAAGATCCCAGTGTCTGCTGCACACTGCCTGTGCAGATAGCTCTGCCTATCTGACCAGATCTGACTGCTAACCCTTCTTGGATAACTGAAGATCCAAGGTTATATGCAGTTCTAGGCTTCTCCAGTTTTGAATTTCTTTAACTCCACAAATATGTCTGTTGTATATGAAATGAAAAGATAGCCACACTCAGTCTGCCAGAGTGGCTTTGTCAATGCTTGTCTTATTATTTTTGCTCTGCCATAAATAAATGCTAGCAGGAACCAGAAATGGCTCTCCAGAAACAGATGTTACTCTCATTTGGTTATTAGAATTTGACAGCTATGTCTGAAGGTGAAAATGATGCCTAAACTCCTTATGAAAAGAATGCTTCCTAATTACTGTGTCAGGAACTGTGTTAGGTACCAGTGATGTACAGATTAAATATGTCAGATCCCTTGCCTCTGATGAATTTTGCTCCTAAGTCCACCCATTGGTCCTTGCCTGTCCCTAAAAGTTCCTACCAATTATTATATATTCCAAAAATGTATCTCACCAGATAACATTTTGCCAGAATGGTAATACAGCTCTAACCTAAGCCCAAAGTACATCAGGAGCTTATAGAAATCTGACAATAACAGACAGATAAGTAAGGACATTACACAGTAGGCATTAATAGTCAACTGGGGAAGTGCAGCCTGCCTCTTTGGCTTTGTGAATCACTCACAAATGCAGGCACTTAACTCAAAGGGGAAAAAAAAAAGCATGTTTGAAAGTTTAGAAACAAAAGTGATGTGCCATCATGAGTATATGGTGACACTGAATAGAGATGAGTCACATGTCCTGCTATCAGAATACCCAGACAAGTGTAGTTTAACACATCTCCCCTCAGGAGTCTGGAGAATAAATGGAATCATTCCACTCTACTGGGATTGTATTCATAACATCCAATAACCCTCTATTATCCTCAAATAACCTTGTGAGAAAAGAACTACAGCATATGGGGTAATCAAAAAGAGCACCGAGAGCCCAGAATTCTGGATCCATTAATCTCCCCAGTTCTCAGTTTTCCTGACTTACAATATTTGCATGAATTTGTTGTTTCAATACAGAGCTCCCAGATGCTGTATTCAGAGCATGTTGCCTGGATCAATGAATGTTGGTTTCTCAGGAAGACAAACCTTCATAGCTCTCATAGCACATGCCTGAGGCTGGATTTGTACATATGATCACTATGCTTACCACAGCCTGAATATCCCGGCTGATACCAAGTGGAGAACAGATTTGTAAAACCTAGTTAGGAAGGATCTGAGTATGAGCTCAGGGTTCAGTTGATTGCAGAGATGCTACAGATGACAACAGATGGTTGGGTTGGAGTCAGTACCCACCAGGAGAGAAGCATCCTATGGGACTCCTATTCTTTATCACTTCTGGTACTTTTAGACCTTGTTTGTTTGTTTGTTTGTTTGTTTGTTTTGTTTTGTGGTTTTTCAAGACAGGGGTTCTCTGTGTAGCCTTATCTGTCCTGGAACTTACTCTGTAGACCAAGCTGGCATTGAACTCAGAAATGCGCCTGCCTCTGCCTCCCAAGTGATGGGATTAAAGGCGTGCGCCACCACTGCCCGGTAACCTTTCTTTATGTAGCTGAAAAATGATTTCATTTGTGAGTCCTATCCCCATGAAAGAGGCCAGGAACCTACTCTCTTTGTACACTTTGTAATTAAAAAAAACAAGTTTGGTGGTTTGTTTTATTGTTGCTATGACCAGATTTCTGACAAGAAGCAACTTAGCCACTGTTTAAGGTAAGTCTATCATGGAAGAGTGGGGACATGGGGCAGGAGTGGACAACTGGAGCCCCACACCTCCTCACATCTTGGTGATGCAGTAAGTGGAATGTAAACAGAAGTGGGACCTGGCTATAAATCTTGAAAGCCTTCCCCCAGTGATGGACTTCCTCCAGTGAGGCTCCGCCTCCTAAAGCTTCTACAACTGTGCAAAATAACAGTACCAACATGGAAACAAATGTTCAAACACAAGAATCTCTGGGGAGCATTCCACACTTAAACCACAACAGCAATCATGTGGCCTTATTTGGGTGACAAATTACATCCAACAAGGTCTCAATTAAGAAGACGATGACACAAAGGGAGAAACAGGCACGGAGGATCCAGTCTGAGGAGAACCTGAAGAGATCTATTGTTCACAGACATCTAGATGGAGTAGAGAGCCTGCTGCTGGAACAGGCAGCATTTAGGAGGCAATTCAAAGCACCCATGCCAGGTCAGCCTCACAGGAAGCTCTCTCCCAGACCAGCTGAGAGCATGGCATAGCTTCTATACCTAATGCTCCGGCCCTTTGAGATCTGAAGACTGCCTTATTATCTTTTCCACATAAGTTAACTAGAGAGTATTCAGGGTATCTGAGATTAAGAAGCGTAGGAGTCTTTAAACTTACCTTGCTTTTAACTATACCCCAAACAGACCATTTCAGTGGGGAGACTGGACCATCACTACTGCCTAGAGAGAGAAGTGAGGTGTGTGCGATGGGATTCTGATCCCTCAGTCTATGAGTGTCTGTCAATGTCTCATTGATATCGGCTTGAATCAGTCTTCTGTCGGCTTCTTGCTAGAGTCAGCTGCACTATCCACGCATGTAAGCTGGATGCTTTGATACTTAGAGGAAGATACTATTTAAGCTGAGACCTCAATAATAGGAAAATACTTTTTAAAAAATTCTGAGGAAGACTCCCTCCAAATAGAAGTACACTAAGAAGCAAGTGCAGGCAGGGGTCGAAAAATGAGCATGGCAGTTACAGGCCTGAGATATATAAAGAGGCCACAGTGTTCCGGATGCAATTGATTTTGTCCCATGGGTAGCTCAGATCATCGGAGAGTTAAAGGGGTCCTAGTTCCAGCCCAAATAGAATGGAACAGCGTGCCATGGGGCTCTGAGGGAGGGAAGGAGGGGAGAGGGAAGGAAGGGAAAGAGGTTGATTTCTGGTGAGCATACATCATTTCATTGTAAGAACAATTTAACAGATAGACACTACAGTCACGGGCTTAACATTTCAAAAGCTAGAGTACAGTCTGGGGGAATAAAATATATGATAGCTAATGTATCAAGTGCCACATCCTGCAAGCAATGTAATGCTAACCACTGGGCTACAACAAAGGCGTTGCCTAAAGATTTTAAGAGCTAACAAAGAAATGTTGCATAATCCTCAATCACCATACCACCTGCCTGTGAAGTGAATCGCTCTTGAAACACCGCTGAAATGGGATGAAAATAATAGACGGGGTGGCACTGTACGCTCCCAGCTCCATTTGTTCCTCAATTGTTAGCTTGAGCCATCACAGGGTGTTCTTATTAGATCCTAGCTGTGATTTTTTTTTTTACCCCAACCAAGTCTTTGTGCCAAAGAGAAGGACATCTGGAGTTGTCACCAGTAATTAAAATCAGTTACAAAAAAAAAAATAAATAAATAAATAAAGAGTTTTGTAGTGAGGTGCCTGACTCATAAAAGACAAGGTGGAAGCCAGGGCATTGAGGAGAAAGTGGAAACTTCCCTTTAGAAAATCATCCTGAGCCCGTGCTGGGGGAAGAGAAGTGCAGCCATCATGTCAAATGTGGACTATTAAAAAAAAAACCCACTGGGGAGCCATGTGCATAAAGCAAAAACATTTGTGTGCGTGCCTGCATACATGCATGGGAGAAGTATTGTCCATCTGGGAAACTCATGTTGGGTGAAGTGTCTGCCTTAGTAACTCTCAACATATTATTGCTTTAATACTCAATTTTATTATTTTAAATAATTGTGTGTGTGTGTGTGTGTGTGTGTGTGTGTGTCACAGAGATACCCGTGTGAGTACAGGAGCCCACTGAGGCAAGACACATCAGATCTCCTAGTGCTGGAGTTACAAACAATTATGAGTCCTCTAAGATGGGCACGAGGAAATGAAGTTGGTCCTGCACAAGAGTATCGAGTGGTCCTAAGTGCCGAGCCATCCATCCAGTCCATCCACATTATTTTTGTTTGTTTGTTTTAGAAAACTATTTTAATTTTAACTTAAAAACAAGTAAAAAGAGATAAATATAAGCATGCCCTTTCAGGGATGAAGGCAGTGGTAGACAAGCTCAGAAAATTTTCTATGAACATGACTTAGAATAGATACAGTTTTTTTTTCAACTTTTATTAGATATTTTCTTCATTTACATTTCAAGTGTTATCCAGAAAGTTCCCTATACCCTCCCCCCTCCCGGCCCTGCTCTCCTACCCATCCGCTCCCACTTCTTGGCCCTGGCATTCCCCTGTATTGGGACATATAAAGTCTGCATGACCAAGGGGCCTCTCTTCCCAATGATGGCCAGCTAGGCCATCCTCTTCTATATATGCAGCTAGAGTCATGAGCTCAGGGGGTACTAGTTAGTTCGTGGTTGTTCTTCCACCTAGAGGGTTGAAGACCCCTTCAGCTCCTTGGGTACTTTCTCTAGCTCCTTCTTCCTTGGGAACCCTGTGTTCCATCCAATAGCTGACTGTGAGCTTCCACCTCCATGTTTGCCAGGCATTGGTATATTTTCCCCGAGACAGCTATATCCGGGCCCTTTCAGCACCATCTTGCTGGCATAGGCTATATTTTTTAAGGCAGTGTCCCTATCTGAACCTGGAACCTACCACCTCGCTAGACTAGTTGGCCACTAAGCAGCAGGAATCCTCCTGTCTCTGATTCCCAGTATTGGAAAATCAGATGCAAACTATCATGCCAGTACTAAGAGGGCACTGAGGATCCAAACTCAGGTCCCCAAGCTTGTGGGACAAGCACTTTACAAACTGATCCATCTCCTCAGCTACAAAGCATTTATTTTTTAATGCTACTGACATTTTTATAAAGATATAGGATTTGCTGGAGTCGGGACTTCAGCATTATTTTTTCTTTTTACTCTATGTCCACACATTATTGTTAAGGATCACTAAATCAGTGCACTTCCATTGTGTGTGTGTTCCAAACGGGTTTTTTGCTGCCTTTCTCCCTATGGAGTCCTGACAATTGGAGCTCAATGATGAAATGTAAGAAAAGTACAGAAAGAAAAGTACACAAAGCAATCAGATATTCATTATCAAGTACATACATTGTATGTGCACCAATGACATCCCTCTAAGAATGCAGACCATGAAGTTAAAGTCAACAGAAAATGTAAAATATTCCTTTTTTCTTTTCTTTTTTGTGTGTGTGGTTTTTCGAGACAGGGTTTCTCTGTGTAGCCCTGGCTGTCCTGGAACTCACTTTGTAGACCAGGCTGGCCTCGAACTCAGAAATCCGCCTGCCTCTGCCTCCCAAGTGCTGGGATTAAAGGCATGTGCCACCACTCCCGGCTTGTAAAATATTCCTAATTGTGAGCCGCAGCAAAGTTACGAATTCCCACTTCTCACATTCTCACGTGAACTTCTACCGAGCTTTCTTTGGTTTTTTACACAGAGCAACCTGTTTGTAAGTGAATGCAGACTTTCAGGAAGATGTCCCCAGACGTCTGAAAACACATCTGCTACATTTTGATAGTCAGTTTCCCACATGAGCATGACCATAGTTTTGCATGCTCACAGCTTGCAGGGTGCAGAGTCCCACATTTAGAATGTAGATGCTCCCCCCACTAACTGGGATCCTTCCTCTTGACTTAGCCACTTCAGCAAACATTGTCCATATTGTGTGATCTCTACCAACTAGAACAACCACCACAGATAGAGGGCCTCTCCTAACACTGCCACAGTCGCTCTGCTGAAGCCACTGAGGGTCCATTCAGATTCTAGAAGTCTTCAAACAGATGGTCTGATGAGTTAAAGTCATATAGTAGGAATCCACCTAAAACTTTACGTTGAGAAACATTATTTCCTCAGAAGATTGCATTCCTGTGAAACCACATCAGGCCAGGACACCTGCACATGCACACACACACACACTCACACACATACATAGACACACACATGCGTACACATATATCTCATATACACAGGTCAGCCTTTATGAATTTTTGTTAAGAATTCTTAAGTTCTGTAATTTTCCAATTACTGCTTTTTTGTTTTAGCTTTTTAAAAAAGTTATCCTTAACAAATCAGGACATATTCCTGCTTTTTAAATTTCCTTGAAGAGTTTACATAGCTGCTAGCATTAATCCTACCTTAAATATCTGCTATGACTCATCACCAATGAAGCCACAGGGGCCTATACTATGTGTGTGTGTGTGAGTCAGAATAGGGAGGATGAAAGCTATAATTCATTTATTTAATATGCTGTTTTATTTAGCTATTTCTTTTCAATAAGTTAGATACCTTTTTCATAAAATTAATCCTTTTCATCTAAGTTATTCAAATTATTGTCTCAGAGCTATATATTTTAGGCTTAAATTTTTCCCAAGCCTACTTTTAATAAGAATTCTAGCCCACCAGAGGTAGTAGAAAATAAGTTATTGGGATATGTGAGAAGTGGGCCTGTTTAGAAATGGTTCTTTGGAGCAAATCCAGTCTACACTGTCAGGACATCAGCAGTTCAGTTCATAGGTCAGCAGCAGCAAATACTTCATGGATATACCAGCAGTCCAGTTCAGTAGTGTCAGGATAGCAGCAGCGGTAGCATGACCTAGCAGAAATAGCCAGACCTCAGCCATATTGGTACAAGTTAGCAGAAAGGATTAGGACCATCAGGGACACCAGGAAAAGTTCTCTGCTATGCCTCTGTCAGATAAGCAAAGATAGGTGAAGACACAAGACCAAGAAGCTTGCAAAGCTAGCAATGCCACAAACCTCTCTCAGTCCATTGAGTCCTATTATACTCCCTCCAAACAACGCAGGTTTTCCATGGGTCTTCCCTTATCACATGTCTTACCTCAGGATGTGAGTCTGTTTCGGCTGACATCACTCTGCTAGTTGACCAGAGTCTGCAGAAGCTGCAAGAAACCGCAGCATACCACCAGAAGTTTTTCCGCTGCATTTCTCCTGATGGAGTCCTGACAAATGGAGCTCAATGATGAAATGTAAGGCAGACCAACACATGCATGTCATTAGTGAAGAATCCTTCATCACATGTCCTTTCATGTGCTTCCTTTAGCAAAACATCCCTTTACCTGTGTCCACTTCAGTGAAACATTCCTTCATGCGTCTGCTTTAGCAAAACATCCTTTCTCTCTCTTGTGTCTGCCTCAGGAAAACTTCATGTGTTTGCCCCAGCAAATCATCATCTGGCACAACTGACTTTCCAAAGAAACCAGAATTTCCACCTCAGTATATAGTATTTCTTATCTCTTTAAGTTCTGTGAAATATTTACAAATGTCACCTGTCTCACCCTTGTTATTGATATCTGTCTTCTCTCTTATAATTATATTCTCACCTTATAAGGGCCCAACTTTGGTTTAATTTATGTGTTTAATTCCTATGACTTCTTTCCAGATCCTTAATATTTTCTTTCTTCCTCATTATTTGCACTTCATTTTCTCTTCTTTTTACTAATTTTTGAGCTGTACACTAAAATCATTAACTAGAGACTTTTTTTTAAATGTACTAGTTATTTTGTTCTATAAATATTCACCTAAATAATGGCTTGGTAACATCGCACCAATTGTAATGTGCTGTGATTTCACTTTTATTCAGTTCAAAAATAGTCTCTAATTTCATCTCTCCTTTGTCCCATGGTATATTAAGATACAGGCATGTAGAGACACATATGAAAAGTTGTGTATAACCATACAAAGATCTGATACAAATGCAAAATAAAGTGACAAGACTGAAAATAACTCAATTGGACATTCAAGACTGTACAAAATTTGTAATCTGCAATATATTCACAAAATAAAAATGACTAATCTGTGACAGCATAAACTTATCCTACTAAAATGATGCTGAAGGAAGAATAACAGTTATAAAATTTATAAAATTATAATTATAAAATTCTGGAAAGTGCAAACTGCTTCATCATGAAATACACTTTGTCACTGACTACTTAGGAAAACGGACAAGGATGAGAAGGGTAAGTTTCCAAATGGGCAAGAGAAAATTTGAGGGCAAAATGTGTAGCAGTGAGTTTGTACTACAGCACTTTGTTAGCTTATTCTTGAAATGCCTTGGCTATCTCAAAAGCTGGGCACTCCTAAACCTTCCCCTGCTACCGCAGGCCTAATCCGGGAAGTAGACAATGGCTACTTACCTGAAATCTCACATGGCCGGTTAGCTTTATCTCCTGCCACTCCTGCATCCCATCCTTCCCATGGTAAGTCATGGTGATTCAACTCTCTGTGTCCTAGCCTCACACAACTCTAAGGGTCCTGCCTCATCTCCATTTGCCCAGCCATTAGCTGCTGGCATCTTTATTGATCAGTCAAAAACCAATTGGGGACAAGGACCTTTAGCATTTGGACACCCAGATTCCAGATTGAATCAAAGCATTAGAACCAATATCCAACAGAAATGAATATGCTTATAGGGCATGTGGACAGTGCCACCAGATGGGCATAGGACTGGTGAAGGAGGGCACACTCAAACCCCGGAATCTCAGAGATTTGAGGTAGCAGGAGTGTGACTGCTCCCTCCTTGCCTCTGGGCCTGCTCTGGAGCATGTAATTACAAACCTCAGCTTAAGTGAACATGGCACTCAGCACAGCACCTGGAACACCTCTCCATGCTAATGAGACATCTCAATAGCCTTAGCCTTCAGCTATTCCTTCCTTTCTTGTATATTCTCATGCCCTTCACCAACAATACATAGTCCCTGGCTTCCCCAAAATAAAGCATATGCATTCACATCACCCCCAATAACGATGTACAAACATGTTAAGATTGCCTCAGCTGCTTCATTAAAGATTGCGATGGGGGAAGGCCTCTGACTAAAAATGCCATAACACTAAGACTCTCCAAGAAGGACTTCCCGTATCTGCCCCTCAGGCACTCTGCATTTGCTCCTAACGGGGCAGGAATCCCACCCATCCAGTACTCTGCTTTCCTTTTCTGGCCTGCTGTGCAGTGGCATCTAATGCCCCTGCCCTGGGGGAGGAGGGTAGGCAGGGATGCAGATTGTAGACCCCTGTCCAGGACTTTGCCCTGTCTTCTCCACGCCTGAACCAGGTGTTCCCAAGCACCCTACCAGAAGAGTGGCAGAACACAGGACCACACATGTTCCCTATCCTGACAGTAGTGACAATTTTGCAGGTATACCCATATGATATGCCCACTGACTTCAAGCACTATGTGTATAGACTATTATATGTAAATTATATTTCAATATATCTGTTAAAGAAAAAAATAATAAGGCCTAAGGGCTTAGAGAGGAAGACCAGTGAGTAAGACATTTGGTGCACAAGCCTCAGGACCTGGGCTGTATACCCAGCACCTGTGTGTGATCCAGGTATGTTGTACACATGCATAACCTCATCAGTGGTGTGCACAGAGATAGTTGGACCCCAGAACCTCATGGACCAGCCAGGATGGCTGACATGATGAACTCTGATTTCACTGAGAGACTCTGACTCAAATGATAAGGTGGAAAGTGATTGGGGAAGGCATACTAATGTCTGATACTGACCTCCACATGCATTCATTAAAGACTTCAGAGAGAGAGAAGCAGACAGACAGACAGACAGACAGACTGACTGACACACAGACTCAGACACAGACACAGACACAGACACAGACACAGACACAGACACAGACACAGAGAGAGGACATACTCAATGGCTGGCTCATGGATGCTCAGAACATGGGCATGTCTGGATGTTGGGTTTCCCTTGAACAGGCAGCCTCCCTCCTTCATCCAGACACTCTACAGTCCTCTCTGCTTTATGTTCTGTGTCTCTTTGATCCTCTACTGCTCTCTATCAACATCATGTTTCTCTGTGTTGTGTGCCTAAGAAACTATTACTCAGACTCTGGTGGCCAAGAAACCAAAGAGTCATGAGAGAAAGCAATATGGCAGGAATTATCTTTGGATGACCCCCAAAAATGAGGACTGTGGCTGAGGGTGCTCCTTAGAGTCATCTTATCTTTACCGGCTAGGGAGATGCTCAATCTGCCCAGACAATCTTCTTCTGAGGAAAGCTCCAGAAATATACTCAGCAGCTCTCCACTCCTCCTCAGAGGCAGGGACCCACCTCCCTCCAACATAGAGCCCTGCAGGTCTTGCTGGTGGACAGAAACAACTGAGCCACCCCCCCCCCAAAGCACAGGGGTTCTAACAATTCACAGACAAGAGCAACAGAAAAGTGTTAGTGCAATTTTCCCTGTAGTCAACTCCTAGATTGCAGAACAGGTAAAAGGACAACGTGCCTGCAGAGCTTCTGTGTTAGAGCAGATGTGTGAGAGGTACAGAGAAGGAAAATTGTCGTTTAAAAAGAGCAATTCACACTCTACTCTCTCCAGCAGCTAATGGCCACAGCTATAGAAGGAGGCTGCACTTACAAAGCAAAGACCGAGTGTGGAGTCTCCCTGGAAAAGCACACCCTCACCAAAGCTATTTTATCTCGACTGCATGGGAGCAGCATGGCCCTAGAGTACAATCTATTTCAGTTCCTTGGGCCATTGCCTCTGCCAAGAAATTCCTTGTCGTCTTCGTCCTGTTTGTCATCCCACAGTCATTTCCACGTGAAGAATTAGGAGCCTGTTGCCAAGCACAGGAAAAAAAAATAGAGGTTCAAATATCTATCATTATCAAACTCACTCGGATCTTTATAAGAATGTATGGCAGACATGAGAGACGACTGACCAAACCCAAGACGGTTCTCTAACAGGAAGCAAAGAGACCTTGCAACCTCTCACTAAAGCTTCGATTTTCATTGCAAAGAGTTCTTTCCCCCCACCTTCAAGGAGTCTTCCAGAACCAGTAATGTGACATAAAGTGAATGCTACAAAATCAGAGGTGACAGAGACAGCTGGGAAAGAGGAACAAATATAAATCCCATAACCGTGCGGCCCGACTATATAAAACTGCATGTTCTGTACTATGGCTGGGTAGCAACCACTGAAAACTGAGATACTTCACTCTGTGTGTGCCTGGTGAAGTACATACACAGTCTCTCTCTCTCTCTCTCTCTCTCTCTCTCTCTCTCTCTCTCTCTCTCTCTCACACACACACACACACACACACACACACACACATATTCTCTCTCACACACACACATTCTCCCTCTGTGTCACACACACACACTCTCTCTCTCTCTCTCTCTCACACACACACCACACACACTCACATATTATCTCACACACATACACACATATTCTCTCTCACACACATTCACATTTCCTCTCACACACGTTTTCTCTCTATCACACACACACACCAGCTGTGAGCCACACTTTCTAAGCTCTGAATTAAAGCTTTCTCAGTGGTACCAGGGAATGACAGTGGCATCTGACCTGCTCCTTTATCATAGCATCAAGAGACTGAAGTTAATAGAAAACATGGTTATTGTACACAATAGTATGTTTCACTGATACAATTCTCTATGGAATGGCAAAGGGCTTTTAATGAAGGAGCAATGTGCTTTATTCACTCACAACTGTCTATGTACAAGTCATTTCTTTGTATTTACAATAAGTAGTCTTTTTAGTATTTCAGAATCCTGGATAGTTCTCTGCTTAAACATGAAGATTTTACTGTTTTATGTTATATATGCATATGTGTGTGTTATATATGCATATATATATTACAAGGAGATGATTATGTTAATGTTATTGAAAGGCTGCCAACCTTTTAATAACTAACTAATTAGTAACCAACATAATAATCAAAACTGCATAAGAATAACATGAATTACCAAGACATTTAGTGTGCAAGAGCGCCAGACCACCAGTTGTTGGTCTCTGTGACTTCGAAATCTGAGGAAGTTCAAAATATGGAAAATTAATTCTCATGCTTTGCCATGAACATCCACCAGAGCTTCCAAGCTATGGTGATCTCTCATGCTATACAATGATTCCCTCTTGATGCTCTACATTGTGAAATCTTCATCATCTAGGGGTCTTGGTCCTCCAAGTGTTTCAATGTGGTACTCCTGTCTACATGCTCCATCCAGTCTGTTTACTAAGCCCAAGAAAATAAAAGCAAGAGTCCAGAAGTTATGCCCAGAGTCTCCATGGTGCTTTCCTATCATCACCATGTCTTCTTCTTATGTAGGGACAAGGCACAAGGGAAGGGAGGCCATGACATCATCATCCTAGGCTGGCACAGCCTTTACCAGGACTAACTGGGAGAAGTGAAGGAATGAAAGTGTCTTAGCCATTTTGCGTTGCTATAACAAAATATTTGAGGGTGGGCAGCATGAAGTGAAGAGATCAATTTCGCTTCTAATGCTGGTAGGCAGAAGTTCTACTACCAGGATCTGTCCAGAGCCTTATTTAGATAGTTAAATCCAAAGGAGAAATCACGTGTGATATCCTGCAAATGCTTCAAGGAACTCACACGAAAAAACAGTGGAGGATGATACAGGCTCCATGTCTTTCTTCCCGCATGATTTCGAGCTTAAATAAATAGACAAATTAATTTTAAGTCAGATCAAAATAACCACTCACAAAATGTCATATTCATGAGATGGCTTCAAACAAAGGTTTTAGACAAAATATATAAAGTTTAGTGACTCTATGTTCCTCATCAAATTAACTAGGAATTTTTTTCCTTTTAAAGTAGGGTATGGTGATGTTCATATGTTTTATTATATGTTTTACTGCATCTTTCTGTTTACAAATTCAAATTTTAAAATGTTAAAGCAGCATGATGACGAAGTGGCATTTGGTGAGATAGATATGCACAGCATTCAGGTCCAAGTTTTTCATTGCCGTGGTGTGCTTCCGATGACAAGGGACAGGAGCAGAGGTCCACTGATGTATTTGCCACCTCCATGTTTGCAAGTACTCTATGACTACATCATCTATATCCCTGAATTCTCTGCCCGTTCCCATAGCTACCACACCCCAGCCCTCAAGAGGAAGTGTGCAAACTGCCAAAGGAAGGAGCGGCTTCCCAGGCAGCCTCGAAGCCTGCCTGATATTTAGCCGGATTAAAGTGGAAATTTCATCAGTGGTGAAAAAAAAAAATTCCTACTCCAGCCCTTAGGATGATCTTCAAATATCTCCAAGAAAGGCAGAAAAAACTGGGCTAATGAAACATTTGCCAAAGGCAACAACAACAAAAAAAAGAGCTTCAGTCGGTGCCCTCGCAGCCTCCCAGGGAAGTCTGCCCCTCACAGCTGAGCCCAACCTCCTCCATGTCGCTTCCTTTGAGTTCACTCAGGGAGAGCATAACCAATAATTATCTCTTCAGAAACCCATGTCCTCCCACACGGTAATGCTGCCGTGCTTAAACAGGACTTAGCTTCCTTATAAGGGGCACAGAGGCGAGTCCCTGTAAAATCTGCATTGGTTGTTTGTAAACCAATCACAACTGTGTCTTCCTCTGAGATAGGGACAAGGCACAGAGAAGGGAGACCATGAGGTCACCAGCCTGGGCTAACTGGGAGGAGAAGGGAAGGAACGAATGTGTCTTAGCCATTTTGTGTTGCTATAACAAAACACCTGAGGATAGGCAGAATGAAGTGATCAGTTTCACTAACACTGCTGATAGACATTTTACCAGCATGTACCACTAGGGCATGTCCAGAGCCTCCTGGCTGCATCACAAGACAGCAGAGAACCAAAAGGGAACCAGTCACAAGATGGATGAAGAGTTTCTGTGCATAAGCAAGGAAGGAACATAGTAAGGAGAGCCTAGGCTCTCTTTTACAACACCCTCCCCTTTGGTGGAAGCGAGAACATGAACATCATACCCAAGACCGGCTGCACAGTCCTGAGAGGGGGCTCTAATCCACCTGTGAAGGTGGAGCACCATAAACTAATGGCCTTTCTTTAGGTCCTACCTCTAAAGTTTCCACTGCCTCAGCACTCCTACCCTGGGTACCATTTTCCACCACATAAACCAAAGGACAAACCACAATCCAAACCATAGGAGAATTATACACCTTTTCCCTGTATTCTTTATTTCTAATAACCCTTGAAAAAATGGGCCAACAGTTTAACTCTTATACATTTGGGTACTACGAAGGCTATGTTATCTTTTAATTTTTTTTTCATTTAAAAATTTTAAATTAGCATATACAATATTAAATTTTACTATGGTAATTTTAAAGAAAATGCTTTGATTCTTCTTTCCTGTTTCTTTCATCCACCTAACCAAGTCTCCTCTATTCCACTATACAAAAATTATATAAACGTTATAAGCTATGATACATATATGTGAGTCAAATTATGGGAATTGTAAAGTGGATAATTACATAGCAGAAGTGTTCCCTCCCCCCCCCAATAAAATTACTAGATTGAAATCCAGGGATCTTCATTAAGTCACCAGAGATGAGAACTCCCATGCAGTCTTTAAACCCTACGTTTTCTTCATGGTTTTGAGCTTTGAACCCATCATACATAAATAGCAAAAGAAAATTCACCCCAACTAATCTCACCAAAAGTAGCATCAGGAAGGTCCTTGGTCCTCTCCCTGAGCATCTGCCATTGGGGTGAACACAATTCTCTCAGCTAAACAACACTGGCCCACCTCCCATTATCTGCTAAAAAAAAAAAGGAGGAAATAAACTGTTTTCAATGGTGAAAACTTACATTTGTACTTTAATGAGCTCCAAGAAATCTCTGGATCTAGTTTGTACTCAGAAAACACAAACCTTGTTTAAAAAAAATTCAAAATGCCTTGATTTGGGAATCATGTCAAGAATGAATTGGGATGCAACATTATTTAAGTGGTGCAGTTTTGATGTGATGTGCATTTTATATATAACATAACAAAAGTTGCAACCAACAACGTCCTGAGTGTGTGTCGTCCATCCTGGAGGACAGTGAGATAGTGCTGATCAATTCTCTCTGGCCCATGAGACCACACAGCTTCATGGACAGTGATCCAAGGACAAATGGACCATGATGCTTCCAAGTGAGATAGGCTTCGTGAGAAATTGCTACAGTGGTATTCTGCATGCTATTATTTATAAAGACCCAGTCATGTTTTCTAAATAACAACGAAGAAGAAAAAAATACCTTCAAAGCAGAGGTTCTCTGTTATTTCCCCTCTCTTCCTTCTTTGGTTTATCTACTATAAGTCAGCAGAATCCTGTGTGAGTGTGGGGATTGCCCCAGCTGTAACTATACCACCTCTGTGACAGTCAGGAGAGGCCAAAGAAATTGGAGTTAAAAATCATAGAATATGGTTTATTAAAGGGAATTGACTCAGATAAGAGGAAAGAGTAACATCTTTAGCCAATGCAGCCATCTTGTAAAAGTAGCATCAAGAGGACAACAGCTACCTCTTCTGTAAGGCTAGGAAAGCAGGAAGTCAGAAGCACAGGTCCCTGACTCACCACACAAGTCCCACCTCTAGGATTTCTTTTTTTTGAGAACAGCTCACTTGTGTCATCCATGATCACTTTGGGTCTTTCTTTATAGGAGTCTGTCACAACCCCAATCTCTGACCAGCAGAGAGTGGGACTAAATGACACAGACTCCAATGCAGGTCTCACGCAGCCCCAGCCACTTCTCTTTATTTGCAGGTCTCACACAGCTTCCCCAGCTTCCTTTCCTTCTTCATCCATCATCATCCTTCATCATCAATCATTAATCCCTCTGAGACTGCCCACAATTTATCCTCTTCCATTCACTCACTCACCTCACACCACCCAATTAGACGCACAGGCCCAAGGCAGCATGCAGAATAGGCTGATAGAATGGTATCATGAGGAATTATGCTGTCTCTTCAGATTGCACATGACTGAGACTGGGATAAACAAGCGAAGGTTGCAGGGCTTGGCTTAGAGCCAGGGCGCCATCTTGGCTCATGCGGCACCCACTTCCCACAGAGTCAAATTGAATTCTGTTTCCCTATTAACCTCAATGTTTATAACACCAAGATCAGGGTGTTAAACACCTTTGTAAATGTTTAACCAAGATGATTCCAACAATGGGTGAATAGTATCTCACAGTTCCTAAGCTTGATCACTTCATAAGGATTTATAAACCTTAAAACAGTCTTAATTTTAAAAATGGAAGGGATTAAGAATCCTTCAGTGTATCTCAGTTGTAACTTTAAAAGAAAATAAAAGGGCCTAATATGTCATGAACAATGGCCTTCAGAAGGGAGGAATCACATAAAGAAAATGATCAATACATTGAAAGAAGAAACAAAAGAAAGAGAGAAAGGAAGGGAGAAAGAAAAGATGGAAGGATGGAAGAAGGGAGGAAGAGATTGAGAGAAAGAGAACTGAAAGGATGTATGAGAAAGAGTGTGTGTGTGTGTGGTGTATGTGTGTTCTGTGTGCATAGTGTGTAGTGTGTGTATGTAAGTGTGTCTGTGTGGTGTGTGTGTGAATGTGTGGTATATGTATTATATGGTGTGAGGTCTGTGCATGTTTGTGTGTGTGTGTGTGGTATGTAGTATGTATATGTGTATAGTGTGTACAGTATATATGTGGTGTGTGTATGTAGTATGTGTGGTGTGAGGATGTGTGGTATGGTATGTATGTATGTGTGTGTGCTATCTAGTATGTGTGTATTGTAGTGTGTGTGTGTGTGTGTGTGTGTGTGTGTGTGTGTGTGTTATATGTGTGGTATGTGTATGTGGTATGTGTGGTGTGAGGATGTGTGGTATGGAATGTATGTGTGTGTGTGTGTGTGTGTGTGTGTGTGTGTGTGGAGAGCAGAGGTTGACATTGAGAGGGAAAGGGCAGGTGGGGGAGGGGGAGGATAGAGAGAGGAGATAGGCAACTATAATACACAAAAATCCTGAGCAACAAGGGCAAGTCTTCTGCCATTATGACCTGTGGAGACCTGTGAGGTGTTAAGATAAGTCTGGTGTAGCCACAGGAGAGAACGCATATTTAACAGGAACATTTAACCAAAATAAATCCATTCAGCTTTACATTTTGGAGTCTGAAAAATCAGGCTCTTAGCTAAGCTCCCTATAACAAGTCACCAACTGTGCTGCAGACTTGGATGGATGACACAGTCATGGACCTGCTATGGTCAACTGTGAGCAGTGTGAGGTCTTCCATTATACTGCCAGGAGTCAGCCTCAACCAGACTTCTTGCTCAACAGCAAATCCTATTTCTTCCCAGTGATCTCCTCTGACGTTTGAGGTACATCTTCCTATCAGATAGACTTAGGTGTTGACTTCTTAGCTGTAAAGTGAACCTCAAAACAATTTGTCTCCAAACACAGAATCTTGTCAAAATATGATGAGACACCCCCCCCAAAAAGGGTATATGTCTACCTCACAGCTTCCACAGATGAAGAGTTCAGGAGGCTATGGTTCTTAACCATGGAAGGAAAATAATGGTTAAAGACTTTAGTCAATTGGTAAAAGTCAGTTTCAGACTGCAACTAGAGCCAGTCCCAGGACTAAACTTGGGAAAATCCTGGCACCTATGATTTAAGAATAAATCCTTGAAAAGCTATTTCCCTTCCCCCATTTTGAACCCTGCTTCCTAATCCCTTTCCCAGAATCTCCCTCCCCAGCTGTGTTTAGTCAAATGATAAAGGATGCTAATAGAAGAGAAAGGTCCTCCTGATTAAACTTCCTAGGGATATAACAAAGAAATGTGAGCAAACAGGTTTGTCAAAGGTGAGGTTCCACAGCAGTCCCAATGCACCACAGCATACTGCATTTCTCCAAGGAGAAAGCAGAGCATGTGCCTCATATGTCTGAAACGTATATACCCACAGCACGTTTCATGTACAAGTGTGCAGAACAAATGTTCCCAGGAACCATTTTTAAACTGCTTTCTTGGGGCCAGAGAAATGGTTCAGTGGGTAAAATTCTTGTTGTGCAAGTATGAAGAAGAGCTGAGTTTGGGTCCCTAGTACTCAGTATGCCAACTGCAGCAGCATATGCGTGTAACCCCAGCTCTGGGATGGGAAGGGGTAAACAGGCAGCCTCCTGGAGCTCACTGACCAGCCAATCTAGCCAAAATGGTGTACTATAGATTCAGTGAGAGACTGTCTCAAAAAATGAAAGAGAAAGCTATAGAGGAAGGCACCTACGGTCAACCTCAGACTACTATACTCACACACACACACACACACACACACACACACACACACACACGCATGCACACACACGCATGCTCATGCACACGCCTGCACATGTGCACACTCACATGTGCATTTCCTTGATTACTCTGCAACAAAATTGACTTTGTCCTTTGACTATGACCACATAGAGAAACTGAGAGACTGGATCACAGGAGTAGCCACACAGCTTGTGTTGCCTTCTAATGCTTTTATTAATTAGAAAAGGAAGTTCCTTACTCTCCAGGTGAGAACAGCAGACAGACCCATACCCAGCATCTGAAAACACCACAGCTCAACAGTCATGGGTTATTAGCACCCAGAGAATCCACTAGAAGAAAGAAAAAGAACAATCTGACTCACTTGCTAAAGAGACTCTGACCGTATAGAACTATACAAAACGTGGATCACCAATCTGATATTCTATGAAGGCCTCTATACACAGAAAAAAATAATGAAGGATTTTATTCAAAAGAAAAATTTTCTTTCTTACCAAGAAAAGAATAAAACCATATAATTCATATGCTTTTCAAATTACTCACAAAGAACATGGCACGGAAAGCAGTAATTTCAAAGCCTTTCTTCAGCAAACCTTTCATTACATAGTGTTGAAAACAGTAGTGAATAGCTCTAATTCCAACCTTACCAGTTCATCCCCTATAGGATACTTATGAATAGGTTTAAAAAAAGACAGTAACACATGCAGAAAGAGAGAGAGAGAGAGAGAGAGAGAGAGAGAGACTACACAAACACACATAAAATATGAATAATAAATACAGAATGAAGGCAATGCCTTTAAAAAACTAATAGAGACCACAGAAACCCTTAGAGAGATGAATAGAATTCTTGTTCGAGGAAGCACTGAATATAAGGAGATTTCTTTTCTTTTTTTTTTTTTTTTTAAGAATGTTTGAATCGTCCTCCATTCCCCAGAGACCAAAGTCAGGTGAACCTCCCTTCATCCTTAAGAGCCTGTCTTCAAATATCAAAGGTTAGGGGAACATTTCATTCTATCTCCCTTGTTAGTAGATGATGGTATACAACCTTCTTTTAGAAAGGCTTCTCAAAATAGACACAGTGGGTAAAACCCCAAAGATCTATGATTAAATGGCCACATTTCTAAATCTCGGAAGGAATTTTATTTCAAATAAATTTAAAAAAAAAAAGAAAGAAAAAAAGAACAGCCTTAAAACACACAAACAAAATTTCTGATTAAAAAAAATGTTGTTATGGCATTGTGGGTCTATATGAATGACTCTTATCAATTCAGTGTTTCTGGTAGACGTGTAAATTATTGGGCCATATCAGCAAAACTGTCCTTCAAAAATTACCGAAGAGCAAATGCATGGTCCCCAATCTCTAGTCTATACATGAAAGATAGATTAAGGAAGTGAATAGTGCTGTCCTGCCTTTGAGTTGACAAGCCTTTGAGGAAAAGAGTGTGCACATGGAATGAGATTTATATCAAGTAATCATTGTCTAGTCACAGCCTAGACAATGGTAGAAGGAGCCATCTCCACAAAGGATCAGCTGTGACAACCAGCCTTTGGATATGATTCAGAAACACCAAACGGGATGCAGAGAAAGAGAGGGGAAGGGGAGGTGCCCTTCCAGGACCCAACCTGAGAGAGAACCCAGGAGACAAAGGAAAGAACTGAGAAAAAGCCAAGAGAGGGAGTTACCCTGGGCATCCTGCGATTGCCCCCAGAGTAGAAGAAAGCTCCACACCAGTTGTCCTTCACCATGTATATCTGTTGTTCCCAAATAATAGTATGTGGCTTTCTCTGCTGGCCAAAGTATTATAGTCAGTTTGCTCATGAGTCTTTTTTTTCCTCAAGGCCCAGGACTTCTTTTCTTTTGTAGCATCCAGAATAGCAGGAGAAAAGGATATGTCTGCCCCAGAGCCTTCTCACTGACATTCACAAAGAAGTTGCTTAGAAGCCTGAGGACAGAGGAGAGGAGACGATTCACCAATGAGTCTAGAAGGGTCCAGGAGTCACAGCAGAGTTCTACTGGGTGACACTAAAGTCCACACAAGGAAGCTGAGAAAAAAACTCTAAAGGCTAACCCAACCTCCACTCATCTTTCCCCCTAAAATGGATGTTTCTGTCCTATTTCCTCCTTTAAAAGATAAAAACTGATAGCTGAAAAAAATGCAGCCTTTGTTGAACATCAGCCAGAGCTTTTCCAGCAAATGTTAAAGTCTTCATCTAAATAGACTAGCAGAAGTATTTGAAATGGCTGAAGGCATCACTAATTATATTCACTCCTTGCCAACAGAAGAATGGAAAGGAATGTGACTCATTTGTTATCTGACTACAAAGTTTCCATGCAAACCACAATCATTAGTTAGACCTGGTGTGGTATGGCCAAGACTGCCAGAGGGAGAAAGTCTGGGCTTCCCATGGGTCCCAAGGGCACTCACTCTTCTTGCATGGTACATTAGCAAATGTGCTAGGCTGATCATCACCATGAGGTAGGCAGTTGGTGGAGGATTTATGGCAGCATCCTTGGCCTCACCGGCTTGCCCAATCAGTGCTGCTCTGTTTGTTGTGTTGACAACATTACAAAATGGTGCTTCTATGCAATTATCTTCCTCTAAGGCAGTGGTTCTCCACCTGTGGGTGCAATCCCTTTGGGGCTTGAATGGCCATTTCACAGAGATCACATATCAGATATCCTGTATATCAGATATTTACATTATGATTTATAACAGCAACAAAATTACAGTTATGAAGTATCAGTGAAAATTATTTTATGGGTGGGGTCAACACATTATGAGGAACTGTTTTAAAGTGTCACAGCATTAGAAAAATTGAGAACCACTACTCCAAGGCCTTATAAAAGAATGAATAGATAGATAAACAGCTATAGAGAGGCAAAGACTTTATGAGGCCTCGACCCAGCCTAAATTTATTATATATTTGAGCAGTAAATACGGTCACCCAATTTCTAGGCTGTGAACTACTGAACTATATTTAATCCCTTGAAGAATTGAAACCCCTCTTCTGTGCCTTTTTGAATCATTGTGACAACCTTCAGTTTATTTGTCTCCCTCACTGGATGACAAGTTGCTTACTCTGTTTTGTGTCCCCCATGCCTTCTGGAGAGGATTTTATAACAAATCCTCTATAACTTGAAGGCAAGAATTTTTAAAGGAGTGTATAAAATCATGCAGTGATTGGAGAGGTGGCCACATAGTATCATGTCTTCAATACAAGATATTAAAAGTCTATACTGAAAAGTTTAAAACAAGGGTCAGACAATTCTCATTATTTGCAGCAGTTGCAACCTACAAAGCTATTGTGTGTGCAGAATTAACCAACACTGTAGCTCTTAAAGGGAAATCAAAGTACAGGTTACTGGGAATTTTGGTCACATTCACACCAACTGAAGCACCATTGGTGATATAGGTTCAATATAGGTTCATTGGCCAACTTCCTTTGAAAATAAAGTGCTCTCATCAGCATTGAAAACCTGCACTTGAGCAAGACCCTTTTCAATATAAGAATCTGCAAGTATTTTGTAAACTCGTCGACAGCATCCAGCACTGCAGAGTCTGCCTCATCTGCAAGTTTAACATCCTTCACACTGCATCACCTCTTAGAGCACGTGCAGCAGCCATGCAATGCTAGCCGAGAAGAACTTCACATTCTCCTGACCCTGCAGAGCATGCCTATAAATTGTCTTGGCTTTCAGCCTCACACCCACTGCATCCACTATGCTCAATTCACAAATGCATACTTGAAAATGGTGAGGCACTGTGGGGTTAAAGGAGGAAAAGTTCCATGTAGGAAGCACCTTAAGTGTTAAATGACATCACACATAGAAAGGGGTAGCACAATTCTGGACACATAGTTTACAGTTGATAGCTTCTCACTCTGTGACTGAGATAACTCATAGGGAAGTACTAACTAGTAATATCCACTAGTGATAGATAAGGCCTGTAAATACATGGGTAGATACAAAGAAAAGCATCCAAGAAGAGGAAATGGTATAAAGGAAGACAAAAATATCAAAATGAACTCTGTGTGTGTGTGTGTGTGTGTGTGTGTGTGTGTGTGTGTGTGTGTGTAGCAGGAGTAGAGATAACCTGTAATTTGGGGGTCTATGGAGGGGGCTCAGGGTATAAGGCCATAGTAAGAAGTGATGACTCTGGGGGGAGGGGGGGTGGATGGTAACAGAAAATCAGGAAACCTTGCATTGCATTCTGTGGCTGCTGAGTCAGGGGCTTGCCAACAAGCAGAGCAGTTTTCAGTCTAAAGACAAGTGCTGTATTTCCTAATTTTGTGAAAATAAATAAGTAAAAGGAAACATTGCTGACAATTAAAGTATATGACCAATCATCACAACACACAGACTTTTGAGGTTTTATTTACCGTGCATAGTTGTAAGAGTTTTACAATGTTCTTTTAGTATTTATGAAATTAGGAAAAAGGTCCACACTATCTTTAAGTCCAATTCTACATGGGAAAAAAATGTGGAAGTATACAGGTTAAAACAATTGCCTAAATTCACAGCACTGTATGATGGAGACAGGATTCGAATCCAGTGCTCTGGTCCCAAGCTCATTCATGTTCTTAAGTATGTTGCAGCAGATGTAGAGGCAAGAATGAAACCTGGAAAAAGAATAAGGATCCGAGTGGGAGCCCACTATGAAACATGGAGGCTGTTAATGTCTCTTTTTATAGTTACCTACATACATGTACATGTTCATATACTCATTTGTACATTCATACACATACTCAGAATGTACACACATACATATTATGCACACACACACACACACACACACACACACACACACATGAACACATGGACCCTGCTGATGTTGAAACCCTTCCCCAGGTATTATAGGTATCTCTGTGTGTCCAGCTTACAGTTTATTGTTAGTATGAGCGTAACTGAAGACAGATCTGCACAGAATGGGCAAAATAAGCTAAAACCAGAGTGGCCCTGATATTGCAGGGATGATGACAGGAATGATGGAACGACGCTAAACAGACACAACAGAAGAAAGATCCGGCAAATGAGCAGCGGAGAGAAGAGAGAAGACCAGGTCCAGAGACTATGTAGGAAAGTTAGGTAAAAGTTTTGAACATGAAGAGAGTGTTTTTGACGCATTTCCACTTGAATTTTTCCATAGCATTAGTAACCTTTTCAAAAGGTTTTCATGACCTTTATAAAAACTATAAGTTCATCAAGTGGGGAAAACCATAAGCTATGACAGAGTCTGGAGAATGCAGAGGGGAGCCCATCCTTGTTGAGACACTGAACCCATACTTGGCTGGGCGTTTTTATACATTATCTAATTTAACCCTTTCAGAAACCACAAAGAAGTTTTAAGCCTATTTTACGTAGGCATAGACCAAAGGGCAAAGTTAATGGAAAGGCAAAAAGAGAATGATGGACCAGAATCTGCCACAAGCAAGAGAGAGACAGGGAAAAAATGAGTCTGGTGAGGGAAGTTCTGAGTCTACATAAAGAAGCTTAAGAGAAGTGACCCAGTCCATCAGTGTATAGTTATTCAATGTCTCCTGTGAGCATGGGATGGTCACAAGGTATGAAGAATTTGCAAAGGTATAGTTTCATTGGTGGGGCTTGAAAAGAGCTTACCATTGACGATGAGAGACAAGACATACAATATCTGAAACCACTCATGAAAAGCCAGTAATTCAAGAGAAGGACAAGAATAGTGTGTGATGAGGAGCTTAAATGGTGAGTGGACCATATGGCTGCTGCAAGAACCCAAAATACATGAAGAGAATTCCAGTGGAAGACAATTTGAATGGAAGACCCTTAAAGAAGACTGTGAGGAATGGGCTAAGTCTGGAAAACTATTAGATTTGGAAGAAAGCATGCTGAGAGAAATAGAGGGTGAGACTAGGCAGGTCTGAATGGGGCATTGTAAGAAATCACAACCACATACACAGAACAAAAAGCTTTAATGCTGCATTGAACTCTGAATGAATGCACTGAGACTCACAGTCACTCGAATTTGCTCAGCCTCGTTTGTTTCTGGTGGCAGTGGGTGAGTGGAGACTTCAGTGTGCATATGTGCAGAAGATGACAAAGAACACAAGTGTAACTGCACCGCATCTCACAGGGTGGGAATCTATGCAAGATCTCAGAGCTGAGAATGCTAGACAGTGACAATAATGGTCACCTCTTGATTAAAAATTCTAGACGACAAAATAAATGGACTAGGAACTCACTTCAGGGGAAACAACTGGGGCTCCACAGTATGAAACATGTCTCTTTTTGAAGCATGATATATATATATATATATATATATATATATATATATATATATATATATATATATATATATATATATATATACATTTTTATTTATATATTATGTATACAATATTAATATTAGATATTAGATAAATATACAATACCTAAATATATAATATATTTTAAATATATATATACAAAATGGAGTTTTCGTTATCCAGGCACATGTACATACACCCAATCAGGAAAACTGAGCCCTAGGAGAAACATAAGGAATGTCTCTGAAGGAACAAGGTACATCTGCCACCCATCTAAGTAGCCCAAGGACAGTCCTAAGTATGGAGCCTTGAGAAGCTAAGGGTGGGATTCAAATGAATACATACAAGTAGACAAAGAGAGGTTAAGACTCATGATTATTGCCTTACATTTCTGATAAGAGATAATGGATTTGAATAATGGATATAAGCAAAGACCATCTTAAATCTCTTTATGTTGTTCCTTGTGCATAATAAACACTCAATAAATAACTGGTATTCTTTCAAATATAGTGCGTGCTTGCTTTAGGTACTTTTCCAAAAATCAAGTGTCTTGGGAGATTTCCCAAAGCTTAAAGATCAATTTGTATCTGGCCACAGACCTGGCTTCAGGTACAGTTGGAACCTTCCTAGTAGACCATAAGTTAGTCTGTTCAGACGAGCTGAGTATCTTTGAAGACAGATGGTTTAGATCAGCGACTGTATTATTCAAGTCTCCGCACCAACAGGAATTTGCAGAAGTTTAAACTGAAGACTACAAGTCTTTCTGATTCAGAATCATCCCCATCTTGAAAACTGCACCCCCCGCCCCCATATGTTATGGTTACATTTTCCTTTGATAGACAAACAGATCCAGCTGTTTCCACCCTTGAAGTGCCTCAAGGCTTCCTGGGCAAGCTTTATAACCCGCTCATCCCACAGAGAAAGAAGATCAGAAGGGTGGAAGGACCTATGTTTTCCTTCTGATATTAGGCCCCTTTTGAGCAAATAAAACATAGCCCTTGTCCACAGCATCTACACAGAGGAAGGAAATGCATAGCATTTTGGATATTAAGTACAATTTTAAAGGGAAACATGGAGTAGGAGGTGGAAAAAGAGTTGTTGGGCTAGTAGTGTAAAGTCCATTGAAAGCTTTAACACTTAGAAAAATCCATATTGACACATTCCTGGGTGCTACCAAGTCATCATTATCTAACTTGCTTTATTTGTTCTTACATGTAATAGGCATTGGAAGGTTTTTAAAGGTATGATTTACTTTAGTTATTATTTTAATTGTATGTATTTCTAAGCATAGTGATCATTTTATATGTGTGTATATAATGTGTGGTGAACAAGTGGGGGTGGTGAGCACTTCTCTATCATTTGGTGCACTTTTTGTTTATCCATCTTCAGGTCAGCAAGGACAGAGACAAGGACAGTCAAGGTCACACAAGGGAGTCAGTGCTAATGATGGAGAGGCTTGGAAATAAGCCACGAGTAGCAATGATATGCCAGGCACCCTGAATACTGGCACTGGTTTTGTCTTTCTGATTGTCTGATTTTTTGTTTGTTGGTGATGATTCCTGCAGCCCAGGCTAGCCACACGATAGATAGATAGATAGATAGATAGATAGATAGATAGATAGATAGATAGATAGATAGATAGATAAGATGGATAAGATGGATATAGAGATAGAGAGATTAGATACATAGATATAGATATAGATATAGGTATAGGTATAGATATAGATATAGATATAGATATAGATATAGATATAGATATAGATATAGATGATATAGATATAGATATAGATATAGATATAGATATAGATATAGATATAGATGTAGATATAGATATAGATATAGATATAGATATGTGCATGAGCTGCTGCTACTCTTGCCTCTACAGACCTGTGTGCAGAGAAGACAGGCATGCACCATCAGATCAGTTTCTGTGGTGCTGAACACCAAACCCAGGACCGTATGCAGCCCTTCCAACCCTTCTTCAGCTGATTTTTAATTTAAAATAAGGCTTTTATGTGTTTGATGCTGAGGATTCAAGCACAGAACACTGTATTATATGTGCTAGTCAGATATCTAACCACTGAGGTATAGCGCCAGCCTTTTAACATGTTTATTAATATTATATAATATACATGGCATGTCTGATTCAAAGTCATGGCCAGTTTGTAATTCAACAACCAAGTAGCACTCAAACCTCTTGACTGAGCACAGTGAGTTTGGAACATCAATGCAAATTACTACTTTATCATTCTACCAAACAGGGTAGCCTCCTTTCTATAGCCAAAAGCTACATTTTATTTACCCATTTGATGATTCGTACAAAAAACAAAAACAAACAAAAAAAATCCAAGATTGTAAACATCTACTACCAACTGGCCTTGAACCTGAAAGACCTCAGTTCTTTTTGTTTAAATATAACCTTATATGCTTACTCTGAAGACACCAGCCAACAGCATGAACAGATTCCTAGAGAGGGGTCCAAAGAGAAACATCCATTTTTTTCCAGTAATAATTCTACTGAAAATAGATTTCCAGCTTGGGTAAAAATAGCTGCTTTCATCATTCATCACAATTCCTATTCAGCTTTTATATACATCACCTAAAAATGGAAAGAACTTGGAGAGGGGGAACCTTTAAATATCACCACATTCATAGGCTACATCTATATATAATATAGTTATGTGTGTGTGTGTGTGTGTGTGTGTGTGTGTGTGTATTTGATACCAGAAATCATGCAATTAAAATGATTAAAAATTTCTCCCATCCAGAAGTCTGCCTAAGAAGTTCAGCCAGATCCCCTGATTGACAAGATAGCTTCTATTAGAAGAGAACAACAATGCTAATGATGAGAAACGTGAGTCTCACTATGATCCAGCCCCATCACCTGAAACTGTGTCACCCCTGCGTAGGGGTCACATGACTGAATGTGAGAGGCCCAATAAAACTGGCATCAACAAAAGGCTCCGGAACATGTATTATCCAAAGGTTGTTTCTGAACTAAGCACGTGGAGAGCCCGGTGGAACTTTCCCATGTTGCTTCACCCAACTTCCCACAGCCTCCGTTCTAAAAGCAATACTGGTGTCTTACATCAGGCCACACAATAGCAAGGAACACTTCATGAAATAGCTCAGATGTGAGGCTACTGTATGGTGTGAATTACAGAGCTCTTACTGTGCCTACAATGCATTCAGCTCTTATACAAAGATAAGGCTTCATTAGGGAAAACAAAAGTCTTCCAATATTTTCCTATCATTGTTCCTCTATACAGAGTTATCGAGTTAGTGTATCTCATAGAAGGAACATCAATATGAACTAAACAGTACCCGCAGAGCTCCTTGGAACTATACCACCAGTCAAAGAAAACACATGGTGGAACTTGTGGCTCTAGCTATATTTGTAGCCTAGTCAGTCATCAATGGGAGGAGAGGCCCTTGGTCCTGTGAAGGCTCTACGCCCCAATATAGGGGAATGCCAGGACCAGGAATGGGAGTGGGTGGGTTGGGGTGCAGTGGGAGGGGGGTAAGGGATAAGGGATTTTTGGAGGGGAAACTAGGAAAGGGGCTAACATTTGAAATGTATGGCTCAGCGGGTTAGAGCACCCGACTGCTCTTCCAAAGGTGATGAGTTCAAATCCCAGCAACCACATGGTGGCTTACAACCACCCGTAACAAGATCTGACGCCCTCCTCTGGTGCGTCTGAAGTCAGCTACAGTGTACTTATGAAGAATAATAAGAAATGAATCCTTGGACCGGAGAGACCAACCAGAGCAAGCCAGGCTGTCCGGAGCGAGTGGGGCCGAACGGGGACGGCCGGAATGAGCAGGGCCAAACCGGAGCAAGCGGAGCCGATCGGAGCGAGCGGGGCTGGCTGGAACAAGTGGGGGCCACACCGGGGCGGCCGGGAGCAAGTGGGTCGAGCAGAGCGAGTGGGGTTGACTGGAACAAGGGGGAAAAAAAAAAGATTAGTTCCACAAGGGGGAAAAAAAGAAAGTTTGATTTTTAAAAATTGCTATTTAAGTTCCTGAATTCACTTACATTAAAAAAAAAATATTCAGTGTAGACTTGAGATTAGGGCAGAATTTCTACTTTCTAACTCTTTCTCAAATGGCCCTAAAGATACTTCTGCCCATTTTTTTTAACCATTTATTTATGTGACACAGTATTGTAGGCATAAGTCAGGATGTCAATCAACTCTAAAAAGCATTTAAAATGATCGACATACATCCCACAAGATCAAAAACTTAGCCAAGATTTAATTTCTTTATGCAAAAATGACTACATCAACCTCATTAGCAAATTTAAATTTGCTCTTGGCTTCATATATTTGCTTTAGATTTAGATTTAAAGTTAGATAGACATGTGAGTTTATGTGTATCACATTGTGCAAATGCACGTGGAATCCCCTAGAAATGGAGATACAGGCAAGTATGAGCGGCCTGATGTGGGTGCTGGGAACTGAAGTGAACCAGGTTCTCTGCAGGAGCAGTAAGCGTTCTTACCCACTGAGCCATCCATGAAGCTCCATTTTTATCTTTATAAGTGGTAAAATCATATATATAATGAATAAATATGTACATCAAAGAATATATATATTTCAAAGAATATCAAAGAATTATAGAGAATCTAGAGTCTCTCTATAGAGTCTCCATAGAGACTTGATGCCCCAAGCAAGGGAATACTTGAGTTGGGGGTGAAGGGAGCACTCTCTTGGAGGCAAAAGGGAGGAGGTGAAGAACTCTGGGAGGGAGGACTGGGAGGGAGAGCAACATTTGGAATGTGAATAAATAAAATAATTAATTAAAAACTAATACAAAAAAGAATTGTCTTAAAACAAACTCCATTGTGGTTTATTGTCAGTAAATGTTTTATTCGTAGTTCCAACATATATACCTATGACCCTGGAGCAAGGTAAAACTTCTCAAGTGGAAATGGGTGGTGAGTAGAAGCTTTCCAGAGTCCCTCATCTAGGAAGGCAGGCATTCACAAAGCACAGAGTTACCCTGCTTAGGGGAGTGCTGCACCCAAGTACTTTGACTGAAGATAGCCAATTAATGTGCAATAAAAGCATCAGGACTGAAATGTTGCTTCTCCCCATATCAAAGGCCTTTACCGTGGAATGGGAAGCTGTCCATAGACAGTAACCAACACATCTTACCCCTCTCCATGCCCCACAGTGCTCTTTGCATCCAGTTGGAATTAGTTACTGCTTTTATTTTACATTCATTGAACTTATTACATAAAATTCAGAAGATTTTTTTCCAATTTTTATTAGATATTTTTTTCATTTACATTTCAAATGTTATCCCGAAAGCCCCCTATACCCTCCCCCATCCCCCACCCTGCTCCCCTACCCACCCACTCCCACATTTTGGCCCTGGTGTTCCCCTGTACTGGGGCATATAAAGTTTGCATGACCAAGGGGCCTCTCTTCCCAATGATGGCCAACTAGGCCATCTTCTGCTACATATGCAGCTAGAGACACAAGCTCTGGGGTTACTAGTTAGTTCATACTGTTCTTTACCTGTAGGGTTGGAGACCCCTTCAGCTCCTTGGGTACTTTCTCTAGCTCCTCCCTTGGGAACCCTGTGTTCCATCTAATAGCTGACTGTGAGCATCCACTTCTATGTTTGCCAGGCACTGGTATAGCCTCACACGAGACAGCTATACCCGGGCCCTTTCAGCAATATCTTGCTGGCATATACAATAGTGTCTCCATTAGGTGGCTGATTATGGGATGGATCCCTGGCTGCAGCAGTCACTGGTTGGTCCATCCTTTTGTTTCAGCTCCACACTTGATTTCTGTAACTCCTTCAATATGTGCTTTGTTTCTAATTCTAAGAAGGGGCGAAGTGTCCACACTTTGGTCTTCATTCTTCTTGAGTTTCATGTGTTTAGCCAATTGTATCTTGGGTAATTTAGGTTTCTGGATATTACACTTATCAGTGAGTACATGTTATGTGAGTTCTTTTGTGAATGGGTTACCTCACTCAGGATGACACCCTCCAGATCCATCCATTTGCCTAGGAATTTCATAAATTCATTGTTTTTAATAGCTGTGTAGTACTCCATTGTGTAAATGTACCATATTTTCTGTATCCATTCTTCTGTTGAGGGACACCTGGGTTCTTTCCAGCTTCTGGCTATTATAAATAAGGCTGCTATGAACATAGTGGAGGATGTGTCCTTATTACCAGTTGGAACATCTTCTGGATATATGCCTAGGAGAGGTATTGCAGGATCCTCTGGTAGTACTATGTCCAATTTTCTGAGGAACCACAAGACTGACTTCCAGAGTGGTTGTACAAGCTGGCAATCTCACCAATGGAGTAGTGTTCCTCTTTCTCCACATCCATGCCAGCATCTGCTGTCTCCTGAATTTTTTATCTTAGCCATTCTGACTGGTATGAGGTGGAATCTCAGGGTTGTTTTGATTTGCATTTCCCTGATGATTAAGGATGTTGAACATTCTTTCAGGTGCTTCTCAGCCATTCGGTATTCCTCAGTTGAGAATTCTTTGTTTAGCTCAGTGCCCCATTTTTTAATGGGGTTATTTGATTTTCTAGTGTCCATCTTCTTGAGTTCTTTGTATATATTAGATATTAGTCCCCTATCTGATTTAGAATTGGTAAAGATCCTTTCCCAATCTGTTGGTGGCCTTTTTGTCTTATTGACAGTATCTTTTGCCTTACAGAAGCTTTGCAACTTTATGAGGTCCCATTTGTCAATTCTTGATCTTACAGCACAAGCCATTGCTGTTCTATTCAGAAGATTTTTAAAACACAACATGTAGAAAGCAAAACTGTGGGCAGTGGTGGCACATGCCTTTGATTTCAATGCTCAGGAGACAGAGGTAGGTGGATCTCTGAGTTCAAAGACCACCTGGTCTACAGAGCAAGTTCTAGGACAGCCATTAGGTGTTGGGGGATGGGGGGAGAATAACTGTTCCTTATATGTGACCTTACATAAAACATAATGTTGGAAAACAAAATAGCCTCTACTTTCCCCAGTCTCTGCATCTTAATAGGTTCTGGAGTCCTGGGATTTTGTACACAGTGTTTTAGAATGATTCACACACTTCTCATGCAATGCATTCATTGACTACCTGGTTCACTCCTCAGCTTCTAGGGCCACAAAGGACATGGCTAAGTGACACAATTTACTTTTCTATTAAAGTGGGATTTCTCCTTTATGGGTTAGATACTAAAATGCTAGAATTGGAGAGATGGAAAGGATCTCAAAGCAATGAAACCCAAACACAAGAAAAACTGTATTATTCCACCATGTAGCCAAGTTGGCACCATGGCATCCTAAATCACTGCCTTCTGACCCTTAGTGGGAGCATGAACCACAGCAGGATCTTGCAAGAGTATAGACTCTGATGAGGTAAGTCTAGGACGGGCCCAAGAGCACAGTTTTAACTTGCAGATATTGCTAGGCACAGATCACACAGATTCATTCAAGACAACCGGGACTTAGAAGTCAGCTAGCCCGATGGCTATCAAACTTCTCTGTGTGCTGGGATTCAGAAAGGGAGCACTGGCCTCAGTTCTGTGCATGATAGGCTTAATTAGTTACAAGGTTTCTCTGAGTCCATATTCATTGCCCAGTTTCACCCCATCTCTTTCAATTCAAATTTGTGTATTTATTTAAGCAGAACGTGTTATCATAACTGACAGACTTCACCATAGTAAATATTAAAATTGTGAACTGAAGAATACAGACCTATTTTACACACGTGCAATTTGCTTTAACAGGAATATGTACTTTTTTTAAGGTGTGTTATTGATGGGGAAACTGAAGCCTAGTGAAGGACACTGACAGTATTTCGGGTACTTCATACTCTGTTGTAAGCCAACACAATTCCCATCCACCCGGTTGTCTTGTGTACTTTAAGAGAAACAAACCAGGCTTAAGCCCAAGACATGGCCATGCAATTGAACTTCAGATCTGCTCATTTATATGCCATTATTCAAAAAAAAAAAAGCCAGCTATAATGAGATGCCCGAACATCTGGGTACAGTCATCCTGGTTAATACTGTTCCTGAGTGTGACTCTATTGAAAATTATGGGAAATGTTTACAGAAGCTGTGAGAGAAAAGAGATTGTGATTTAAAGAGTCTGTCAGAAGCTCATGAAGGATCAAGCTCAGAATTAAGAAAAAAAGAAAGAAACAGGGAAAAATATCAAAGTAAGGAAGGGGTTATACAAGAAGAATCAATAAGATTCATAGAACTTTGTGGACATCTTGAAAGCAACTATTCTCCTAGAATCAATGCTGTGCACAGAAAGCTCATTAAACAGTGGTCCGAGTGTTCACAGGGCTACAGAGACTGTAACTTGATTTGGATCCATGGACAAACTTATGATTCCCCAGGGACTCAATGAAGAAGATGACCTGGTTGACATTGAATTTCTACCTAATGCACCTTTGTGATAACATACACAGTTACAGATCGTATTGCCATCACTTGTGATAACATACACAGTTACAGATCGCAGTGCCATCACTTGTGCCAGTGTTGCCATGGTTACACCTTGGATTTCTGTTCTTTTACCCTGAGACCTTGTTTAGGTTCATTTTTCATTCTAAGAGGCCAACTGTGAGTGAGCCATAAAGTAGAGATCCCTATGAGTCTGTAGAAGCAACAGTACAAAGAAGGAAGTAGGATTCTAGGAGATTCTCTTTGTGAGTATGTGTGATGGCAAAGGAATCAACTAAGTGTCATTCTGTGTAGAAGTCCCTCAGAGATGTTGAAAAAAAATGCTGAGCATAGAAGCTGGTAAGCTGATAAAAGAGATTTGGAGAAAGAAGAACATGATAGATAGATATCAGTGCAGATGTACAGACCTATTCACATATAATGGAAGCATGTAATCATTATATATAATACATATGCATATAATATTAGGATAGCAGACGCCATATTCTAGCAGCATCTGTGACATTTATGAAGAGACTAATGGCAAAGCAGAGTTGGGGTTAAGGGAACCAAGCAGGAGGAACACCAGGTACTGCCAATATCGGGACCAACTTCAATCATCAGTATCACAGAGGAAGGAAGACTGGCCTTACAGAATCTCAGTAATACCGACAGCTGAAGGGAAGGCTTTCTTGGCCAGTGGGACACGGATATCTGGTAAACCACAGACCACCCATAGTCTACCAAGCCTTAGAAGAAGAGCTGCTGGGTAGCAAACACTGAGTAGCTCCTTAAAACCTCTTAGTTCTAACTTGTATCTCTTATAAACTAGACATCAAGGACCTTTTGGCAGTGTCCTGGAATCCAGAGTCAACAAGGGTGGACCTGGAGAAGAGAGAAACTCTGTGTGCTGGAGACCTTCCTCCCTACAGCTTTCTGAAACACCAAGGTCTGGTGAGCTCTTCGCCCTTTCTATACACATTATCTTCCATGCATGTCCATAACATTTTCCCTTTGGGAATTACCTGATGCCATCTCTCTTCTAAAACTTAACCCTCTATAGATGGTTTACACTGGAAGTCTCTCACCTTAGGTACAATAGCTTTGTCCACCCAAATGGATAGCAAGCTCTTTGAAGGCAGAGGCTATCACTGTCTCTTCTCCCAACAGCCTGCTCAACAATAACCAACAGTGGTCCTGACTGCTTAGGATTCAGTCTGTGTAGCCTAACAGTTTGTCATGTTTGGGGAGGGGGGGATGCAGCATGCCATAGGGAACCCTCTGCCATGTATTTACTTTTGTCCTGACAGTCTGCCCTCTGTGTCCCGTCTCCCTTAACCACACATGGCACACATGAAGCCAGTACAGAGAACTGTAGTCTACACAGTTCATTGCCATTTGTAAATTAGCTGCCACCACTTGAGATCCCTGGGGAAGCACAGATCAGGTAAGCACTTTTGTTTCTGTGAATGTTAACATCCAGCATCACCAGGTCCATATTCTTATGATTGCTTTGACACTTCTACTTCACTGTCACCTCCTGGCCATTGCCAAGGACTTCATTCTTTATTTCGTAGTCTAAGCACTGATGTTCCATTGGCTACCCTCACCAGGTGTGTAGCTGCTTCAGAAAAGAGTTGATCCTCGGTATGTCTTCAGTGACATTTCATCCTCTTCACCTTGACCAGATTGTTCTTCTGCAAAAAGGTATAGCCCCATTTTTAAGATTCTCAGAAACTGTCCTCTATCAATCCCCCCACGAAGCCCTCATTATTACAGATACCTTAATACCTTTCAGTGACAGAAACCCTGATTGACTCCAGGTGAGTGACCAAGGGTCTATGAATATACTAAAATTATATGCATGCTATTTCCCCAGGCTTCAGCCCACTGCTCATTCATGCAAACCAGCACTACTGCAAATGTGGAGGCAACCACAGCAATGGCCTTGAGTTGTATCATTTCTCCCCAGCCACCTTATTTGTCTTTTCCCCAAGTATACAAGGCCCTCCACCCTGCTACCACCCTCTAGTCTCCATTTTCCTCTTTATTTCCAACAGCTTTGAAGCCTCCTTTAGAACCTTCCCAAATCAATCTATCAGCATGCCATCTTCCCCAGCCTCGAGAGGAAGAGCCTGTGTCAGAGGGAGGATCACTGTGTCTCTGTGTTGCAGGAAGAGAAGAAAGGCCCTGGTGGTGTGAAGCTCTCAGACATTCTGCCTACAGGATCAACCACAGATATCCCTGCAGAGCAGAATGGGTCCTGCACATCCACCTAAAATTTAGTTTTAACGGTGAGACTGGAGCCAGGTCATATGCCCCAAAAGATATGTTTGAAAACATTATTACTCAGTGAGACTTTCTCAGTAGAGCAGGATAGGCTCCAAGGACCAACTAGGATGTGATCCACAGGCAAAGAGGAAGAGTGGTGTGGTCTTTACTGCAATCAGGGTTGTTCTGGAATGAAGGCTCAGCTGTGAAGTTGGAACCTCCTACCAGTACCAAAAAAAAAAAAAAAAAAAAAAAAAAAAAAGAGCACCAGACTGCCGTGTCTGTTTGTCCAGATGTGGGGCAGAGGGGCAAGAAAGATTCTGGGCCTTCAAACTATCAGTAATCAGAGCTGGGTCTAAATTCCAGGTCTATTATAATATTTACTAGATGGGTAATCCTAGAAAAACCATTTAGCCACACTGAACCTGTGTCTCATACCCCTAAGAGGGTCCACCAGCACTTTCCACTGTAATGAGAGAGTTAAATGAGATAGCAAGTACTCAGTACCTAGCACAGCCACTGTAATGAGAGAGTTAAATGAGATAGCAAGTACTCAGTACCTAGCACAGCCACTGTAATGAGACAGTTAAATGAGATAGCAAGTACTCAGTACCTAGCACAGCAAGCCCTCTGCCTCTGCTGCTTTGATGCCTACAGAATCAACTATTCCTAGATAAAATGTTCTCATGAAGAATATAAGGAAAGAGGGTGTGAAACTGAACACTACAGACTTCCTGTTCTTGTTAACATTCCATAGACAGCATCGCAATTTATAGAGCATGTTCATTTTACATGTGTAAATCTAGAGATAATTAAAATATAGAGGAAGGAGTGCCCAGGTTCTAGGCAGGTATGCACCTTATTTTATCAGTGACTTAAGTATTTGGGTATCTGCACATCAGGGAAGGAACCTGGGAATTATCTCCTGTGGATATTGAAGAAGGACTTGCGGATGCTCAATGTCAGACACTTCCCCTTCCCTCTCCAGAGCTATTTCTTCATCATAAGCCCTGAAGCGCCTCCCCCATGTCCGCCCCTGCACCCCACTCCTATCATTTACATTTCTTTCCTCTGCATCTTAAATTTCTTCTTTTGTACTGATGTCTTTCCTAACTATTGGACAACAGCAGTGTCTGCATGTCCAGCAGACATCTCTAACACATACCAAACACAGACCTGTAACTTCCCCACATGCATCCACGTCCTTAGAAATTTGACCAAATCTTGGATATGTTTTCCCTACACTGAACACCTGGTCAGTCATCTGATTTTCTGAGTCCCAGATACAAAGTCTCTCTGAGCCTGTTGTCCAACAACTTATCCTTTCCAACACTTTGCTGTTCTCTGTCACGCGTTTCTAGATACCCCAATTCAGCCTCTGCTTATAAAAATCTCTCTGTTACTTTTATAATTATATAAAAGTGGATTTCATTATGCTAGGTATTGAAAAAATATATCAAGTCTTATCAGCAGGAGAAGACATCAAGCAAAGTATCTTTAAAATCTCCACAGTAGTCCTCTCTGTATTACCAGACCGTGGTTTTCTTTTTGTTGTTGTTGTTGTTGTTGTTCTGAATTTTCTACCATAAGTGCTATCGTTCTTGTGGCTATTATTTTAAATAAGAGACTCTACTGTTTTCCCCAGAATTTTGTTTAATTAAAACTACCTAGGTACACAGGACACCTGGCAATATGGCCCTGAAGTAGGTAGTCAAGTTTCCACAATGAACTCAAATGACTCTGATCTTCACACTTTATTATGTTAATAAAGCTGACCTGTGTGTACCCAGTAGGATATTGTAAAGTGAAAGTATGGGACACCAGGGACAAACTATAAAAGATATATTGTATTATCTCCTCCAACCATTCACTGCAGGGGAAGTTAGGTACTGGATCATGAAGATACCCAAACATCCCTCCAGAGCAGTGCACACATGAGAAATGCAGTTCTCCAGAAACAAGCCTGAGCTAAGCTGTTCAGATATCTGAGTGAGAGCCCACGGAAGCAGACTTTCTGGCCGTGTCACATCTGTAGACAACTTCAGGCCAGGCTGACATCTCAATAGAACCTCGTGCAAGGCTCTGAGCCAGAATCATCCACCAGGGGCAATCCCTAAGTTCCTCACAGAAGCCATGAAATCACCAGCTGCTTTTAAGCTGCTCAGTTTTGGAGTTGATCTGTAAATAGCAATAGCCAACTAGTGTAATCCCTAAATTATCACTCTAGCTTTCTGTCAGCCCTGCCCCTTGAGCACTGTTCTACCATATTGAGTTGGTAAGCAGGTCCTGGATAGTTGGAGAAATTAATTTCTGTATATTTGTCAATTCCTTTATAGTCTTTTACAGTCCCCCCACGGCTTAGCTCAAAACATACCCCCCAATAAGCAGAGTGCATTCCTATCTCCTTTGCACAGCCTGGCCCTATCTTCCCATCTTTATAATAGCAATTATCTGATTCTGCTGCAGCAGCTATGGATATGTTCACATCTCTCTCTAGATGTGAGGTATTCATTATTAATCTTTGTGTCCCTGGTACCCCAAAGGTGTGTGTGTGTGTGTGTGTGGGTGTGGGTGTGTATGTGTGTGTGTGTGTGTGTGTGTGTGTGTGTGTAATGAATGCCCACATAGCTGAATGCTACACTCTGTGAATAATTATATTACCAAGACTGTCTTAGCCAGAATGGAAACCACACACAAGATCTCTGCATTTTAGCTCAAAGGGAGGCTAAAAATCATCTGCTGAGGCAATGACTCATACAGTAAATTAAGAACCACAAGCACTGATTAATCAGGTCAATGTCACTGCAGCTTTCGAGTTCACAGAAAATAACAAAGAATAAAATAGGATAATTGCTCAAAACTTAAACCCTGAATAAAATGTAGTGGAGTCCACAGAAGAGCTTGTTAAAACAGATATCCAGGTTTAGTTGAGACTGAGTTGTGTCACTCAAAACACTGTAAATACCATGGAAGGAGCTAACATTTGACAGACCCCAAAAATTCCTATACTGACAAACCTGTATTAGTTTATTAATAGTGGTATTTTATTTTTGATGTTTTTAATTTTTATTTTTCTATTTTTGAAAGTAGATGTTTTTCACACAATACATTCTGATTGTGGTTTCCCTCCTGCAACTGCCCCCAGACCCTCCCCACATTTCCCTCACATCCAAATCCACACCCATTCATTCTCTCTCTTGTCAGAAAACAAAACATTGCATCTAAAAATCATAAGACTAAAAAAAAAGAATAGGACAAAACAACAAACAAGAAAAAGAGCCAAATAAAATACATATAGAGATGCAGAGACATGTATGTTTTCATACACAGAAATCCTATAAAAACACAAAACTGGAAAACGCAACATGATTTAAGAGAGAGAGAGAGAGAGAGAGAGAGAGAGAGAAGTTAAAAAATGACACAGCACTCTGAGACAAAGTGCCTCAAAATTTCCACTAAGTTCAGTATGTGTTGACCATATACTGCCTACTCTTAAAGAGTAGTTTGCGTACCCAGCGAGACTGCATTGGAAAAAACTAATTTTTCATTTGCAAGCAGTTAGCAATTATAGATAGCTTCTGAGCTAGGGATGGGAGCCTCTGTTCACTCCTCCTCTCAGTGCTGGGACCCCCATCAGGCCCAGACTTGTACAGACTGGGACCTGTGCAAGTCGTGTGCACACTGCCACATTCCCTGTGAGTTCGTGTGTGCATCGTCCCTGCTGTGCTTAGGAGTTCCTGATTCCTCAGTTCCATCCCCTCTGGCCTTTACAGTCTTTTTGCCTTCTCTTCTGGGGGATTCCCTGAGCCCTGAGGGGAGAGATTTGATGGCCACATCTCACGTAGGCCTGAATGCTCCAAAGTCTCTCACTCTGCATGTTGTCTAACTGTGGGTCTCTGTGTTCCACATCCCCTGCAGATGGTGGCTGAGCAAGATACTGAACTATGTGTACAGCAGTGTGTCTTTGGAAGTCATTTAATTGCTATGTTTCTTAGGCAGAACAGTTCTTTTTAGTTTTCTCCTTGGTCCGCTGTCTATCTAGTCTCAGGTCACCTGAGCAGTGTCAGGCACGGGTTCACCATCTCATGAACTGGGCCTGAAATCCAATCAGGTATCTGGTCGGTTACTCCCACAAGCTTTGTACACTGTGCCTGTGAGTCTTGCAGGCTGGGCATCATTGTAGGCTGAAGAGTTTAAAGGTGGGTTTGTCTTTACCTTTCCAGTAGCATCAACACTAGCCCATACGGGTGAAGGTTCTGGGTAGATACCAGTTCAACGTTTAATGAGTTCTCCATCCTTAACGTGTTGTATAGGCATTGTCTTTAGAAACAGGGACTGACTGTTATTTATTGGAGAGCAACCAGAAGACTTGACAATAGCCAGGCTTGTGTGTGGGTTCCCATGAGGCCCCTTTGGCCAACAACTCTATTAGATGTAACTCATTCCTAGAACTAGAGGCTTCGATTGTAGACAAGAGTTGTCTAATTGGGGCTCTGTCCCTCCCGTTATTTGGTGATTTCACTTAGATTGTCATCATATATGTATACATTATAGGATGCTTCTGCTTATTTAGGTTTCCATGCAACCCCTCAGATGGACCTTAATTTTAGCTGTCCCTCCCCCATATTCTCTCCTTAATCTCCCTCTTTCCTGCTTCTTCCTTTTTGATCCTCCCATTCCCACCCACTCCCGACATCTATCCCTAGCTAGCCATTCTATTTCCCTTTCCAATGGAGATAGATTCTCCACCCCCCCAGTCCCTTACTCTATGCCTAACTCCTGTGGTTATACAGATTATAGCCTCTTATCAAAGACTTACCAGCTAACAGGCACAAATAAGCAAAAATTTAAAGTCAGTTTAAAAGGACACATTCCTCTAAAACATTTAGTCTTTCAAACTGAGAAATATACACCCCCCTGAGGTAACTATTAATTTGCAGCAACTGAAACCATGGTTCGATTATTGCTTTATAAGTGATTTTTAAGGAGCCAGACATTTATGGACATCTCACCAAGATCTTGAATTAAAATTAAAATGATTAGCATTTAGAGTCATCATGGCATTTCAAACAAAGTATTTTAGTAGATTTTCCTTCCCTCTCATATGGCCTATTCTTCACTCCCCTCCTGTTGTGACCTCTCCTCTCCAGTCTCTTTTCCTCTTTCGATATTTTATATATATATATATATATATATATATATATATATATATATATATATATATATAAATTTGTGAGGAATTCAAAGACAGCCACGTTGGCATCCACACTGCTGAGCTCATCTGTCTTTCCAGAATCAAGCTAAGTTCTAACATGGAAGCTCAGGTTCGGTGTCTGTGGCGGTCTTGTTCTCTTCAGATTTCTGTAACAATATGCTGTCTGCCAGGTCATCCATAACAAGCTAAATCTAGTTCTGTCCGGCTGGGAAGTCCCGTGGGACAGCACCAAAAGAACTGGGATCTGGTGAAGGCTTGGAACCTGCTTCAACGATGGAATCTCTTGCTGTGCACGTCTTGAAGGTGTGAATGTATGCCCACAGCAGAAGGGTGGGAGGCATTAACTCTGTTCACAAAAACACAAGAGTGACTGTGGCCCAATGGGGGCGCTAAGACGTATATGTTCCAGCCTTATTTCCTTCATCTGAACTCATCCTTGCCTCTTGAAGAACCTGACAGGGCTTCAATAATTCCTCAAAATTAGGAGTACTATTGCTGAATTGGAAAAATTATGATTCTGACATTTGTTGTAGGAGCTACAATTGCCTTGCTGTTACATATTTGAAGGTATACAGCAAAAGAAAATGTGCTTTTTATTCACTAGCAAGAACTTTGGTAAAAAGTATAAACTTGATTTTTAGAAGTATCGAGACAAATCAATATTACTCGAGTGTGTCAGTTGGACTGTAGGTAAATGTGCATAAAAATAAATGCTTTGGGCAATGCGTAAAGGCAGACAACCCCCGGTTCACTCAGAATCGATTGTATAGAAGGTAGCACCAATGCAAAGCTATACTTAAATAATAAAAAATATCTTCCAGTCAGATTATTTTTTATAAAGATTGGGCAAAAAAAACCCATAAACAAACAACAGTACCTCACAGAGACAATTTAAAAACAGATATTTACAGGCTAGATTTTAGAGAAGCATCTGGATGAATTTCACTTCCAAGTTCTGTACTTGACTTGCTAACCCCACACTGCAGACAGCCAAGTGATCTTGGCTCGGGTTCTAGGGCTACAGACAGCTGGACCTCACAGAGGACTGGATGTATCAGAAGTGGTAACTCTCATTAGGACTGGCAAACCTGCCTGATTGCTCTCCATTGCAGCCAGCACGGCCGTAAGGGCGAGCCTCCTCACGGTAGGTTTCCACCTGCGCTAGCTTTCAGAGTGTTTCAAGCTCTGCTTTCCACAGGCTGTCTGTCTGCATTGCTCCCCCGGAACTTGTTTCTCACAATTTGCAACTGATACTTTCTACTCCCCGAGCCTTGTTAACCTGGCTCTCTCCATGGACACCTTTGTATCCCATGCCCCCTCTCAGTCCAACATACTTCTGGAAGGAGCTTCGGGGTTCCCACTGGTAGTTCAAAGCCATATTCTTGACCCTCAGAATTCTGTGGCCTCTGCCTCTGATCACGACAGACAGCCCCGCAATGTGTGGTCATCCCTTGCTTTGTCTGGCATTAAGAAGGCAGCTCATGGCTGTGGACATGCTGGATACTCCCAACTTATTTGCTGGTCTTCGACAACCATTTGAAGGAGGTAAAGTTCCAAGGAGACGTTCATCGTGACTAGCAGTCCATCAAACCCGCATTAACACAAAGCCTGCCCATTTCAATACTTACCAGATTGGCACATTTTTCAAAATCATGAGCCTAGTGATACAAACTTTATATAAGATGAGAATTACCATGCAGCAATGAAATTGAACCTTTCCACAGCCAGTGCGGGGTAATTCTGTATGACAGTTAGGTAAGATAAACAATACCCAGAAATGTTACTTCTAAACATATGCCCACAGACATAAGAAATATTTCAAAGTTAATTTCAGTATAGTTTACATAAGCAAAAACATATAAATGTTTATCAAGAGATAAACAAAAAGTTGACTATGATTTATCAGTATAGCAGCACACAGAAGTAGAGGTTCATATACAAACAGGAAGAAACAGGAAGTTGGATAAGGGCTATTTTTAGAACAAGAAAGGTGGTAGGGGGGTTGCTGTTATACAAATAGACATTTGTACCTACTGTATTTTATTTATTACTTTTAAAAGATAGTGGACTCTAGAGACATGGCTCAGCGCTTAAGAGCACTGACTGCTCTTCCAGGTGAGCTGGGTTTGCTTCCCAGCATGCACTTGGCCACTCACAAGCATCTATATATCCAGTTCCAGGGGAATCTGACACTACTTCCTGGCTCTGCAGGCATCATTCACACATATGGTGCACACACTTACATGTTTGCAAGCATCCTTACACATAAAATAAAACTAATTTTTGAGACAGGGTTTCTGTTCGACAGGGTTTCTGTCCAATGCTGTGACTGTCCTGGAACATACTAAATAGAGCAGGCTGTCCTTACTCTCAGAGAAATCTGCCTGTCTCTGCCTTCTGAGTGCTGGAATTAAAGGCAGGTGCCACCATGCCTAGCACAAAACTAAAACATTTTTAAAAAGAGAGTAGGGACTTGAAACAAAGCAAAAGTAACTTGAGTAACAGGTAAGTTTTTAAAGAAAAGTATGTTCAGCTCATTCTTGGCAGCAAGAGTGGAAACCAGGAATAACTTGAAAATTCCAAATATCCCCAAGCAATATATAAATGTTGTCTATGTAGAAAAATATTAAAGATGTAAAGATGTTTGGCAGCTATTCAATTACTTTTATTGGAATTAGACATCAAAGATTAAAATTTGCATGAAATTAATGCATTTATAAGGTACATTTCTCAAGCATTTTGTACTGACCACAAGTACCAAATAGCAGTCAAACACCCTCTGCACTGTGTATTACATGGAAATAATCTTCACATACAAACCTCTAAAAAGTTCAAGGAAAAAAAAAAGCAATTTGTTTCCACACCTGGCCTCACTTAGGGAGAGTAACGCTGTATTTATTCAACAGCATTGTGAAATGAAGTGTTTCAAATAATTTTACGCCTTTAAGTGCCAAGACTTGTCCTACTTTCAACTCCTTGGATTGAAACAGTTTCTGGAAAGCTGTTACACATTTGGGTTTGCCCGCCTTTCTGAAAGCAGTGGATGTGGGATGATTAAAGTTTCGCTGTTGACCCGAGGTCAAGCTCAGATAGATTAATCTAATTTTCTCCTTATAATTCCCAAGCGTCCCATCTGCCTTGGTCTTCAGAAAGTGGAATCCATGCTATCTCTCCACACACTCTGGGATGAGACACAGTTATGGGATGTGTGTCTGGAACACCTTCCTTCTCCATGTTCATTTTAGCAATCCCCCTGAGCCTAAGCAACATCCATGCAGAAACACATCTTTGGCGACATCACTTCATTTCCACGAGGCTCTCTTGAGGGATCCTATCTATGTTTCACAATCTGGGCACACACAGCAAAGGCAATGGGAACCTAAAGACTGACAATCCAGCTGTCACCACTGGATGGAGGTTTGCAATTGTGTAGATATCAAGCTCATGTCTCCTCTTATTCTAGGCTCTCAGCCTCCAGAGGGCTTCGCGATTCTCCTTTTTGAATTTGCTATTGCTGACCCATCTTGGCCTAGGAAATTAAATTACTTGAAAGTAAGATTAAATACATTGTGACTGACAAGCTGGGGTCCCTTCTATGGGGGAATTTTGCAAACCTGAACAGCTGAGTCCATTTTTAAGCTCTTCAGCTCTTCAAGTGTCTTCGTGCTGTCTGCAGTGCTCTGAAGTAATCCAGGTGTTAGAGGATGTGTGGGCTGGGTCTGTAAGTCAGAGGTGAAATGACTCCAGGAATTGAAGCATTGACTTCACAGGATGCATATGAACCCTTATGGAGTCTGCCCTCAACTTGATTCCTCTTCTGAAACATTAGAAGGGAACAGACACCAGGTCTTTCCTAGTCTTGAAAAGTTCTTAGGTCAAATTCTGATATTTGAGAAATTTTATAAAAAGGACTTCGTTTTTTCTTCTTTTTTTATTAGATATTTTCTTCATTTACATTTCAAATGCTATCCCCTTTCCTAGTTTCCTCTCTGAAAGTTCCCTATACCCTCCCCCTCCACCTGCTCCCCAACCCACCCACTCCCACTTCCTGGCCCTGGCATTCCCCTATACTGGGGCATATAATCTTCACAAGACCAAGGGCCTCTCCTCCCATTCATGGCTGACTAGGCCATCCTCTGCTACATATGCAGCTAAAGACACAGCTCTGGGGGTTACTAGTTAGTTCATGTTGTTCCTCCTATAGGGTTGCAGACCCCATTAGCTCCTTTGGGTACTTTCTCTAGCTTCTTCATTGGGGTCCCTGTGTTCCATCCAATAGATGACTGTGAGCATCTACTTCTGTATTTGCCAGGCACCGGCAGAGCCTCACAAAATCTTGCTGGCATATGCAATAGTATCTGGTTTTGGTGGCTGATTATGGGATGGATCCCATGGTGGTTGTTATGGGGCAGTCTTTGAATGGTCCTTCCTTAAGTCTCAGCTCTGGACTTTGTCTTTGTAACTCCTTCCATGGGTATTTTGTTCCAGGACTTTTAACAGACACACTGACAGAAAAAGCAAATATCCACAATAAACTCACTTCAGTGTTTTCTATGTTGCCTACTGACATTTGCGCAATCCCACTTAGCTTCCAAACCGAAAGAACATTTTCAGGAGACATTTTACTTCCTTAGTCAGCCATCAGCAAATAATTTCCAAGAGGCTAAAATCCTGGAAGGTTTTACAGCTACAGTTTTATCAAAACTCAACTCATTTATCTCTGATGGTTTTGATGATACATTGGCAGAATGTAAGGATTGAGATGAGTGTTGTTTAGTTCAATGTCGGAATAATGTGGAGAAAAAAAATTAGCCAACCCTGATCTATGCTAAATCTGCACCCTTCCCTAGCAAGATACATTTCCTTCTGTACTTAAAGTACAAGGCAGGAAAATTCAAAAACCCCATTCTTTTTCTAAATGGAAACCACGAAAAATAATCAGACAACAGTGCAAATACTATTTTCTGAGATATTTGGATAATTTTGGTAAATTATTCTATTGCATTTTATTTGTTTGGATTAGGTGGCATGTGTGTGTAGATCAGAGGACCATTTGCCATAAGCCCATCCTCCCTTTCTCACCTGTGGGACCTGGGGATTGAACCTAGGTCTTCGGGAGGAGCAGTAAGCACCGGTGCCTGTTGAGTCATCCCCCTGGCTCAGGTAACTCTCTAAGGACAGTTCTGCGCCACTGAACAAGGGAAGCTATATATGAGACTAGAGACTGTACACATGTCTCCTGAGAACATCCATGACATGATCTAACCTTGGGGGAAATGTTGGGAGAGCGCACATCATAATTTGTCCCAGGCATAAAATTAGATAAGAGAGGAAATTCCTTAAATTAGGACTGCATTCTACAATGCAAAGTGTAATTGATGTAGTGTGAGACCCACAGTTTGGAAAAACTACAAACACTGGGAAATGGCTGGTAATTGATAGATTGTAATGTTATTAAAGCAAGATAAAGTTTATACTATGTTAGAAAATAAATGTTATTTATAACTATTTTACTTTGTCTAGGTTTTATCACTATAATACTAAGGAAAAGAAACACAAACTAGTCCTTTCCTATATTTAGCACTGGAATACAGTGCCCTGTAATTCATCTGTTATGTCTTATGTTGAATATCAAGGGCTTGTTTGTTTGATAGAGTCTTAATATTTGAAGGGACACAATCAGACCCAGAAATAACAAAAAATTCTGTTATGTGATTTTCAACATAATTATATGTAGTGCATATCTTTAAAAATGTGTTGTGTGGGATTTTTTTTAAAAGGCAGCCATATTTCTGATTCTCTGCATCCTTAGAAATGACTCTATGAATGAAGCTTTGCCCAGTAGTACCTGGAAACTCAGCAGGATTCTGAGCTTCCTATTCACATAGGAGGAGAGAACAGAATAAAATCTCATCTCAGAGAGTGAACATCCAGCCCAACACATCAGTCAATAAGTACTTTAGACTCGTGTAGTCTACACTAAGGATAGAAGTAGCCTGTGTTTTACCCAGAAGCTCATAACAATAATGTCAACAATTACTCTTGGAGGAATAGAAACCAGGATCAGAGCAGATGACAACAGAACAGAGAGAGGTCAGAATGAGACTCGCATAGATACAACCAACTGCTCTTAGAAATAGAAGGAGAGATAATTTGATCTGGAAAAGGTTGTCTCTTCCACAGATGGCACTCAAATAATTAAGTATGTGGATAGAGACAGGTAAATAGTAGGTAGATAGGTAGTTAGGGAGGTAGAGGCAGTTGGGTAGGTAGGTAGTTAAGAAGAAAGGATGGAATAGGTACACAGTTTCTTGGAGAAAACCCCAGAGGGTCAGGAAAATGAATTGAATTATGCAGCAGTAGGGGGAGAGAGAGTAGGAGAACCTCTAGATAGTTCCCAGAGACCTGGGATGTGGGAGGCTACTAGGATTCAATCAGGATGACCTTAGCTGAAATGCTCAATAGTGGGGAGAGGGAACCTGAAGAGACTACCACCAGGAGATAGACAGGGCCCTCAGGAAACAGATGGAGCCACCTATCTACCTTCAAATTTTCTGACCCAGAATTATTCCTGTCTAAAAGAAATGAAGGGACAAAAATGGAGCAGAGACTGAAGGAATGGCCATCCAGTGACTGGCCCAACTTGAAATCCATCCCATGCATGAAAACCCTGACACTATTACTAATGCTATGTTGTATTTGCAGACAGGAGCTTAGCATAGCTGTCCTCTGAGAGTCTCTACCAGCAGCTGACTGAGATAGATGCAGACACTTATACCTAATCATTGGCGGTCGGGGACCCCTATGGAAGAGTTCAGGGAAAAACTGAAGGAGGTCCCAGAAATTAAGCCACCAACCAAAGAGCATACATGGGATAGTCTGTGGCCCCTGGCACATATGTTGCAGAGGACTCTCTTGTCTGGTCTTAGTGGGAGATGATGTCCCTAATCCTGTAGAGACTTCATGCCCCAGGAAAAGGGGAATACCCTCTTAGAGCCAAAGGGGAGGGAGTGAAGAACTCTGAGGGAGCATCCCCCGAAGGGGAGCAACATTTAGAATTTAAATAAATAAAATAATTTAATAAAACATAAAATAAAAATGAATTAACACAAATTAGTTCATAGATCTAAATTTAAAATACAAATCTTTAGATTGTCTAGAAAGATAGGCTTTTCAAATCTCAGATTTGATCATGAGATTTTAAACACAACAAAAGTAAAATTCATGGGAAAATAGATAAGTTGGAAATTAGTAAAAGTAAAAATTTCTTCTAGTGAACTTTATACTGTTGGGAAATTAAAGAATGGCCATACACTGGGTGAAGATCTTTTTAAATCACACAAATGCTGAAGAAGTTGTGTTCAGAATAGTTGAAGAACTTTTGCATTCAGTAATAAGAATACGATCTAACTTAAATGGATAAGATTCTTAGCAGATACATTATAGAAGAATATACATAAATAGTAAATGAGCATATGAAATATTATTTATCATTATTTGCAAGCACCACATACTGAAATGGCTAAAATATTACAAAGAAACTGACGACACAAGTTGCTGGCAAGGATGTGAACTAGCTCTCGCTTCATGTCGGTAGAAATGCCATGGTGGAAGACAGTTTGGGTTTGTGAAAAAAACAAATAGAGTCTTATACAATCCTCTATGTTTATCTAAATGAGTTCAGAATATGTTCACATGAAAACCACAGCACAAATGTTTATAACTGTCCTATTTATAATTGCCAGAAAGACCAGGAAGAGACCAAGATATCTTTTAATGGTTGAATAAATAAGCTGAAAGATCCATAGAATAGAATATGATCCTGCAACACAAAGGAGCTATGATGGCCAAACCAACATGGCATGAGAAGTTCATGGATGCAGACTCCCAGAAAAGGAGCCATACACACACACACACACATGTACATACACATGCACACATGTACACACATATGTCCCACACATGTCACACATACAAGTCCACACACATGTACATGCACATGTACATACACATGGGCACACACACACACACACACACACACACACACACACACAGACACAGAGGAGGTTGTCTGTCAGAGACACAGAATCAATGAGTAAAAAAACCTCAGTGACCAAAGCTTTTACAATTTGAATAACACAGTAAGAGAGTTTGGAATTATTAGCACAAAGTATTTGCTCACTGCCCAGTAAATAAAGTCGAAACTGATTAAATAAATGAATGTCAGAGAGGAGACAAGTTTCCATTGCAGAAGTACAGATAATTTATGGTGCTATTCCACCGTTAAGAAGGAGGGTGCAACTCTGCTTTTTAAGGGTGGCTACAGATACCCACTTCTGAAGAGTACATGAGATTCTTCAGAAGGAAAAGATGCTAAACAGAGCCTTCAAGAAGAGATGATTGTATGTAGTCATGACGTGATGTCATGTAAACCGGCCCTGGATTTCTGTGTAGTCTGTCTTTCTCCTATTCTCTTACCCTAAATGCTCCAGACTCATCATGAGAAAAGTATCAGATAAAAACAGAGCAAACCCTAGCCAGCTCTCCTCAAGATTAACAGGACCATTGTAAAGAAGAATGTCTGAGGAGAGCCACAGCCAAGAAGAGTCCTGTCCATCATGGTCAAGCAAAAGACAAGGAGCTAGGTCTGCTGGAGGTGAAATGGTACCTCAGGCCCAAGGCCCTGGACTAGAAAGGGAGCATCAAGACTCTAAAAAGAAAATCAGAATTAAATGTGTACTCCAGTCAGTCATAGAGTAAATCCACTGTCGTAACAAATACAGCATATTAATATCAGATGTTAAAACAAGGAAGCTAGTTAGGGACATTTGGGGTCACTATATTATGCAATCTATACACCTAAAACTTGTTTGTTTGTTTTTTTTTTTAAAAAAGTTTAGTCATGCATAAAATTCTCAAAAATAAATTTAAAATAATAATTATTAAAATGCTTCAAAGGTTTTACTAATAAAAACTAAAACAAAGAACCAAAATGGTGTGTTAGCTTTAGCCCTCCTGTCTTAAAGACAAGGAAACCAAATAGTGAGAAAAGTAAATGTCTCCTTCACAGATGCCAAAGATGCTCCTTCTCTCAAACATTCTGAAGACTAAGGCTGTCTGTGTGCCCTCAGTCCTCCCACCCTCAGTCCTCCCACCCTCAGTCCTCCCACCCTCAATCCTCCCCACCCTCAGTCCTCCCACCCTCAGTCCTCCCTACCCTCAGTCCTCCCACCCTCAGTCCTCCCTACCCTCAATCCTCCCTACCCTCAGTCCTCCCACCCTCAGTTCTCCCTACCCTCAGTCCTCCCACCCTCAGTCCTCCCTGCTTTCCGTCCTCTCCCATCTCATTCCTCCCCCACCTTCTGTCCTCCTCCACCTTAGTCCTCTCCCACCTTATTTCCCTACTCCCATCCCCTCACTGAAGCCTCCCAAGACTGCAGGAGAAAGTGAGCTCTTTCTCTACCATACTGCAAATTCTCTCCATAGTCACTACTTTTTGGGGACCCGTAGGCTGAAGCCAAAGGGCAGACACTGAGTCTACTGAATCCGAAGCTGCTGCTCCACAGCACAGGTTTCTGCTCACTGGCTTCAGGCTTTTCAGGGATTCATTGTTTAAGACTCAAAAGATATTCCCTGGGGTCTTTCAGGAGCTGCAGAATTCTTCCCACCCCAGCTCCCAGGAAGTAGGTATTATCCTCCATCTCCCCTCCAGGCTGAACCTTAGCAGTTCTGATTCTCAGGGCCAGCAGGCTGCTCCCACTGAAACACACAACACGGACTCTCCACAGCTACCTATGCTTTTCCTACTGTAAGGGACTCAAGGAAGAAATCCTCAGAGATCACCTGAAGCCCCTGACAACCCTGCTAGATTATTCTCATGCAACAAGACAGAAAGTAAGAAAGAGGAAGGAGATGGGGAAGAGAGGGCAGTGGCAGGGAATGGGGGAGGGAGGGAGAGAGAAGGAAAGACAGATAGACAGACAGACAAACAGGTCAATAAGATCATTCATTAGACAAGGGTACTTTGTGTCAACCCTAATTCATTTGATCCCTTAGAACCACATGCTAGAAGGCAAGAACTGACTCTCCAAAGTTATATTCTGAGTCTCTACACTTGTGTTATGGTATATGTGCATGTGTGCACATACACACATACACATACAATAAATAAACATTTCATTAATAATAAAAATAAATAAATTATACATTAAATTATTCCACACATTAGCCCCACATTCTTTGTGTAGGTGATATATGAACCTGACACCATTCTTAACCATTAACTTATAAATTTTTCTATACTTCTTTTCTTGTATCTCTTTAATAATAATATCTGTTGCCTTGGTTGAACCTTTAATTTTAATAATCTGTCTGTGTTTATAGAATAAGCATAGATCCAGGGACAAAGAACTGTTTCTGAGATAGCCTAGTCATAAGTCAGAGCTAAGTTCAAGCCTACGAGTTCTGTAGATTACTCCATCTACTTTACAAAGACCTCAAAGACATATCTTTGACATTTCTTTAATGTACATTAGTGCAGAAGTATTACCTTAAAATTAATTCAAGAAATGCCAATGACTTGACTACTTGAAAATATATCTGTAAATACACCAAATTTACCTCAACTAGCAAATTCTACAAAAGCAATCAAGCATGAACTCAGGTTAGATCACAAAGTTTGGGTCCACAAGTTGTGTGGGAACAAAAAGGGGGCAGGGGAAGGGGGGAGGGAGGATAGCCCACATCCGGCCAGAGTTCCTCCTATGCTCTGGGCAGGCAGACACAGGAGGGCTGCCAGATGCATTCCACTCTGCCCCGGGTGGGCATCTAAGCCACTGACCCCACTTGACAGGGGTGGGGGGTAGACAGGGGGCAACCCCTGATCGGGGAACGCCAGGACGACACCCTGTAGCCCCGGGGTTAAGGGAGAGAGGGTTTAGGGGAGAGAAGTTTCCACACAGTCAAGAGTCTGCACAGTGGGCCTTGATGAACAAAGACAGTCTATGGTTTTAGAGCTTTATTATAGAAAGGCAGGGGGAAAGAGAGAAGAGAAGAGAAGAGAAGAGAGAGAGAGAGAGAGAGAGAGAGAGAGAGAGAGAGAGACCAGCCATGGCCAAGAGGAGAGAAGGAGAAAAGGAGAGAGAGGAGAAAGGCTAGAGAATAAGAGGGAGAGAAAGGAAGAGAGTGAGAGGAAAGAGGAGAGGAGAGGAGTAAGAGTAAGAGAGCAAGAGGAGTGAGAGCAAGAGAATGAGGAGGGGCCAAATAGCCTCTCTTATGGTTTTCAGTTATCTTTACTGTTGCTACATAACTGGGGAGGAGTTTAGCCTGAAGGTCAGAAGCTTAGGACATTGCCTACATGACTTCTAGCCATGCTTCTCTTGTGGGGGGTGTGGGGGCAGTAACTTCGACAGGAGCCAGGGTCCAGGAGACATGAGAGAACTCCTTCCGTCCCATGTAAGTGAATTATCACCACTGGGTCCCAGGGTTCCACCTCCGCTCGACTGGAGACTAGACTCTCTGTGTATAGCCCAATTCCCCACAAAGTTGGACCATCAAGCTTCCAGCTAAATCATCCCCTGACACCAGCAAAGCTAGCTTGGCTGCCCCAGAATGGTCCAGAGCAGAGGCCAACCTGCAGATCCGTGGGATAACGTCACTGGAATGTGTGATGGCGAACAGCCTGCATGGCTTCCCAGAGGGAAATATCCTGATCTTGAGCAGTTCTAAACAGGTTCTACCTTGGCCAGGGTTCCTGTGGTATTCCTTTCTCACCAATACTTGAAAGTATCCTGAGTGAGCTTACTCAGTCACAAAAGAACACACTTGGTATGCACTCACTGAAGTGGATATTAGCCCCAAAGTTTGGAATACCCAAGATTCAATTCACAGGCCATATGAAGCCTAAGAAGAAGGAAGACCAAAATGTGGATGCTTCAGTACTTTTTAGAAGGGTGAAAAAAAATACTCACAGGAGGAAATATGGAGACAAAATGTGGAGCAGAGACTGAAGGAAAGGCCACAGTGGATGCTGGGAAGTTATTTCTGATAGAAGCCTGGTATGGCTGTTTCCTGAGAGGCTCTGCCAGAGCCTGACAAATACAGAGGCAGATGCTCACAGCCAACCATCAGGCTGAGGGTGGGGTCCCTGATGGAGGAGTTGGAGAAGGGACTGAAGGAGCTGAGGCGGGTTGCAGCCCCATGGAGGGAGGAACAGTGCCAACAGGCCAGACCCCCAGAGTTCCCAGGGACTTGCCCATCAACCAAAGAATACACATGGAGAGACCATGGCTCTGGCCACATATGTGGCAGAGGATGGCCTTGTTGGACATCAGTGGGAGGAGAGATCCTTGGGCCTGAGGGTGTTCGATGTACCAGTGTAGGGGAATGCCAGGGTTGGAGGATGGAAGTGGGTGGGTGCGGGATCACCCTCATAGAGGCGAGGGTGGGGTGGGAAGTGGGGCTTTCCAAAGGGAAGACCTGGAAAGGGGAAAACATTTGAAATGTAAATAAAGAAAATATCTAATCAAAAAACAAAAACAACAAACAAACAAACAAAAACCCGTCCTCTGACCCATGGGGGAGGGGCGCATTCAGAATTCCTGTCTCAAGAGGGAGGACTCTGTCCCCCTTCATTCTCCAGCCACTACTTTGCTCCAACAATCAGTCAGCAGGCCACTAAATGAAGGACAACCTGTGGTCCCTAAAGTACAAATCTGTAAGTGGAAGAGAGTTGTTTCTAAGGAAAGTAGAGGTTAGCCCCAGTGTGGTTCCAAAGGGCTCCCTGGGGTGATATGAATGCCATTTTAGGATGGGATGCAAAATAGATGACTCAGCACTCTGCCTCTCGGCTCACTGTATATCGGCTCACTGTATATCTCCCCACACTAACTCCAGGAACAGATGAATTTGTCATATACAGAAGAAAGCGGCCCTCCTTATAGATGTCTGAAAACGCAGATGTATTTCTCAGCAGTATCTCACCACGTTCAAAACCTACAAGCACGGTACCTGGCCAGAGGAAACACAACGCGAATAATTTCAAACGAAGAGATTTCAAGAGTTGTATTTCTAGCAAAGCAGGATTCGTGCTTGTGTGCTTGTGTGTAAAAGGAAAATCCTGCCAGTTAGGTGTGCAATGGTTACAAGAGAAAGAGGGGTAAGGGTCGGGGGAACCTGAAGCAGCCAGCCTTAGGTGTTATCTTGAGGAGCTTGTCTCCCAAAGATCAGCTGGAAGTTCAAACCCAAAGCACAGGCTGCCATCCCTGTACTAGATTGTCCCTCAAATGCAGGGCTGTCCCTGACCAGAAGGCAAGAAGGTGCATCATACCAGAGCTCTTTCTTGGCGAAAAGGCTAGATTACTATCTTGTGAGTGTCCCCATGATAAGCGGGGGAATCTCTTGGGGGCTGGAATTTGCTTGGTTCCATCTAGTCTGTAACTTGGCGCACGCTAATAAATGAGAGCCATGTTTTCACAGTTCAACAGCCCCATCTGGTCACCAATCTTCTCCCTTCTTCCCTCGTACAGGAGAGAAAGAGGGCGGGGTACTTTGCAGTGAACGGTGGGAAACGGCCTCCTTTCCTGCAGACACTCACGAAGGACCATTCAGGTTTGTTTTTCCAGAATGTAAAGGAAGAAAAGAGTCCACACCTTCCGTGACTGTATCTCCGCAGTTTCCAGAAAGGTCTGTTAGCCTAGCTGCCATACAAGTCCTCCAGTGAGCTCCATATAGAGTTGAGGCGTCACCTCGTGGCTAAAGATGGAAGTACATCCAGGAGTAACTCAGACCTACCCCAAGCTCAGGCCTTGCTTTCTCCATTCCCTGTAGCTAATAGCTACATATCATTAGATGCTGCTTTTTTTTTTAATGCCAACCTGTTCAAGGACTGTAATTTTGCCCAATATATCAGTCCCAAAGCAAGGACTAGATAGAATGCAGGCGATCGAAACCCCACACCTTAGTAACTTACTCTTGACGTGGTGCTCTGCCAAATACCTCTTCAAGCTTAGAATCATCCTGAATATCTGTAGACCCTACTTAGCACCTACAGGCAAGTAAGTCCATGCAGAGACTGCTAACGCAGTGGGTAGGGGAAACCAGAAAAAAATTTCATTCTTGGCAGAGCACAGATTTCTGTGGGGCTTATTCAGAATATGTTAGGGAAGGGCCCTCTTCCTATGGTTTCAAGTGCCGGCAAATATTAACTCTTGTTCCTTGACACATTTTAAGGAGCACCCTGAGGTGGCCTGGCCTAGCAGGACTGAGACAACTCCTCTGGGGCCGGAGCTCTAAACACCCTCTCTGGGAAAGTTGGAAGAGCAGGTCAATAGGTATCAGGGCCTCTACAGAATGGTGATCTGGATCAGGCATGTGAACGGTGAGCTTTATTAAAGGGCGATACGACCTGAGGGAACTCAGTACAGATACACAACACAGTTTCTAGAGCACTAAGCAATGTTCCTGACTTCGTGTCAGCGCTCATGAGGCAGTTAAATGGCAAAGCCAGTCCTGGGTGGCTTAGCCGGGATTTGTACTAGTTTCCAAGCCCAGAAAACGAAACAGCCGATTGGGTTGCTCCATAGTTCTCCATGAATGAGCCTTCGGGCGTTTCCATCTTTCCCTGGGCCCAGCTTTCAGACAAAGGCAGAGAAAGGAGTAACTCTTCCCTTTCAGGCCAATCTGGGGCGGAGACTGTGACAGTTTTCTCTCTCTCCTTCCTGTTCATATCGATCCTGATTGCAGACCTGCAGGTCCTCTTCATTGTTGCTTTTTCTCACCTTTGCATTTATCTTTCAAGGTCGCTCTTGCCCGGACTGGGACAAGGCCTCTTAACAAGTTTTCTGTTTTGTTTTGTTTTGTTTTGTTTTGTTTTGTTTTGTTTTGTTTTTCGAGACAGGGTTTCTCTGTATAGTCCTGGCTGTCCTGGAACTCACTCTGTAAACCAGGCTGGCCTCAAACTCAGAAATCCGCCTGCCTCTGCCTCCCAAGTGCTGAGATTAAAGGCGTGTGCCACCACACCCGGCTTAACAAGTTTTCTAAACTGAACTGAAAGCCTAGTTTCACCAGGAGCCATATAGTCTTACTGGTCAGTCATGATAGACTCTTATTTATTGGTCAGATCTCTGCCACAGTTAACAGTCTCTCTCTCTCTCTCTCTCTCTCTCTCTCTCTCTCTCTCTCTCTCTCTCCCTCTCCCTCTCCCTCTCCCTCTCTCTCCCTTCTTCCCTCCCTCCTGTGTGTGTGTGTGGATGTGTGTCTCCATTTATCTCCCTCCCTCTCTGTCTGCTGTCTCACTCACTCCCTTTTCTTCTCTCTCTGCCTGTCTCTGTTCTCTCTCTCTCTCCCCTCTCCCTCCCTCTCTTTGAGTGTGAATGTGTGTGCATGCATGTGTGTGTGTGTGTGTGTGTGTGTGTGTGAGAGAGAGAGAGAGAGAGAGAGAGAGAGATTCTCTTCCTTTCCCAATGACCAACAGCTCAGACCACTGAAAACCTCCCTAAGCTGGTCCTGCAGACCCAAAGCTGCAGGATCCCCATGCTGCAGGGCAACAACAGAGCATGTGAAAGGAGTCTGGGTGAGAATCCAGAATTGACAGTGTAGCAGGAACCAGAGTCCTGGAAACGGACCAATGACTCACTGCACTGAACATCTGCAAATAAAAATGTGTGGACAAAAGGGTATCTTGTGTGACACAGCACAGCTTCCAGGACAAGATGTCTTTATTCTCTCTTATTTCGGAGGATGGGGTTTGCAAGGGCAAAAGGCAGATACCAAGGGATGGGGAAATGAGTAGGATTGGGGTGCATTGTATGAAATTCACACCAAAAAATTAATAATAAGTTCAAGAAAAGAAAAGAAATTCTTCCTAAACTTACTTGGGCTCACGGGAACAAACCTTCACTTATTTGCTATACACGGCTGACTGGAGTCCCAGAGAAGGAAAAACGGAGCTTTACTTTGTCTGGGCTAAAAGGATCATCCTCCTGTTTGTGCTTCCTGGACAGGTTATTGTGCTGTTAACGGGGAAGGAAGCCCTAGATTACAGGGTCTAAGTCTCTCGCTCTCTCTCTCTCTCTCTCTCTCTCTCTCTCTCTCTCTCTCTCCACACTGTTCAGAAGGGTAGTGAGCTGTTTGTTTTTGTTTTTCTGAGCAGGGTCCTTTAGAGAACATTTTCCTTCATTTCCATTTAGAGAAATTTTCTCACATTAAACATTTGAATGCCTCCTGCATTCCATAGGCAACATGCACGCTCATCCTTAGAACTCGAGATCTAGTGAGAAGTCCAAGGGAGTAAATGGATACAGTTCCACCAAGAAAATTAGGTACAGTAGAAAGATCTGTAAAGATGAAATGTGGGGGGTCAGTCTCGATCCAGGACAAGAGGAGGCACTTGCTATACAAGACCTAATTGAAAGGACAGACTCTTGGGACGGACAGGATGAGGCTGTCAGCGGTGGAAAGTGCTGTGAGCTGAGTCTGGAACTTGGAGATGCAGGTGATTGTGGGGAGCAAATGGGAGGGGACAATACAGGCCACCAGGCAAAGCATGGCATCACCGTGTTACAAGGGAGGACTTGGATTCAAGGTTGATGCCTAGCTTTCATTTAGGGACCTCAGGAGTCATTTGGGGAGTTAACATCAGGAATTGTAGGATGAGTAAGGTGGACTGAATGGAAATGTTGATGATGGAAAATGAAGGAATTCACAAGCCAGGAAAGAGAAAGCAAGCTGGAGTGTGATGAGGGACGCCACTTAGGTTTTAGTTAACTCCAGATGCAGTCAAGTTGACAGCCGTAGCAATGATTAGAAAGTGAAAGAAGAGGTTCTAGAGGAAGGGAGGAGGAGAGGAAAGGAAGGCAGTTCTCGACTATGGATGTGACATGACTGACTGCTTCAAGTCCCCGCTGCCTTGACTTTCCCACAATGATGGACTGTAACATGGAACATCAACTAAAATGAAACCAGGACACTGACCATTTAGGAGAAGAGAGATTTTTGATGTTTATCAAAACCACACATTTTAAAATGATAAACACTTCCCCGAAGTTCAAGTACCTAGAGACAGGGACAGCCTCCAAGCAACACTGCCACACTGCATTCTGGTCCCTCAGTCAGGAAGCAGTCAGCCCATGATGATGTGGCTCTTGCTGTTTTCTTGCACACACTTAGTGTAGTAACTTTTACATCACCATGACCAAATATCTGACAGAAATATTTAAGGGAGGAAGAGTTTGTTGCAGTCCGTGGTCTTCGATGTGGGAATGATAAATCAGGGCAGCTATCATGGTGGTCGGGAAGAAGATGAAGAGGGATAGAAAGGAATAAGGTCAAGATATCCCCCATGGATCTATCCTGCAGTGACTTATATCCTTTAGCAAGACCCAAACTCCTAAACTTTCCAGAACTTCCCAAAATAGGACCAGCAATGTCATCCCCGGCTTTCATGCTCAAGGGCCATTTTATAGGCAAGCCCGGCAAGCACTGGGTAACCTAAAGAAATTACTTTGTTTTTCTTATTAGAGAAATGAGTTGGGGGACATCAACATTTGGACTAATAAATCTTATGAAGATTTTCTTATTTCATGAACTCTAAGCTACACGAGTTCATGTTTCCACATTCCCGAGATAGAGGTCATGCTGTTTTCTAACTAGCGGTTAAGATGTAGCTGTCCCTGCCTGCATCACTGCACAGCTACCACGGGGGCCTGACCACATGACTCTCCAAACTGAGACTCTCTTGAGAGTGAAAGAACACCAGGTGACACGTGGTGATAAATATAAATGGGGACTGTCCCAAGAAACCTGGACAGACAGGATCACCCTAGTTACATCTTTGTAAGTACCATGTAAGTTGACTAAATATCTTGTAAGATGTCAAAACATATTTTAAAAAGAGTACATTAGGATTAAAAATTGTCATTAAAGGGCTGGTGAGATGGCTCAGCGGGTAAGAGCACCCGACTGCTCTTCCGAAGGTGATGAGTTCAAATCCCAGCAACCACATGGTAGCTCACAACCATCCGTAACAAGATCTGGCTCCCTCTTCTGGAGTGTCTGAGGACAGCTACAGTGTACTTACATATAATAAAATAAAATAAAACTTAAAAAAAATTGTCATTAGAATAACATGCCAGAGCTAGAGAGATGACTCAGGGGTTAAGAAAGCATGCTTTCTTCTAGAGCAGTCATGATCAGTTCCCAGCACCCATATCAAGTGGCTCACAAACTCCACGGGGATTTGACACCGATTTCTGATCTCCATGAGGACCCACATGCACCTGCCATACACACACACACACACACACACACACACACACACACACACACACCACATCAATGCCACATATCTAGAAATACATGAAGACAGCTCTGGGCATAATCCAAAAAGGACAGCCTAGATGAATATGTTGTACATGCTATGTGCAATAACAGAAACTTTGTATGTACATCAAAACCACCTTATTTCATAACATATAATAATCTGGAATGTGAACTGAAGTGCTTCAGGCAACCCTCATGGGCACTGCATGCTAAGAAACCATCAGTGTAATGCGTGCATGTCCCATGTTCAGGGCTAAGGCTACAGTGAAGTAGAGCCACACAACCAGGCAAGCACAACAAGAAACACCTCGAGTCCATTAGGCATTTGATTTTGAATTGATTTTTTTTTGGTCATCTGTGTTATAGGGCTGTGAAGAAGAAATGGGGGAAGGGGAAGGAGGGAAGGAAGAGGGTGTATGATAAACCACGCACAAGAAAGGACAGCGTTTATACAGCTCTCATGTTAGTAAAATCATTTTGGTATGTATGCAAGTAAACCATGAGAGAAAAAGGATATTTGTGGCTGAATATTAAAAGCTTGCGGAATTCTCCTGGGCACAAGGTCAGGGAAGAGTGCTTTGGCTTGAGTCTACTATAAACAAAGACGGAGGATGCAACGAGCTGCAGCTCCCCTGAGCAGCTCCCCTGAGCAGCACTGAGCAGGGCTGGGGGTTTGTCAGTTGGTAGAGGGCTTGCCAACCATGCACAATGCCCTGGGTATGATCCCAGCACTGCGGCAACCCAGCTGTGGCACACAAGTGTAATCCCATCTCTGGGCAGGTAGAAGTAAGAATACCAGAAAGTCTCCTCCTTCACCTATATAGCAGGTTCATGGCCAGCCTAGAATACAATAGACCTCTCAAAAATAAATAAAAAACATTTGAGCGATCAGTTATACCTACTGTAGAGGCCATCAGCCCTTGGGATTTAAGAACACATGGGAGGGACTCTTTACAGTGTAAATTACCTAGCATGACCACCTAATGTTATGACTATGGAATTCTGGAATAGACAAGTGATTCTGGGGAAAGTGGTCCAAAATCCATAGGAGAAACTGTGATGTTTGGAGGAAATAATAAGACAGGTAGGAAGGAAGGGTGGATTCAGATCACAGATAGCCTTGACAGTCAGCTAAGAAGGTTGGTCTTCATTCGTCAGCAGTAGGAACTCATAACTGGGCTAAGATTATTATTGTATTCTGGTTGGAATTTTTTTCAGTTAATCCAGGCTCTTTTAATAGTATGATGTTCTAAGGACTCTACAGGCTTGCTGTAGTTTACGATAGAGATAGTGAGTAGTCCACTTAACAAGTTCATAGAAATTACTATGAATAACTGACTGGGAGAGTACATAAGATGAGCCTGTATGATTGCTAGACTTCTCCTGCTTGAGGAAGAATATAAGTCACAAGGATCTGTGCAGTCATGAAACAGAGACATTGAGACAAGTTTTGCCCTTTTTGGTTTTCTCCTAAACATCCAGAGACCACAAGTGGTACATTCCATGAGAAAAATGAACACTGACTAGAGTATACAGATTTACACATCAGAAAATTCCAGAAGTTCTTTTTATCTACAACTGTCCATGCAGTGGAACAGATCTAAAGTCTTGTGTTCTCAGAATCTCTTAATTCTCTTACAAAGTATCTATCACAGTGGTTCTCGGCCTGTGGGTCACAGCCCCTTTGGGATCAAATGACCTTTTCACGAGGGTCACATCAGATATCCTGCATAGCAGATATTTACATTATGATTCAGAATGGTAGCAAAATTATGGTGATAAAGTAGCAATGAAAATAATTTCATGGTTGGGGGTCATCACAACATGAGGAACTGTATTAAAGGGCCATAGCTCTAGGAAGATTGAGAGCTACTGCTCTAGTACAAACTGTTGTTCTAGATTCCTTTGATCTCTCTCAGGTCTTTGAGAAGCACCGGGCAATGCCTGTGTGAGTGAATCTATGAGACATCACTCGTACAAATCCAGAATGGCTAGGGGAGAATTTCAGAAGATGCCTAGTTCTAACCTTGTTTAGAATAGGAGTCAAAAATCAAAACTAGATTAAGCAGCAACTGTGGGTAAAGATGTGTGAGGAAATGCTGAAATACCTAAATTCTGTTTTCTTTATGTTTTTTTTTTCTCCAAAGGGACTCATAGTATAATACACCAAAATGATTTTCAGTGAAGAAGTTTGATTAGAAGTAGTTCTCCGTGTACTGCTTTGAATATCGTTAGCTTCAGGGCTACTTTGTAGAGACATTTTAGGCAGCTTACAAATACTTGATGTATGAATCTCTGCAGTAGCACACACATTCATTTATTAATTTAAAAAGTGATCTACATGTATTTAAATGGTATGTGATTTTATTTTTATTTGCAAATGAAAATAACTTCCCAAAATTTTAACTACATTTGAAAAGTGTCCAGCTTTTAAAAACTCTAGTCTAAGTAATACAAATAGAGCAGCAACTGGGAAATATGGAATTTTTCATATAACACACTACTTTTTAAAGCCAAACCCTAATTTAAGAGATGGAAAAACACCACTGCTATTCACAAAGCAAATAATAGCCACCTTGTTTCCATAACAAACATTTAAGAGAGTTGTGTCCTAATGGAAACTCGTTGTTACTGAATAAAAATCCTTAGAGAGAGGGAAAAGTACCTTCATATATAATCTGCATTGGGGATGCAAATTGGAGAGAAACATACACCAGAGGATTTGCATTTAATCAAATCTGAAGCAAGTGACTGCAGAAGCATCACTCAGTGCAGAGAAGGCTTCCTTCACACAGGACCAGGCTGAGCTAACCAAGAGTTCAGGACTCCTCCCTAAGGACATATCTCAGAGGCCTGGCACTGTGGCACCACCCAGGATGGACAGTGGTAAGTTGATTATTACAATTAAAAACAATCTTCAGAAATCCTAATTCTTAGTTCTGACTATAGTCTTAGTGTCATCAAACATAAGAACTCGATAGCACTATCAGACTATGAGAACAAAGCAGGAGCCAGTTGTTGTTGGTGCTCTCATAGCTCTAGTCACAATGTGTTGCTTGTAGATTTGATCTTGCTGCACTGGCTTTAAGTGGGTATTTGTTCTGAGCAAGAAATCTACTCAAATGATTCCTATTAGACGATGACCTGAACATTGACTTTTCCAGAATATTGGAACTTTATATTCAATGTAGCACTTTCTTGGAAGCCCTCAATTATAAAGAAAGGACAGAAAAAGACACATGTGTACAGAGCTTGAAACATCTTTTGGCAACTGACTTTAAACTCTTTGTGTTAATGACCATGGCTGTTCTGCTAATACATGATAAGGAAGAGGCTTGAGAGACATTTCATGAGTTCCAAGTACATATAGGTCTCTCCTTGTCTGTCTATCCTGAACTGGTATGTGTTAGTGTTGGTATAGAATAGAGCCCACCTGACCCAGAACAAATTTGAGATGTCAATGTTAACATATTAATAAATGACAGAAGAATACTTTTTAAATTTATTATAAAGAACTTTGAACAATAACTTGATACATTTTAAGTGATACATCTCTTTCAAATCTGATTCTAAAACCTAAGAATTGGGACGGAGCTCTCAGAGCACCTGCCTGCTATAACATGGCCTTAGCTGGCAGGAGAGCTCAGTCAGGGCTTCCCCTGGAAGGGCTAATAGGCAAGAGGCAGAAGATGGAGAGTTTGTGAGTCACCACTGTGGATGAAATGACTTCCACACAATCCTAACATGTCTAGTAATTCGACGGTTCTCGTTTGAAAAGTCCCATCTTTACTTTAAGTTGAGGATGTCATGAGCTGTTGGCGTCGTTTTCTGATTAATAATGCAAACTTTTGGACTTGATGACCTTGGAGACTTTTCACCTCTGGTAGTCTCCTGGCAATAAAGCTAATGCCTCTGCTTCCCAGATCGGAAGCGGAGGCACACACAGTAAGCGTCTAATAGAGGTGCAGCAAGCCCCACCGGTGTTTCTGAGAGAGTATCTGCCTTCCCCTCAGTGAGGCAGACAGAGCCAAGGGGCGGGATGAGGAAAGGGTACAACAGAGGGACAGTTAACCCAGACAGTGACCAAGCTCACTATATCATTGCTGCGCTGTCTGGGACCTCAGTACCTCTCTCTCACAGTCAGAACCTGGAACAAGCACGAAGGCTGCCCATCAACAACCCACCCATTCCGTATTCTTTGACTGTTCTGAGTGAATGGAGAACTATATACAGTGTTGTGAGGAGCTGTAATTCAGAGAGCTGTGCCCACTGACTTTGTTGTGCTGTTGTTGGGTTAAAGAACTCAGAATGGAACGTCTTTGCTGAAGTTGCAGGGGAGGTCTGGTTTGATGTTTGTCCCACCAGATCCATTTCATTTCCCTACATCATGTCACCAGCGCCTCCTTAGCATCTCTAAATAATTCAAAAGCAAGAAAAAACATCTCAAAATGTCATTCAAGTACTAAAATAAGGATATGTTTCAAATATCATGTGTGTACTTGGCATGACTAAAAATGCCTCGGGGGAGGGTCACTGATATTATAAGTATCAAATTAATCTTGGAATATTTGAGTTTGTTTTGATGGAAATGGTGGTGAAACAAATGAAAACAGCAGTCGCATTAAGTCTACTATGGGTCAAATTCTCCAAAGAATAGGGGACTAGGGGACAGTGTGACAGAAACATTTGAGTACAGATATGTGGTCACAACCCTGCAGTGCCAACTTCTTTCCCAATTCTAAAGGATAAATTAATTCCCGCTGTTGAAATTTCCTTGTGTTCCTCCTCTCTCCCTGGAAACACTCATCTTTGTTTTCCCAACAACTGATCTGAATGTAAGTTTGTATCTAGAGCATTTGAATAAAAGCTCTCCCCGGCTCTCTGTGCTGATGCAGGTGTAGATTCTTTATAGACACAGCACATGGGGAGGGTCAAAATGAGTAGGAGTGGAAACACCAGGAACATTTATGAACCCTGAATATCACTCTGTCCAAAACAAGGAACAGAGACTCTTCCAAAGACATAAAGCTATCCCAGGTGGGACGTAAAAGTTTATGCTAAGCTCCATTGGTTTGCTGAAATTTTAATGCACTCATGTTTACTGTTGTCAGAAGTGATGTTCACGTTTCTATGCTGAGGCCACAAAGCTCGTTTATCTGGCTGATCTCATTTCCTCTCCATGCTTACTCCCATGACACTCAAAATCGAGGGCTTTGCCTCTATGTCCTGTGATACGATTCTTGCCCATATTCTAAGAACCTTAGCAATCCCAATGGCTTTTCTCAAGTTCATCTTCCCCAACTTCTCTAACGTGCTACATCTATATCTACATCTACATCTATATCTATATCTATATCTATCTATACCATCTATACAGATGAGAGAGCTCTAGAGATCTCAAAACTTGTAAGACTATATATATATATATATATATATATATATATATATATATATATATACACACACACACACACACACACACATACACACACACACACACACACACACACACACACACACACACACACACACCATTTATTGAGCACCTACTAGGTACCAGGCACTTGAAATTGCTGGTTATCCTTTCTTCTCTAGGCTTCCTCTTTCTTTCACCTACCCGGTGCTTCCATCCTGACCCAACACTACTGTGCTGTGCTTCTGGACCTTTCCCACAGTGGACCTCTCTTGCTCTAAGCACCAGTGATGAAATACCCTCTTTCCTCTTATTGCAACTCATCCATGGAGAGCATTACTTTCATGGATCCAATTATAATAGTGTTAAAAATACACTGTGCCAACCCAGATCTAAATTCTTGTTTTATCTACAGGGCACATTCACCTTTATTTGATTATAGGCCCACAATCTCAGAGTCAACATATTCAAAATATTCTTTCCCTATCCAAATCTTCATAGTTTGATATTTGTGTGTGCTTGTGTGTACATATATGCATGCGCACATGTGCGTGTGTGTGTGTGTGTGTGTGTGTGTGTGCACGTGCATGTCTCTTCAAAAAGCTCTTAATTCTGTCCTTTGTTATTCCTGCTGCTTCATGATATCTCCCACCCCTCTGTATTCTCATCCTAACCCTGTTCTAGGACTCTGCTCTCATATTAATCCTTCAAATATTTTTTTTCAAATGTTCCAAAACTGTGGCAATTGTCATAATTCTCTGATATGTATTTCTGTGGCTTCTTTCATCTGTTTTATCAAGTGTGCAGTGCAAAGTGTTTCAGCCAATTTCCAAATGTATAAAGGACAGTTGTCCAATAGCCTTATGTCACCTAGTGACATAAGAGCCACCTTAATATGTTTAAGTATATTCTATGATGTTTGTATGAGGATGAAATTTTCTAACAACTCATTTACACAGCATGTCATGAGCACTAAGCAATGTATGACATTATATATTTTATTTATTTTTAATTTTAATTACATCTAAGCAATATGCCTGCATGGGGGGTGGGGTGGCGTTGAGGGGTCATAGCACAGTGCTACATTCATATGAAGGTCACAGGACAACTTGTATGAGTTATTTCTCTCTACCGTAAAGCACCTGGAGATTGAACTTGGATTATCAGGGTTGGTGGTAAGAATCTTTATTCACTGAATCTTTATCTCACCAGACCAGTAATATAAATTCTTATAGAGATTCATTTGATTATTTCAGCACTTTAATTAGAATTAACAGTATCAATGAAAAGAATTTTTGAACAGATGTTTATTTACCTAGAAGCCCAGTATGTGCCAGTCACAGGCATCAGGGTGCACTGCACTGGTAATATCTCTACCCTCATGGGCTTTTCTTCCTCGTGGGAGCAGAAAACACACATTAAGCTTCTAAATAGGAAACTGTGTGGGACTTCTGTAAAATGGTGAATCCTAAAGAGAAATAAAAGTACAGAAGAAGAATCTGGAGTTTCTTAAGGGAATGGTGCAACATTTAAAATGCTTTCGTTGTGATGGCCTTACACCTGGACTCGGAGGAAGACAGGGCAGTCAGACACGGGGCAAAGGACAGAGGAAGACAGGTCAGTGGGTCACGGGGTAAAGGGTAAAGGACAAAGGAGCTAACTTTGCAGCTCAGAGGTAGCAATATCCTCAGGTAAGAGCACTCTTGGTCCATTTCAGAGCCAGGCTCCAGAGCAGAGAGGGAGAGTCTTAGGAAATGAGATCAGAGGAGCCAGGGAACAGGGTCATCTGAGAAGGCGGAAATGAGGGAGGAAGTGCTGTAGGGCTCTGAGCAGGGCAGAGGTGCAACCGCCCTACCCGCACCCCATGTCCCACCACCCCTACCCGCACCCCATGTCCCACCACCCCTACCCGCACCCCATGTCCCACCGCCCCTACCCGCACCCCATGTCACACTGCCCCTACCTGCACCCCATGTCACACCGCCCCTATCCGCACCCCATGTCACACCACAGCCCTGACTGCTGTGAGGATAGACCAGGGCAGGGATGAAAGACAGAAGCAGGAAACCCATTAGAGCAGTGATTCTCAACCTTCCTAAAGCTGCAACCCTTGAATACAGTTCCTCATGGTGAGGTGATCCCTGACCATTTATTTTCATTACTACTTCATAACTGTTATTTTGTTACTGTTATAGATCATAATGTAAATATCTATAGTTTTCAATGGTCCTAAATGACCTCTGTAAAAGAATCCTTCAAACCCCCAAAGGGGTCACAACCCATAGGCTGAGAACCACTGCATTAGCAGGCTACTAGAATAATCGCCATGAGAGGACTGTATTTCCTCTGGAGATAAAGAATCAAGAGATTCTAGACTGATTACATGGGTAGCATTCCTATGTATATCTAAACTAGAGTTTGTGGAGTGTCAGAGAAAGGAGAGTGGGGGTGGCTGTAGAGCTTTATAAGTGAAGGTCTGTGAGGATGGTGCTGCCATAACTAAGATAGGGAAGCTTTCTGGTAAATAGGAAGAAGAAACAGTTTTTATTTGGACTTGAACAGGTTGTGATATCTGCTGGAGAGGCATCCAGAGATGGCTACTGAAGTCTAAAGCTCACGTCAGATGCCCAGGGTCACTGTTTGAAATTCATCTAAGTACAGATTCATTTAAATGTAATTACTAAGAATCCTTGCTATGCAAGATGGGAATCTTGAGTTTGAACCCCCACTACCCACATAAAAAGCAGGAAATAGCCCTGCATGTATGTTAACTCCAACACTGTAAGGGGCAGAGACAAGAGGATGGTTGGGTCTTGCCAGCTGCCAGTGAGCTCCAGGTTCAGTGAGAGACCCCATCTCAAAAGAACAAGGGAGCGACAGAGTAGGAGACCAGACATCCCCTCTGGATTATGCACATACACACACACACACACACACACACACACACACACACACACATTCACTGTACATACAAAGCATTTAATTAATTAACTAATTAATTAATTACAAGGTAAAACCACACCAATGCTTTACCCTTCCACATAAGCATGGCTCCTTCCTGTCTCTTCCCTTTGACCTATGCACGTCAGCTAGGCACAGGTCTTTCTCCTCCTAACCTGTAACCATTCTTCTAAGTGCACACTCAGCCTCATGCCTTCCTGCAAATCTTTGATGAGACACCCAAAGTGCAGTCTGCTTCTGCTTCCCTCACATGTAAATGCCTCACCGAGCTCACGAAATGGGATTCTGCTGTGTGTTTGAAACTTGTTTAATAGCCCCTGTTGCACACAATTCGGTACTTCCGATAAGTCAAGGCCAATAGGTACATACACCTGATTGATAACAAAATTTCAAATTTTTGATCTGGTTATTTTTCTGTCTTGTGAACTCTATTCATCGGATAATTATCATGTGGTTATTTTTTTTTAAACTATTTACAAAAAGCACATTTGCCATTGGCTTTTGGCATGCACATAAAACAGAAATTGCTAATTCATATACAAATAACTGATTTAAAAGTCTTTCAGAGAAAAGCAATGTCAAAACTGTATGCAAACACATGGGGATCCAGCCTGGACCTCTCTTCCTTCTCAAGCATGTTTGAGTCTATCCTTCTATGATCCAGAGTGCCTTCTTATTGCCCAGCATAACTGCCAAGCTTAGAGCTGCATCTCCAAGATGTACACATCCCACCACACACAACATCATACAGACCTTCCTGGTGTATATGGTCAAGATTCTGACACTTCTGAGGAAATCATCTAGAGAGCTGGGCCACATCCCTAGTGTTTCTGACGTGGTACTCTAGAGTAGGGACTATTGCATCCCTGACCAGGTCCCAGTTGCTGATGCTGAAGCTCCAGGAATTGCATTATGAGAATCACATCACAAGATGTATATTCCCAACTCAGTTTCTCTACCTGGCTCTGACTACTTTGTTGCAACCATCAGGATCCCTGTTAACCTCTCTCTCCTCTTCTTCTTCTTCTTCTTCTTCTTCTTCTTCTTCTTCTTCTTCTTCTTCTTCTTCTTCTTCTTCTCTTTCTCTCTCTCTCCTTCTTCCTCTCTCTCTCTTTGCCTTTCTCTGCCTCTACTACCCTCTTAACTCCCCTCCCAGTGTCCTTAATAAACTCTAATCTACCCTAAAAAGTATCTTTATGAAAGCTATCAGTATGTATTATGAATGCATGCCAATAATTACACACACACACACACACACACACACACACACGTATCATAGGGTTTTCAATTTAATTGTTTCAACCCTTTAGAGTATCCTGATCTGTTTATTCCAGATGCAGATCATGATTGTGTTTCATCATGTGACCCTGTCAAACATTCCCTCTAGGGGTTACTTCCTCTTCCCTGGTGTGTCATCAGTATCACGATGGCTCTAAAACTTACACCCCAGAGCAATGGTGGAAACACGGAAATTTTCCTTCAATCTTCCCCTCCAAACCCTCTTACATCTAAATAATTTTCACATCTGCTCCTGGAGCTCCTACCTGCCCAATGATCTTTTGTCTCAATTATTCTAGAGCTCTCCAAACTGATCTCCCTGTGGTTTTGTGGTTGTCGAATCCACCCTCTATGCTGTTGCCTGAAGAGTCTATCTAAAATGCAAATTGAAGCATACCTACCCTTGCTGAGTAACCTTCAATAGCTCACTGCTGACAGGATGAAATCCTAGCTCCTTCCGGGCACCAAAAACATCATGGTTGAATGCTATTCATTTTCCCTTCTAGCCACTTCCTCTCTCATATCTCACGCAGTTCTTGCTCCCAGACCTTTGCCTACCCTGCTCTCCACCCATGGAATGTTCCACTTTGCAATCACTGTCTCCTGACATCCTTCTTTAAGCCGGCACTCAGATCTCATCCTGCCTTTCCCAGCTCCCACCCTCCCTGTCCCTACAAAGAAAGGATACAACCTGTACTTCTCTAAATATTCTAGACAGACTTCTATTGTTGTACCTGACACATTTCCGCTATAATTATTTTAAGGTATTTCCCTCTCCTCTAGATAGTATGCTCTCTTACCTTCTACCGACACACAGAAAATCTTGGGTAAATAATTAATTAATAAATATAGCCTAAGGCTTTTCCAAAAAATAAACAAATCAATGTAACCTATTTTAGATAAAAGCTCATGTTTTATATTAGACAGTGATTTAAAAGAAGTATTTTAATCACCCTTAATAAAAACTACGTATGCCAAATCTTATCAAAATTAGACCAAAAAAGGACGTTGAAATAATCTTACTTTGTTGAAACCATGTTGAGTGTGGTATTATTTGAGCTAGCTGACTCATTCTTGTGATACCACATTTCTTTTCCCACTCTATCTGTATACTGATATTTTTATGAAACTAAGTAGCTTCAAAGTATTTTCAGATGTATTACTTATTTTTCCTTCTAAATCCCTGAAGACAGCTAAGAAGAAATTACAATCAATTTACACGTGAAGAAAAAAGAGCTGAAGAATTTTCATTTTTCCACACCAGTGTCTAATGTGTGACTATGCAACTCCTGATACTTAACCAGCAACCCCCTCTACCATTGCCTTACCTTACCTATGACCATGTTCTCTCTCTCTCTCTCTCTCTCTCTCTCTCTCTCTCTCTCTCTCTCTCTCTCTCTCCATTCTTTGTGTAATACAAATTGATTTGTATGGCAGATACACCCTAGACTGTTTACAAATTCAAGCAGATTAGAAGAGTCTGGCCATGTACCTCAGATATGTATACATGGGTATGCTATGTCATATGCAGAGACACTCAATCTGCCCCGGCTATATTTGCTTGTAAGCCAGCAGCACTTCAGTTAAAGTAGATCACAGCCATCCAACCTACCACAGCAATTTCAAGCTTAAAAATATTTTAAACTGTGCCTAGTTCAACCACTAATTCAGTGCTTGAACACCACCAGGGTGGTCCAAGCAGAAGATTCTCCAGTAAGTACTTGACCTTCTTGATTCACAAAGCTCACAACTGTTTAAGACAATGCTCACCAACTTCAGAAACTTGGGAAGATGTTTCTCTATAAATCCACCTGTTATTTTTTTTCTTGGTGAAACGTTTTCCCTGGTTGTTCGGCTACAGACTGACCTGAGTCTAAATTGCATCTTTATTGCTATTAGTTGAGACTTTGGCAAGTAGCAGCTCAGTTTGTTCATTTGCAAAATGGGGATCGTGGTAAATAGTGCATGCAAATTGACTAGCCCTATAGTATCTTCAACAGCTGTACATAGTATTTGAAACTATGTTAACTAAACCAATAACTTTTTATCCTTGGTCTGGTTTTCTTTCGAATGTGTGTTTGAGTTGGGGCGGGGAGGATGCATGCATGTGTGGATGGAGGGCAGAAGTCATGGAATATCTTCCTCCATCATTCTCCATGCTATTTTTTAAAAGCAGGGTCTCTTACTGATCTTGGAGCTCACTGACTCAGCTAGAGCGGCAAGTCCAGAGGATCTTCTGGTCTCTGCTTTCCCATTGCTGGAATCACAGACTCTGCACCTGGCTTCTTGTATAGTGTCGACTGTCCAAACTCAGGTCATATGCTGGCAGAGCAAGCGGTTTACTAACTGTGCCATCAACCCAGCCTACACTGACTTGGGTTTTAGCAGTCATTCTTCACGTCCAATCACCAGATTTTCAAGGACAAAACACATTTAGTGTAGAAAACATGGGCTTTCTTCAAACAGCCCACTTGCCCCTCTGCCACGCATCCCATACTGATATGCCAGAGTAGGAATACAGTCTCACAGTAACCTGGGCCATCCATGTTTAACTTCTTCCTGTGTGGTCCTGAGTTCATCCGATTCTTGACCTTGTGACCAAAGTGTAAATTGTAAATCTTGGAGTGATTCTTGACAAAGCAGAGGTGAAAACCAGAGAGGTCACTTTGAAGAGCTACTTGTAGGGGGTGGGGGAAATGTCTCTTCCATCTCCATGGAGTTTCAATGAATTTGTATCAAGCAGCAGGAACTAGGACTTCTCTGAATCCACTTCAAATTCAAAATCTCTCTCATTCTAATGAGAAAACAGGACCCAGGACCATGCTCTTCAGCCTTTGACCTGGTGACCCTATCTATACTGATTGTGACTTTTCCGTGATCTTTAGTCTTTGGCCTGGTAACTGCATCTATGCCTGATTGTGACTTTTCCATTTGCTTAAGTCCCAGGAGATTACGGCAACCGCGTGTACCAGGGTGTGAGAGTGAAGCACACAGTCAAAGATCTCCTGGCAGAAAAGCGATCCAGGCAGACAAGTAACTCCAGACTCAATGTAAGTCCCGATTGATTCCATTTGAAGCCGCTGAAAAAGCAAGCTCTCTCCTCTCTTCCTTTACCTACCCATCACTGCCTGAACCCCTGGCTCTGATTTTTCTCAAGAGACTTTCCTTTACTAGGAAGTATGTCAGAAATACTTTGGGTTTTGTTTTTGTTTTCTTAAATTTCCTCCCTAGATAGACAATCTTTCCCTGTTGAGGACACCCACGTGACAGTCTCTGGGGACTTGTCTATTGGCATCAAGGTTTTTACTTGAACTTTTATTCTCTGCACACTCCCCATTGTCCCCCTCATCCATTTTACAGTCGTTTTTGTTGTTGTTGTTGTTGTTGTTGTTGTTTGTTTGTTTTACTTTTGAAATAGTATATGTCTTTCTATTCATCTGCTATTGATCATATGACCTTGGAAATAGAATGTATTTATTCCCTCATGTCATGCAAATAACAGTCCACCAAAAAAGCCCTTCTCCTTAATAAGGTGGTGGTGTGACAGAAAGAACACGCATAGAGAGGGAACTTTGGCCTGCGAGAGACCATCTGTGTATGTAACCCCTGCCCCCAGGAAAGTCTCTGGATCCAACAAGAAATGAGCACCCAAAGCAAGCTTCAGGGTTCCTCAAAACATAAAAATGTCTGACTGTTCCTCACTCCAAGGCATGTGCATTAGTTACTGGCAATGTCTCCAGAGCTCGGTGATGTAATTGCTGACTACTTCAGTTAGTGACAGTAGAAAAAGGATGTGTCTGGACTGATCAGCATGCCCTAGTCACTGGTAGAGAAAGGCTCAGAGCTTGAGGAGAAGTTGCTGCCCTTTTGCATAGCTTATATTCTCCATCTGATGAATGTGATTCATGATAAATCCCAATAGGTTTGGAGCATCACTGATGTCTGTCGGTCACATCTGCACTGGTAGCTCTGCTTGCTGCCTAGTAAGTTGAAGCTCGTGTCTCAAAAAGTGACTAGAACTAATATGAAAAGTTAGTGTCATGTATTCTATTAATACAATAGCCTGAATGCTGGACATGTAGGTGACCAGGAATAAATAGAGCAGCCACATCCATCATCTAGTGCTGGGCACACAAGGGAAGTACTTCTTCCGGAATACCTGTTGACATGTTTGCCACCACCTTCAACACAGCTCCAATGGCAAACTCCTAACATAAGTGATCAGCTGCAGAATCAACTTCTGTATCCGAGAACACCTTTTAACGCACACCCCACTGCCCCTCTCGTCCAACAGCCTCTTCCCTTCTACTCCGACAATCAGAGCTTAGCGTACACAGAGAAATCTGAGCAGCTGGGCTCCTTGCCTGATCCCGATTCAGTATTTCTCTGAGCGCCTGCTCGGAAGCATCTGGAGGGTGTGTTCTAATTATCATCACCAGACTGAGGGGGAAATCAGAGAGAGTGGGGATAGGGGTGTTCCTGAAGCTCCTCAAAATGAACAGCTGCAGTGTGCCAGTGGCAGGAATGCTCAGCCACAACCTCAGACGCCTGATTTTTCAGGATGACCACGGGAAGCATGCAATTAGGTAGAAAAGAGGCATGTGTAAGCACTCTAAGGCAGGGAATGGACCTTGTGTCTGCGCGTGTAACTGAGGACAGAGGTCACACTTCTGGGTATCACAGATATATACATACAAATAAGACAGAGCATTGGGCTTCTGAAAAAAGTGTGTCATATAGAAAGACAACAAGGAAGACTACATCCAAATGGAGAATTCACGTATGTTTTTAAAAATAAAAGGGCTACCCACCCATGACCTATAAATATTGTCCTAAGTTTTTCTTTTTTCCTCTCTAGTTTTTAAGTTTTTCTTTTTTTAAAAGATCAAATAATATAATATTTTATTATTGTACAATAATGTTATATTATATAATAAAATAATAGAAATACAACTAGTCAGTTACAGTAGTTAAATGCCAATACTTTACTAAATGTAGGAGACTTTGATACAATATATTTTGATCATATTTAGCCCTAACTCCTTCCCCTAACTCTTCCTAAATATACTGTCCACCTCCCAACTTTACATCCTCTTCTTTTTTTTCTATAACCTATTGAGTCTAATTTGTGCTGCCTCAGTTGGTGTAGGGCAATGACCACAGGAGCACGGTCAACCTATCAGGGTCACACTCTTAAAGAAAACTGATTCTTCCTCCCCAAGAAGCCATGTACTGTCCACAGCTGTCCTGTTAGACGTAGGGCTTGTGAACCCCTCTCCCTTCCATGCCGGGCTGTGAATCTGGTTTGTCCAGATCTGTGCAGGCAAACACAACCACTGTGCATTATGAGTGTAGCAATCCCGCCATGCCCAAAAGATATGGTTCTGCTATGGTCCCCTTAACCTGAGGCTCTCAGTCTCTCCATCCTGTCTACTGCAATGCTCCCTGAGCCCTTGGGAAAGAGGCGCCTTATACGTGTCCTGTTTTTGTCTGAACACTCCACACCCACTTACTCTCTGCACTTCGGCCAGCTTTTAATTTCTATGGTAACTACTATCCACTGTACAAAGCGATATCTTTGATGAGATCTGAAAGCTGCACTCATTGAAAGCACATGATTCAATTTCATATTAGAAGACAGATTCTCGGGCTTGTCCCATTTGTGGAGGTGGAGTCAGGAAATGATCGTCTCAACACTTTCTCCTTGAATAACAACTCTCTTCCACATTGTGGTATACATAAGGAACAAGTTCTCTAATCTCACTAGCAATGTGGCTTCTTATCTCTTATCTAACTAAGCCATGGGTGTTGGTCTAGTAATTACTGAGAAACTAGGAACCAGATATGTGGAGCATATACCAAATAATCTGGTAAGAAAAAAGGAATAATCTCTTAGGAATACACATTAAAAAAATACATATTCCTATAGCCGAACACTAAACTGAATGCTTATGACCAGACCGTATACATATGCAATATGAAAATAGCTATAATATTTATGTGAGGTTAGAGTGAGGTGGTTTTTCCGTGTGTGTTATCTCATGTTATGGGCATATTATCTGAAATTTTCATTTACATTTTACATATGAATATGTTGAAAACAGGATAAAGATGTGCTGGAAAACAAGACAGAGAATTAGGGATGCTGGAGAAATAACTTGGGAGACCTGAGTCAGGTTCCCAGCATCCAAGGCAGGTGGCTCACACCTACCTGTAACTCCAGCTCCAGGGCACCTACCCCTCTCTCGTGGTCTCAGGCACACGGCATACCCTCACACAGACACAGACACAGACACAGACAGACACAGACACAGAACTTTTATTTTTTAAAGTAGATTTTCTGAGTCTTAATTCTGTATTTAAAAAGAAATCTCAGAGTGGACTAAGGGGCAGTAACCTTTGTACATGAAAAACAGAGGAGGGGGAGGGGAAGGAGAGGGGGAGGGAGGGAGGGAGGGAGGGAGGGGAAGAGGGAGTGTATGAGAGAAAATAAGTATTAGAAAAGCTAGCAACAGAAAAATATCGCTTCCATCCGTAGTACTGACAGGGTCATCCTGGGTGGTACACGGGCCCTTAACTCCATGTTCCCATTGTATCACCCCAGTACTAGAATCTGCTTTCTCACTTTGATGCTGTTTAAGCTTCAGTGATTAAATGCATAACAGCCAGTGTGAACTTATTTGGACTTTCAGCATCTCCACGAATTGATTTTACTATTCATTTACTACTTCAGAATACTGAGAAAATCTGTCTAGAGAGATATTACCATCAGTCAGCACTCACTCTTCAGGCCTATTTCTACCCTGCTGTAAAGGTGACTCAATGAGCAGAAACCATGGAGCATCCTGCTGCCTGCAGACCCTCACTCACAGGCTCTGATTCTGTCTCAAAAGCAGTGCCGAGACCACCTGCTTTTCTTCCTACTGGTCCATAAGGAGATAGTGGGTCTCCACTCTCAGATGAGCTTGTAGTAAGGAAACTACTCATGGGGCACAAAATTCCCAAGTGACAAGATGGCTAAAGGCCAATGACTAACGTTCCCAAAGATCCCACATCAATCCTCTGGGACCTGTTGGCTGATACATGATTAAACAGCTTGTGAGGAATTTACCTGGGTGGGCATTTAATGCAGTCAGATGTAAGGACAGCTTTGAAAGAGAAATACAGAGAAGATATAGGAGGAGAAGGTAAAGCAGGCCCTTCAGCAAGGCTGGAGCAATGAAGCAAGCATCATGGAAGCCCCAGCAGCTGCAAAGACCTGAAGGAGCAGAGGATAGATTCCCCACTGAAGCTGTAGCAGGAACAGTCTGGGAGGAGGAAAAAAAAAAAACAGAAGATAGATTCCTAGTTGAGTGCCCCAATAGCAGGGATAGCTTCCAGGCAAGCTTGGGGTATCTGGCTTTCAGAACCAGGAGAGCACATTCAGATGGTTTTAGACACTGTTTAATAGTGATAGGTTATGGTTGCCCGAGGAAACTAGTGCATGTATTATGAAAAATTAGGTCCCTTGACCAATATGCTTCCAGAAGCAGTTATTAGATGCCCGTGGTAGCTGCTGGCTCCTTCTCATCACCCTCCAGGGTGACACAAGCTGAGCTTCTCTGTCTTCACAGGAGAATTTCCTCAAGAACAACTTTCATGTTCTTGTTTTTTTTTTCTTTTGTTTTGTTTTGTTTGCAGTAAAGTTTTGTAAACTATCATAAAAATAAAAATCTTGTACCAAGCAAAATTTTGACCAAATCACTTCCATTATCTTACCTTCCATACACTGTGGCTTGGCAGACGGTGCATCTCCATGTACTTTTAAACTGTGGATTATTTTTATATTTTTTTCTCAGGTTTGGTTTTGTTTTCTGTAATTCCTCACTATCCCCTGGACTTCTGCCAGGGTAAAGAAATGATAGATAGATAGATAGATAGATAGATAGATAGATAGATAGATAGATACTACTTGCCAACACCTGGTACCAAAACTATATAATTAGATTTCTGACTGATAAATTTTCTTTTGCAACTACACTATTTCAATTGAACTCATAAAAGCTAATCATTTAACATTTTAAGAATCACATCGCAAAATTCAATAAGCCCTGTTATCTTATCTACAGAATAAAAAAGAAAAGCAATAAGCCTAATTGCCACAATTTTTCTGCTCTGGTTTGAAATTCAGTCAACAATTCATAGACTATTTAGCTCGCTAATCAAGTTTTCCTTACGCAATCATAAAGATTCATCTAGAGTCACTGAATGCACAGCAGCTGGCACGAGGGGAGAAGGAAAAGCTGTTTGGAATTTCGATTGTGTGGGAGGTTAGGGGAGTACCTCGTCCTATGTGGGAGGCTTAGCAGGGTCTGGAACCAGGCACTAGTGGTTAGTCTCGCCCGCAGATTGGTGGATACGGTGATAGCTTTCTGGGCACGCCCACGGAAACCCTGTAGTCAGTAACAATAGCCAAGCAGATGTGAAGGTCTGGGTTAATATTTTACATAAACACAAGGAAAAATAAACAGAAATATCTGGCTCCGGTTTTGAAAGCCTTCAACTGAAGGAAATGCCAAGAACTATTTCCACGGAGGAAATATTTGGATTATGCTGCCTTCAAGTATGCATAAAAATAAATGTAAAACAAAGTTACTTTCACATGGTGAGACCCTTCCATGCCCACTCTGAGTGTTTCTCAAATATTAGTTATTACACCTCTGCTCTCTTTGCACCCAGTCCTATGTCCTTCCACTTCAATCCGCTGCTTAAATCTCTATCGAGGGCATTCGGGATACGGCCGTATCTTGGTTAATGATTTGTCCTAATCATTTTTCCGGTGAAAACGTTGTGAGTAGAGGAATGGAGCCTGGCAGTGTGCCACACGTGGAGGAAACTCTAAACAGCAGGTAAATGGGCACCATCGAGCGATCTTTATGGCCTGGATTCATTGAAAATGTTTGATCTTTTATGAGAGAGGTATGAGAAACACTAACTACAGGACAGGTGTCCACTGGCTGGCTCGGTTTGGGGACTACCTTTGCAGTAGGTCCACAATGGGAGGTTTGTTTAGTTCCCTGCCCAGCTGTTGTTCTGCTCTGCCAATCACATGCACACTCCCTTCCCACAGAATGTGACATCCCGATCTGTGATTTGCATCTGTATTTCCTGCGAAATAGTAGGAGGAAAAATATGTAGCAAGGAAACCATATATCTTGTTATCTCCAAAGTTTCTTCGACTGCCCTGAGACTTCTCTTCTATCCCCTGAGAAGCGCTGCTGTAGCCTGGGTCTCTTCCAGGCCCTCACCGTGGCTCCCTAAAGTTAATTGCATTCTCCTTTCTCAGCCTTGATGTCTCCGTCAGCAATTAGAGTTGAACCATACCCTAAGACCCTGCTCTTCTCAGGATCCATTTTTGTTTGTATTTGTCTGTCTCTGTGTGTGCACAGGTATCTTATACATATTTGTATGGGTTCACATGTGGGAGGTATGCATGCATGTGTGCATACACATGTGTACAGAGGCTACAGGGAAACCTCAAATGTGATTCAAGAGCTCTGTGAGACTGTTTCTTACTAGGTCAGAACTCACCAGTTGTGCAAATCTGACTGTGCAGGGGCAGGGTGTCGTGGGTAACTGTCAGTCTTTACTACCCCAACTCTGGGATCACAAACTCCCATCACAGTGCCCAGGTTTTTATATGAGGGCTGCAGAATTAGATTCAAGACCTTCTAGTTTCAGGACAAATACTTTATCAATTAAGTCACCTCCCCAAGCCCAGTACTCATTTCAAACTAAATTATATTTTATGTATTTGAGATTTACAACATGATGCCATGAGATAACATGTAGCTAGTGAACTGGTTACCATAGTGAAACATCTCAACATATGTACACAGACAGATACACACATAGGCACATGCACACGCGAGCAGACACGTACACATACGTATCATTCTATACAGTTACTCATCTGTGACAAGAGCTATTACAATGTACTTCTGTTGCAAAGGTCCCCAGCAGTACAGTTATATGAATTTCCTCCCCTGTATCGAGCATCAGACCTTTTGACCAATTCTGCATATTTCTACCCTTTAACTACAGCTCAGGGTTTCATTTTTTAGACTGAAACCTTAAAAAGTTTGTCCTCTTCCTTCAGCCTCTTTATTTTGGTTATTAATTTTCAAATGTTCTCATCTCATTATTTAGCATTTAAAACAGGTCTCCAGGGGGCTGGTGAGATGGCTCAGCGGGTAAGAGCACCCGACTGCTCTTCCGAAGGTGATAAGTTCAAATCCCAGCATCCACATGGTGGCTCACAACCATCCGTAATGAGATCTGGCGCCCTCTTCTGGAGTGTCTGAAGACAGCTACAGTGTACTTACATATAATAAATAAAATAAATCTTTAAAAAAAAAAAAAANAGGTCTCCAGAGGCTAGGGAGATGGCTCAGGGGCTCCGTGGGTAAAGTGCTTTTGAGCATGCATGGGGACTTCGGTTTGTATCCCATCCACCCAAGTAAAATCTGGGCGTGGTGGTGTCTGCTCTTAACCTCAGGGCTGGGGCCAGGGAGGGAGGAGAGAGCATGCAGATTGTAGAAGTTCGTTGGATAGCCAGTTTGTAAAGAGAGTCTATCTCAAATTAATAATAATAATAGTAATAATAATAATAATAATAATAATAATAATAATAATAAAGGGGCTAGGGAGATGGCTCAGTGATAAAGAGCTTGCTGCACAAGCATAGGAATCAGATCGAGAGGATGGAGTGCATCCATGGAGATAGTCCTGATTTCTGAGTCTCAGCTTCGTCCCATAGACATGGGGACAGCAATACCCACCACAGACAGTAACACGAGTGAAATTGGGTGACGTCTGCAGAGCACCTAGTGCGTCACGTGACACGTCCTGCGTGCTCAGCATGCAGTGGCTTTAAGCACCTGGTGCATCACGTGACATGTCCTGCGTGCTCGGCATGCAGTGGCTTTTATGGACTTATGACAACCGACACTTGATAAGCACCAGAGAAAGTAAGTGCCAACTTCAGCTGGACGCACGCACGCTAGATTAGATTACGGGATGTTTTGAGAGCAGGTTGGGGAGTCAAGCTCCTCCCACACTCGAAACTACCATTTCTAATAGAATGGAAACATGTCAAACCTCTAACTTTGTAGGTTAGGGGAAAAAAAAACTACTTATTCTGAGTGAATGAAACAGAAAAATGGCAGAAGTGGGGGGTCTTTTCATGAAATGGAGTTTATTTTGTTGCTTGGGATTATTTTTAATTGATTTAATTGAATAATTATACATATTTGTAATACAGTATGATATTCAATATACATGTAAATATATTATCAACAGTGTGCCTGGCACAGCCATCCCTTCTGGCCCTGGCTGTTTTCCTTGGTTAGCTGTATACGGTCAGTTACCAGCCAGAGCTTGATTCTGATGTGAGGTTTTCAGTTTGCCTCTTCTATCTGCTAGTCATGCTCTCTCCCTCCCTTCTCTCCACACACACCTCTGCTGGCCCTCCCCAGCTTCTGGTACCCACTCGAGGAGATGACTTTGTAGAGGCTGCAGATGTCATGGAGAAGTTAACTCCCTAGCCTGTTTTCTTTAACATAATGGTGCCAGTTCCATCCGGGCTGCCACAGTTACAGCTTTCCTCCTTTGTGGAGCTGAATAGCATCCTATTACACATATCACCTCATCTCCAGCTGTCTGTGGGCAGCTCAGGTCACTCCTTGTCTTAGAAGCAAAAGCTTAATTGGACACTGCACCAGTGTCTGTCACCCTCTTCCCTCCTGTGGGTCAAGACAGTTGAACGTCTAATCTAACAGCTACAGCTGAGATATCCCAACTGCTTCACTCTGCAATATTAAATAGCCCAAACCTTAGCTACTCTCAAATAAGGATTTGACTTAATCATCATAAACTCTATTTTATGAAAAGCCTTGCTTCAGACAGCAGGGAGAAGATAAAAAACCAGGGTGTGCTAGCAGCTTTCTGACATGACAGGACTTCCTGAAGCTACTGCTTCTCAGTGTGAGAGGGTCCTGTGAGAGGTGTACAGGGGAGGGGATCAGAGTTCACCACAACTCAGTGTATCCTCCTTTCCCTGCTGTGCAGAGTTGTTTTTCCTCCTAACTCAACGGATTTCCTCAGACCTCAAAACATGTTCCACCCACGCTCCACCATAAACACACACACACACACACACACACACACACACACACACACACACCCCAAGCTCCAATTCCTAACTTCCTAGTTCAATCTTAAGCAAAAACTAAATCCTCTTTCCTTGAATTAAACTGGAGTTTTAAAAGTTGGGTTTGCAAGAAATATGGAAAAACAGAAAAATCACATAAAGCACAAAAATAATCACATGACCTAAGTTTGACGCTAAGTTTAATATCTGGACAAGGACTGGCACCGGTGGTACAATTGTGTTGAATTTATCCTTTCTCATAATAATAATAATAATAATAATAATAATAATAATAATAATAGTAATAATAATAACAGTTGGCACATATCTGTCCCAACACTGGAGAGATAGAGGCAGGAGGGTCAGGAGTCCAAGGTTGTCTTCAGCTACATCATGAACTAAAAGCTACGTGAGACCCTGTCTCAAACACCAATCATAATAGCTGTTATTTACTGCTAAGCTCTGAAATAGAAACTTTACAAATATCCCCATTTCTGTATTTTAACATATATTCACTTATCAACAAGAGCTCAGCAGCCTCTGAAGGAGGAGAATGAAGATGGGAGAATGAAGAATCAGGTAGAAAGCTACAGAGCTTACATTTGGACCCAGATTTATGGGACTCCAGAGGTTTTCTTTCAACTGACTGATGGGTTGTCACTATGCATATATTTTTTAAGACTGGGTCTCACATAGCTCAAGCTAGTCTCAAATTCACTATGTAGCTGAAGATGACTGAAGTTCTGCTATCTCTTGCCTCCACCTCCAGAGTTCTGTGATTACAGGTGTGGACCCCATGCCTGGTTTTTGTAATTCTAGCATCAAACCTAGGAGAGTGTTGTTGTTGTTGTTGTTGTTGTTTTGTATATGCTAGACTAGAATTCAACCAATTGAGCTACATCCTCAACTATATTGACTATACTGCCTTCTTAAATGTATGTATTCATACCAAGGTGGGACAAGGCTTGGAGTCACCACTAATTTTCAGATCTTCATACCAAGCTTCGGACTTTATGTATAAAATGATGATGGGTTCCAGTTATGTCTTGGGTCCCCACCCACCACATGTGATCTCCATACTTACCATTGCAACAGATATGTAGACTATCCAGGGAATACCCCTCCAAGACTAAGACTCTCCTTTCCCGTGATTCCAACATTTTATATATATATATATATATATATATATATATATATATATATATATATATATATATATTATACTCCCCAAAGATTCTCATTTCTTTTAACAATTTTCTCAGTCCACACTTGCTTGTCATCCCTCTCCCCACTAGACCACCAGATCTCACGGGCCTCTCCACAAGCCCACCCAGTGTATGAGACCACCTGATCCAGAATCTTCTCACGTCACACATGGACACTGAAGAATCTTCCCTTCCATTCTCTTAAAATTTCATAAGCTTCCCTTCTCTTAAAGATCCCTAGGGTTCACACCAGCCACTTCTCTCTCTCTCATTTTCTCTTCTACATGCTACCCCCTTCAGCTTCTTGTGGCTACCACTCCGATCTGAGGGGTTAATGTGGCTGACTCCTACTTTTTCAAGCAGACAAAGAACCATGAACTTCATTCCCAGGACCAACTCTCACTTGAGGGGAGATTCCTGAACATACTGTCCCTAGAGACCCATCCCTTGATGTGATCTTACTCCCAGGGGTGCACACATGAAAGAGCATTCCTTGTATTTTGATGTTTGGTTAACATATATAAATTAATTGAACATAAGTTCCATTGTGACATTTTTAAACATGTATATATTTTGATTATATCTACCCTATTTTCTTCTCTTCTCTCCCTCCCCCTCCCACTTATTTTCCTCCTCTTCCCAATTATCCTTCCTTCTTTTTTCATGTCTTTTCCTTTTTGAATGACTCAATGAGTCTCATTAGTGTTTCTTACAGGCATATAGGCGAGGGGTGGCCCGTAGGCACTTTGGGCACCTTTTCAATGGTTAGACTACAAAGAAAATGTCTTGTCTTCTCATCTACCAACTATTCATTGTATAGATTCATTAAGGTGTCCTCAAAGAAGAAATGGGACCCCTGTGAGCTCCTTCCTCCACAGTCTAGGATGTTGGGAGATCTGTGTGGGTCTTATGTAGATCTTGTGTGTGTGATCAGATTAGATCCTAAAGAGTGTGACAGCCACTAGTGGCCATGCCTGAAAGGCAGTGTTAGCAAATATAGAACTAGAGAAGGAGGGAGGCAGCATCCTTACACTGTACTTTCTCATGGAAATATGGGAAGAGATTGGAGGATGAAGACCACCAATGCTCTCATTCCCTGAGATCCTATAGCAGAAGACAAATGGAATCCTTTTCTAACATGGAACTCTAATTTTAATCAAAATACAGAGAGAGAGAGAGAGAGTGTGTGTGTGTGTGAGAGAGAGAGAGAGAGAGTGTGTGAGAGAGAGAGAGAGTGTGTGTGTGTGTGTGTGTGAGAGAGAGAGAGAGAGAGAGAGAGAGAGAGAGAGAGAGGGAGGTTCTAAGCTTTGCAGTCTAACTCTGGTGGCACTTTAGTGATTATACTGACTAGCAGTGGTGGCTGGAGGAAGCCGTGCAAAGCGAAGTTCAGAAGCTGATTATCCACGTTTTAGAAGTGTGGAGTTGATCACATAAATTCACAGCTATGATCTAAGATCTAAGAATATAGCAATGTAAAAATGCCATTTGAGAGCCGGGCAGTGGTGGCGCATGCCTTTAATCCCAGCGCTTGGGAGGCAGAAGCAGGCAGATTTCTGAGTTCAAGGCCAGCCTGGTCTACAGAGTGAGTCCCAGGACAGCCAGGGCTACACAGAGAAACCCTGTCTCAAAAAAACAGGAAAAAAAAAATGCCATTTGAAATCAGGGGTTGTAAAGTTTCAGACAAAGTTCCCCAAGCTCTGAAGGCATGAGTGCAAAAAAAAGTCAGTGACATGCCCATGAGTGGCGTGGATTTCCTAAAATTAACCATTAAACGTATTGTTCACCTCTGCGACTCTCATAGTTGGAACCAATCCTATAAGTTTTGGCTTCTGTAAGATTATCTTGTTTGCCTAAGGCACAATGAGCGGTCACCACATGGCTAATGTGTATTTAATAGTTTGCTACTGTTTGGGAGTTTTGTGTTGTCTTATATTTTTATTTTTCCCCTGTGATTTTTTTCTTATATTTTGAGAAACACCTCATGCTTGTTTGGTTATTAAAGTTATTGAAAAAACCTGAATGTTTAATACATTTATTTCATTTTACCTTACTATTTTTTTTTCTAAATTTCTCACAGAAAAATCCATTTCTTTTGTTGTTGTTGTTCAATTTTACTTTTATTGAAGATTAACTTATTCCCCATTAGTTTTCAAGTTCTTAATAGAGGGAATCCACATCTAATCAAAGAGTATCTTCCCCATGCCTTTTCCTTGTTCTCAAAGCAAGGTTGCTCCTGAGCATCGCTAAGGAAGTCCCTTCATGAGCCCAGAAATAATAGTAATAATAATAATAATAATAAAACATTTCCTTTTTAGATATTTATTTATTTTTATTTATATGAGTACACTGTAGTTGTCTTCAGACACATGCCAGAAGAATGCATTGAACCCCATTACAGATGGTTATGAGCCACCATGTGGTTGCTGGGAACTGAACTCAGTACCTCTGGAAGAGCAGTCGGTGCTCTTAACTGCTGAGCCATCTCTCCAGCCTGCCCCCTTCTCCCCAAAAAATAAAACATTTTCTGAGCACTGGATACCTCTTAAACGCAAAATGCCATTGTTTGAATTTAGGGACACACATTCTACGGTTGCTCTTCATTTGAATAGACGCTTTATTTTCTAAGGCTTTCCAGACTGCCTATTGTCTGACTTTAATTAGCCCACTGTCCTGCCCTGTTTGGAGAACTGAACCACACTTCCAGAGTTTTCCGTGGTCCCCACCCAGCCACCTGCTCCTGCACAATTGCAGAAAAAAAATTTTAAATAATAATAAGAGCAAGCCTTTCATAGGGAACTTATTTTCTCAGCTGTTCTATTGATTCTGTGGAATTTTCTTTTTAAATGTCATGAAATTTAAAATCCTTCCTGGTGGAGAATTCTTTCATGCAGCTTGCAAAAATAATCAGGTTTTACAGCAAAACAGCCGTGGCTGGTCCATCTGGTGGGGCTGCAGTTCTGCAATATCTTCACTGGCCAAAAGGTTTCCCAGCGGCTCCCCTTGCTCTAACCTAGCTGCATAAAAACAAGCAGCATTTCAAAGACACACCAAGAGCCAGGAGTATAAAAATATGTTTCATTTTGTAACTTAGGCAACAGCAATCACTTGCTCACAGACACAGCCTGGACATAATTTTGTGCCAAGCAGCAGAGCTGTTAAAATAAAAATTTTAAGAAGCTGTCAAAAAGTTGGAATTCTGTCATCGTGGGAGCTTTCCAAGGGACATAAAATGGCTCAGAAATTGAAGATATTTGGAATCATATTTTTTTTTATCAAATGAGAAATTAGCCATAAAGATATAAAGATGACATCCATTTTAATAACAATAGTAATTTTGATTTAATATTAATTAGTTGCCTTAATTACAAAGGCAACCCATTGTGTAATTGCCAAAGAGAATACACAATAGAAAGTGTAAAGACTATACAGTAGATATCTGTGGAAGTCTCCCCACACTGTACCGCTAAGTTCAGTTTCACATACAGTCTTACAGATGTTTGTTGCAACCGCTGGATAGAACCTAAGTTGATACAACAGGTTAACTGACTTGAAAATGTATCACATATAGTTACACAGGTGATTACAAAGTAAATCTGTGTCTCCATAATAAGTTCCTTTCCCTCAGAATTTGAACATGGCTTCTGCTCTTCACTCCTCCTCTGTGCTTTTGAAAGCTTTAATCAATCATTCTTTCTACATAGTCAATGATGTAGTCCCTACAGTTGCCTAGGTTACCAAGGGTGAAGACACCCCACACAGAGTGAGGTTCCGTAACTATAAAGTAAGTGCTCATAAGGATGCTTCACCATTCCTTCCTCAATTAAACATTATTACTGACTGTAGGGTCAGCCCTGCACAGTGCACCATTAAACTAGATCATGGAAGAACGGACAGGCCTTTCGATTTTGTAGTGTGGGATGGGAAGATGTGGTAGTCTCTCCGTACACCAGTGTCAGTGTGAAAATAGTCAATGGTGAGCAAAAGGGAAAAGGCCCTGGGAACTGAACGGTAGCCAGGACAGGTGGCCAGAACAGCTCTCGGCACCTAGAGGCATGAATCAACTATCCTCATACAGCTACTAGAAGGATGACAAACAGATACAGACAGAGGTGTCACCTGCCAGCCTCCCGACACTCTGCCAGACCCTCTGCATCAGATCTTCACTGAACTCCAGCAGCTGCCACTCGCTCTGCCAACAACTCCAGACCCATGGCTTCACCATCAGAGACCATCCCTGTTCTAGAATAGCACTTTTACCGTGGCTACACCACAGAGACTCTGAAGACTCATTGCCCAGTGGTGGGCAAAGCCCAAGCCCTTAGCACGGTTCAACAGCCCTTTGTTGAGCTCCCGTGTCTCCCTCCAGCTCCTGTAGTCATTCCCTGTCTTTACACTTCCTGTTTGCACTCCCAGCCCTCAGACACACTGTTGCAAGCATCCCCAGCCTTGGTTTTCTCCTCAGTGGCATGTCTTCCTCCAAACTGCTTGATGATTTCCTTTCATCTTTTCAGACTAGATTCTCTCAAGACAGTCAGTCACCCCAACTCTCATCTGTGTCCTCCCTTCTCTATCTACACCAAGTTGTGATGAAACAGATCTAGATGAGAACCCAGGCTGTGTCGATCGATCAATAGGCCAGAGGAGTCCTTATAACATCATCTGAAAGATTAATGGTAAGCATTTGGTGAGAACACTTAGCACACAGTTTGAAGAGAACACAAACACACCTATAAAAGTTGTCACTAAAAGTGAATGATACATTCATAATGCCTAACCAGTTGTCACTAAAAGTGAATGATACATTCATAATGCCTAACCAGAGGTAGCTACAAGAAACGCTGGTTCCATTGGCCTCAACTCTTACTCTAAATTCTGCTCTAATTACCCCCACATTTGTATAGCTATTGTCCCTGTGGATCTCTATGCTGACTACAAAACCAATGTCTTTGTGTTTCTGGAATTACTGCAGTCCTAGAGCACAAGGGGCACACAACACTACATTTGTATGGAAGCAACAAAAGGAAGTGCCTGCTCCTAAAGAGTGGGTTGCCTTCAGCTTGCTGCAGGAAAGCCAAGCTTCTCCTCCTCTGGGCTCAGTTGGAAAGATTCCTTGCACAGGGAGCTTCCTCTCCCCTTCTCAGCCTTCACGTTCAAAATCTGAGCAGACTAACTAACCTGACTTCTAATCTCCCATCGGTAGAAAGTAGGAACGAGCCATTGTATCTCATGAGCTACTTTCCCCTGGCTATGTATCTGCTACTTACTGCTGCCTAATAAACCCCTTGGTCTTAGTAGTATAATAATTATCACTAATAATTAGTATAGTAATTTATCATTTCTTAGTTTCCGGGGTCATCTGAAGCTTCATTTGCTGTCTCCCGGGGACAACTCATGCAGTTGCATTGAGCTGGGGGCTCAGGTGAAGTGCATTGGCCAGAAGCACTCTCCCTTGCCTCTCTGGTAAGGTGCTGCTGGCTGTTGGATCACCCCACTTCCGTTTCATGCAGTCTCTTGTCCTTCTGGAGGCTAGACTCCCTTTCTTAAGAGGAAGTAAATGGTAGTGAATGAAACAACCTTCAAAGCCCCTTGAGGCCTAAAATCAGAAGCTCACAGATCTCTTCGGCCATATTTTATCAGTCAACTCAAACTGCAACCCTCTACCTAGTAGACCAATGACTCCACTTCCGGGGGGGGGGGGGGGAGGAGCTTCCAAGAAACTGTAGAGGTGTGTTTTCTTCTCACAAGTGGCTAATCTTCCCAAGTGGCTCCTAACCTGAGCAGTTGATTATTTTCTTCTGGCACCTGCAGAGACCTGTGACAGTTTTTCACATCAAGGGCAGACAACAAACTCTGTGACTCTGTTGAGTAGCCAGGACACAGGACTTGCTTGATAAGATGTCCTCGAGGACTCACCAAAGATGCTTGGGAGGCTAGAGTCTCCTGCTTAGTTCTCTTATTCTCTTAAAAATATGATGTTAGTTGATTGTAGGCACATAGCCACTCCTATGCTCGGTGTCTCCTTTAGTGAGCCTGAGACAATATCCACTTTCTATGCGGTGGCAGTGTGTGATGTAATTGGCGCCTTATAGATGCTCTTAACCATAATGTCTAGTCATCACGTAGTGTTTGTCATTAGTTGGATAGCTCAGATACTCAGTCTGTAAGTGAAATGTGTTTCAAAGTTTGCAAAAGAAGTCATATTTATTAGATGTTTGAGGTAGTGTAGGCACCATATAAAGCATGACATACATCCCATTTCCCCTGATTCTGCAGCATATTTATCACATTAGTGCACACGACTCTCAATGCCTATTTTTATTTCCTGTGGGAAGAAAGTATGCCCACCGAACAGGGGTATCCATTCAAAGGTAATGTGCTTTGACGTCAGCACACTTTACATTTATTACAAAGTTAGTGGAAAAGCATGTGCCCCACAGTGGATCTAAATTCAGATAAAAATACCATGTTAGAAAGTTCAATATACTATCCCTAGATTGACCTGCCTCCCACGCATGGATAGGATAATCCTAAGAAACTAAATGTACAAAGTGTTGCAAATCCCTTGGAGATGCCACCTACTCACAAATGGCTAGAGTTACTACTATTGAAGGATCACTATCAACATCTTTAAGTTTAAGGAAATGCTTTAGAAACTTTGTAATTATTTTCAATGGATCTAGCAGCTCCAAAGAAACATTAGGCCACTGAGAGGGATCTTTCTTCATTTATCCCAGTGTATTCCTTCAACTACATTGAAACTACTACCCTGAAAATATTATAGGGTCATAAAAATGGCAATAAATGTATTCAAAGGAAACTCCTAATCTTATCACTTTACTACCTCGGTGACCTATTAGTTCAAATTAACTCATTTTCATGGAGGGGCTTTTGGGGCAGCTGTGAGGCTGCTCTGCTGGCTACAGGAAGTTGCAGATCGGCAAATTTCATTCAAATATAAACCTCTAAATTTGGCTACCTGGTATTGCGGGATCCTGTTGTTTGCAGTATGCAAAATGAAAATTATATCCCATCTTGCATGGTCAAAAGCTAGGGACTCTGTAATATTAAATCCGGTGTTATTGATAGGATAAAAAGTAACTGCATGAATACAATGTATTGAACAAAGAATAAAGGGAGTGAGTGGGCCCTTCCCATGGGGGAGGAAGCTTGTCTGGCCCAGGTCATTCTCTCCTAACCTATGAAATCTAAGAACAGGATGGAAAGTAAGCTCTAATCATTAAATCTCTCTAGTGAAATCCTCTCTAGCCACACACAGCTCTTTCTTCTTTGTTCTATGAGGTGAATTGAAGAAGTATATGTTAGCATTGGTTTTAATATTGATTAATCTGAATAGTTCCTGGCCATAGAGGAGACACACACTAATTTAATGACTAATTTAACGAAAGCGGTCTATAACATGATTTTGGTACTGTGTTATGAGGGTTCATTGATACTTGTTAAAACACATCAAATTGCATACATAAGATCTAAGAATTTCAGTCCACATCAATGATACCTGACTAAATCTGACCCCCATTAAGTGAAATTTCACTGGAAAAATCAAGAAAAAATATCACACACACACACACACATACACACACACATCTCAGAAGTATCCAATCTCACACCACACTTCTGTGGGCTTGTAGATGATTATATTATTTATCTGAATGTCTCTAACTCTCCTTTAAGCTGAATTTTTCAAAAATAGTGGTGTGTTTCTATTCCTAATTAATGAAATTCTTGGAAGGCAGCCTGGTGTGGTGTGTGAAGAACTAGGCTCTGCTATCAGATGTCCTCGCTGCATCTCACTCCTGCCACCATGACACACTGTAGGAAGAAACTTGTGTGTCCCCTCTGTGCCTCAGCCTCATCGACAAAACAATGAGACAAATGATGCTAGCCTTCAGGAAATTTTAAGACAAAAATCACAGAGCACAATTTAAAGTCAGATTTATTAAAACAAAAATATAAAGTGTTAATTAAAAAAAAAAAAACTCAATGTGGGTCCAGGGAGATGGGTCAGTTAGTAAAGTGCTTGCCATGAAAACCTGAGGTCAGATACTCCGCATCCAAAACAAAACCACAGATAGCATAACTCACATATTTAACTTCAGTGGGAGAAGACAAAGACAGAAGGATCCCAGGACTTGTTGGCCCTACAGTTTAGCCAAGTTAGTGAGCTCCAGATCCAATTAGAGACTTGTTTCAGAAACTATGGTGGAGAGTAACTGAAGAAGATACCCAACATCAACCTGGGGCCTCCCACACATATGTGCACACTCGTGTGTATACATAAATACATAAATAAATAAATAAATAAATATTTTTAAGCTTAATCTGTGAGCTAAGCAGCAAATTACAATTGAATAATTAATAAACCAATAAGATCTGAAGAAGTCTCTACCAATCTCGAAAAGATATGAGGAAACACAAAACCATGGATGTAGGGGAAATTAGGAGGTTGTATAATATATAGGATAAAAGACATGAAGCCTCAGAAAAACAAAGACACAAATGCGTCCTGTACCAAGCAGAATGAAGGAAGAGGGGTTTACTTCTTGACCATGAAAACTGGGTTTGAAGATCCTGGAAGACAGAAGAAAATATATTTTAAAAACAACAAGAAAAGAAAAACAAGCTTGTCACACAAAACCACTTTAAGAGTAATAGCAGACTTCTAACTTGAATTATGGAAGCCAAAGACTGTGGGCCTATGTCTTCAAAGTGCCAAGAGATTAAATACTAAACGGTTCTGATTGTATGATTGTAAAATCAGAAATGTTATCTTCCTAAAACAAGGTCAAAAGAAATTATTTCTTAGATAAATAAAACTGGAAGTGAATTACTTTTTTTTAAAAAACGCACACACACTTAAGGAATCTTATAGAAAGTTGCTTTTGGAAGATGAAGCTAATATAGAATGTCCAGACAAATACTAACCAGGGAAAAGGTAAGCACAGAAGTAAATATAGTAAATATAGATTTGCTAAATATCTAGTAGTGTCTACATTGTAGCTGCTTGACCTAAAGAATATAACTAAGCATAGAAAAATGATGAGAATTAATGTCCTTGGACGCTTATCTTTCAGTGGGTTTTAGATATTGTTTGCAGATCTTGTTAAGTCTGCATAGTAAAGTTTTATGGGTGACCATAAAGAACGGAAATAGTGTATATTTCCCACAGTGCAGACAAGATGAAATTATATAGAAGGAAAGAACGCACCTCTTTTTGTCAAAGTATAGATGAAATTAACTAGAGTCATAACTGGTAGAGCCTCCCATATTAAAATTGGGTTTGGGCAGGAACATCCCTAGTATTTTTCATGGTAATAATTATGGCTATTCAGAGGGGCGCAAGGACTGGCATCTTCGGGCCCAGTGGTGGCCCGAAGGGAAGGATAGAGGAACTTTTAGAGCCAAGTTGTAGAAGCCAGCAGGATCTTCATCAGCCATAGTGAGCAGCAGCCTACCTGCAGCCCAGCATGTTGCAGAGGCATGCATGCAGGCTGGTGCTGAGGAGATCCCATGATGCTCTGAGACTTACAAATGTAGAAAGACCCGGGCATCCAACTGAGCTTTGATGCATAACTTCATCCTGGCCTTGCCTTAGCCAGAACAGGAAAAGGGAGGAGAAAAGGGGAAGGAGAGGCAACAGCAGACTCAACCAGAGAAGTACCTGGACAGTTACCAACCCCACCACCATTCAATCTCACTAGCAAGGAGGTGGCGATCGAAGTCAGGAGGTATCAAGGTCTGCAATAGAATCCTTCTAGAAGAGACCCTGGCAGGCAATCAGAAACAGGAAGGGTATGCTGAACAGCAGGGGCTGTGCCAAATACAGCTCATCTATGGTTTGGTCAAACAGATGTTATGGATCCTGATCTGCACCTCTCTGACCACTGCATATCTAAGAGTTCCTGGCTGCCACTTGACTTAGCCAGAGGTATCAGTACTCACCTGTACTCCCAATACGAGGGACAGGACAGCACAGGCCTGAGTTCAAGACCTGCTTGGGCTACATAGTGAAACCTTGTCTCAAGAATAAGATTGTATTATACACATCCTTTCACTACATGGATTCACAGTGTGGGTGGCTCGATGCCAACCGCAGTTTTAAAGTATTCAATGGAGCATTCCATCAATGACTAATTCATGTTTTACACTGTAGCCATTCTGAGGAGCTGTTAAAATCTTTGCTGCTCCACCAGATCCCCCACCCCCACCCCTAGATGGGTTTCACCTTTGTCCAATGGACCTGCACCATAAGTGCTATCTGTGCTCCAGTCATTGGAAGCCTTCTCCTTGGGATGGGGATCTAACGCGGTGGAACTGTACTTCTCTGCAATGCATAGGCCCTGTGTTCAATCCCCACCCAACACAGCAAAAGGAGACAGACTTCTTAGTTACCAGGCCAACCCTCACAAGATCTCAGTGCTTAAGACTGAGTCATCCTTGTTCCACTAATAGTTACTCCAAAGAAGAAGCAATATGGGCAATTTTATTACAGAATAGTGTATTAATTTTGTTTTATATTATTCACTACCTCTTACTGTGTCTGATTTATAAGCTAAACTTGATCAACATGTGTAAGTAGGAATAACATAGTGTTTGTATGCCTCAGTGATAAGAGAGGATGGCTGTAACATGAGCCATGTTGCACACGATGGCTATTTATACCAGGTGCTATTTTAAGCACTTCGTGGCTATGTTCTAACCAAAGTTCACAATAACGAGACAGACCTGGGATTCAAACACAGGCACATTGGTTCGACAGTACTCATTCTTAAATGCAATACTGCCGCTGAGTGGTTGCATGATGATATTTTACCTGGAAGACAGAATTAGAAGTCAGAGCGATGGACAGACAGAATGACAAGATTTCTAGGGTGAAGCCTTTTTTCCACCATGGTTGTATTCAGAGGTGGGGACTCGGAATAATTAATATATTAGATATATGATCTCTGTGTGTCACTGGAAGTCACAGTGGGAAGACTGCAAACCAGAAAGAGACCCAAACAGGAACGAAGCCATGACCTCAGTCAGATTCCCAGGTCCCAGATCTGTGGGATAAACTGCTAATCCCCTAGGCTGCGGAATTCATTACAGCAGATAGGGTGACTAGGGAGGCGGTTGGTAGTGCTCTTGGGAAAACAGCTCAGTAAAATGCTTACCACACAAACATGAGGACCTGAGTTTAGCACCCAGCACCTACATACAAAGCTGGGCATGATGGCACACACTTGGAATCCCAAAGCCAGGAAGGCAGAAACAAGAATGTGCCCAGGGCTTGCTGGCCAACTAGCCACACTTAGTCACCGATCCCCAAGGGTCCCAATGATGCCTTGTCTCAGAAATCAAGGTGGACAAGACTGACCTCCTCTGGTATTTAAACACACACACACACACACACATACAAACATGTGCACATGTCTGTACACATGAACAAGACATTTAGAAAATAAAGGATTATCTTCAAATATTCAAAAAAAAGCTATGTGGAATAAGAGTTAAATCTATCTGATTGAGAGAATGAGATGATTAAAAAAGAGAGCAGACCCCTTTCTTCTGAGTTTAAAGTGTCAGAGATCTCCAAGATGTGTGTGTGCATGTGCATGTGTGTGTGTGAGAGAGAGACAGAGAGAGAGACAGAGAGAGAGAGAAGGCAGCCAAAGTACTGAATTCTCAAGGTTGGACATTGGATATATGGTGTTGGAAACATGCAGAGTGGTTGCATGAGACTGTGAATCCTCTCCAGTTCTCGGATTCTGCAGGACCTGGAGGGCTTAGGCTAAGAGCTCGGCCTGAGGCCTTAAGGATGCTTGACCTCCTTGGAAGGTATTTTCACCATGAACTTTATTGGGGGCCATTTTGGAGCTAGCATTTGCTTTTGTAATATTCATTTTTGTCTCTTATGTGTGACTCTGTGTGTGCTGTTGTGTGCGTGTGTGGTGTGAGCATCTGTGTATGTGTGCATGTAGAGGCCTCAGGTCACTGTTGAATGTCTTTCCCCAATTACTCTCCCACTAACCCTAAAGCTCATGAATTTCAGCGAGAATGGCTGGCCAGCAAGCTTCAGGGATGTCTGTAACGCCCATCCCTAAGGCGAAGGTTACAGGCACATGCTGCCTACCCAGGTTTTTACATGGCTTCTGGAAACCCAGAGTCACACCCTGGTGCTTGCACAGCTGACTTGCCTGACCCCATTTGTAATCTTCTAAGAGTCCACACATCTAGAAACCCTTCGTTCTGATGTCTGTACATCACCTCCACCTGGGTGTGTTCCTGTGCACCCACCCCACCACCCACCTCAGTCATCTTTCCCAGTCATACATCCCTTACATCTCTATATCATTAGACTCCCACAGCGGCTATTGACACAGGCAAGCACAAAGCAGATAGTTTAAACAGTAGAAATATTGGTTCTAGAGATGTGAGCAGGCCCTGGTCCCTCAGAGCTAAAGGAACAGAATCCCTTTCCCTTTCTCCTTTCTTCTGCTGGTCACCAGGGTTCCTTGACCCCCAGTCATGAGGTTAGATTATTTGTGTTTTTCTTGTCTCTATATGACCTCCACCATGTCTGTATCACTGAGTGCTCTCTCCTTTTTTAAAAAAATCATTTTATATTTTACTTATATGGATTTTTGCCTGCATGCAGAATCCAGAGAGGCCAGAAGAGGGCATCAGATCCCTAGGGACTAGAGTTACAGATGGTTGGGAACCACCCTGTGAGAGCTGGGAATTAAACCTGTTCAGGAAGAGCGCTTAACCACTAAGCCATCTCTCCACTTCCTCTTCTCTTCTTACAGGGACATAAGTCATCTGGGATTGGGGGCACATCCTAATTCAGTATGACCACATCTTATTTTTAAGTAATTACTCCTTGAAAGATCCTATTTCTAAATATGGTTATATTTGCAGTCACTAGGAATTGATAAGACTTCAGTGTTGGGGCTCAGGAACTAAAGGTAGTCACCTCCTAGCCTGATGACTCCTGCAAGCTGTCCTCTGACCTCCACATGCGCACCCTCCCACAATGCACGCGCGCACACACACACACATACACACATATGCACAAACACATATATACACACACATATATAAATACACACATATGCACAAACACATATATACATACACACATATACAAATACACATATATGTACAAACACATATATACATACATGCATACACACATATATGTACAAACACATAAAATACACACATATACAAATGAATATATATGCACAAACACATATATAAACACAGACACTCATATAAATACCCACATATACAAATACATACAAATGAACAAACACATATATACACTCAAACATGCATACACATTCACACCCAAAAACAAAAGGAAGAGAGAGACAGAAGAAAAGAGGGAGGGGAGAAGGATAGTTTGAAAAAATATATTCTTGACTTTAAAATTAAATTCAAGCTTGTAACTAAAGACAAAAACACCTGCCTTCTGTTTGCCTTCCAGGGCAGTGTCAGCTCCTCCCAGCCTCCGTTCATCCAGATGCCAGGTGAGACCTTTAACTCAACAAGCAATTTACTCCCTTTTAAGTAGCAAGTGAGCATGTGCGCTTTGCTTCCCAGTGCAGGGGACCACAGACACCAGAGCTGAGCACATGCTGTTTAACGACTCTCTACCACCACATCTGTCTCCAGCCAAGAGCTTCCAATGTTTCGTTAACACATTACGTTCTCATTTTTGCTTCTTTGAGGGGGAAAAATCTGATCAGTGAAGATAGATCTCATTGAATCACCTTGAACTTAATTGATTAGGTCTTGAAAGGTGGTCCTTTCGATCTCCTGCCTGAGAGAAGCTTCTAGACAAAAGCAATAGTAACCAGGCTCCTGACACAGTGGGGGAACATCTAAAGCTCTGACATCATGACCGACCAAATACCGCCAGCAGTTCTCAACCTGTGGGTCGTGATATCAAATATTCTGCATATCGGATACTTACAATTTATGCCAGTAGCAAAAATACAGTTATGAAGTAGCAACGATAATAATTTTATGTTGGGGGGGAGAGGGTTCACCACATCATGAGGAGCTGTATTAAAGGGCCACAGCATTGGGAAGGTTGAGGACCACTGATTTAGATGATATGCCCAAGGAGAAGGGAACATGAGGGATTGGAGCTACATTTATTAAATTCCTCCTGCATTCCACACAGTGAGTTCCTTGTGCTGTATGGATGTGAGAGTGGGAAAGGAAGTTTTCTAACAGTAATAATCATCCTTGTACACCTAACCCCACCACACACTATCCCTTCTGGATCTCAAACTCCAAAGTGATTTAACACTTTCCAAGTTGCATGGGAAAAGAAATTCTGAAGTATCCAAGGTTATTGATGTAAATGTCTCTGTTGCGTTTCCCCTTCGAGTTTACTTCCATTCAAAATTGGCTGCATCTGATCTTTTGTATAAAAGGAGTTTCTGCAGATTCTCCTACCTTCTAGAATTCTCCTCCTCTTTTTGAGGAGAAATGGATACACTTGGAGAAGCAGAGGGCTTTTCTTCGTGATTGGTTCTTATTTTGAAATTAGAAATATAAATGCACAGCCCTGGAAGTATCATTACCTATTCACCACCCTCACCAATCTGTGAGATAGAACTTCATGGCATGAATTTTTTATTTGCCCAGATTCTTCTCCCAGTGTGTTTATAATTAAAACTGTCACCACAGAATCCATCCTTGAGCGAAGTCAGAGTAGGAACTTGAAGCAGAAAACGTAGACAAATTCTACTTGCTGACTCCCTCACAGGCTTACAGACCGATTGGAAATCGGTGGATTTAACATGGAAGTGTAGCGAGCCAAAGCATGCTAAAGGCTTTGGTTGGGAAACTTGAATGTCTCCCCAAATGAATACATTTGCATGGCATGTCGAATGCAGCATTCTACTCCCGGATTTACAGACCAGACAGTGTATGAGACCTGATCTACCACCACAGAGCTCTTAAAACCCCTGGGAAGATAACAGTAGCAGGTCACAGTGTAAAGAGCAAAATAAAAATACTAGATTAGGTGGAAGAGGCTCAGGTTCTCACTGTGAACAAGTCACCCAGGGGAAGGGTGCCGAGGATCTTGGTTTCTCTTCAGGGGTGGGGGATAAGGGCAAAGCTAATGGGGCTCACTGTTGTTGGAGGGAGGGAAGAGGGAACTTCTCCACATCTCAGCCTCTTGAGAGAGACATTTAAGGTGTATAAAGGTCTGAGGATATGAAAGCTTAAGTGAGTTGTGAGGGTCTTGGAAGGCAATTTGAGATATGCAAATGCAAGTTATAAAGGTCTAAGATGGGATATATAAAATGATAAATCACAGGGACCTGGAGCCTGTGCTCCAAACGGATTCCCGACAACCACCCACTTCCTGCCGCAGACGACTGCAGGGTCAAAGAGTGTCAAACGCAGCAACTATTTCATTGGACTTTTTTCTTAAATAAAACTCTCGCCAATTTCAGCTTTCAGAGAGCTGTTCCTCCTGACAAAACTCTGCCAAGCTTTCTCTTTAGAAACCTACTAACTCTAAGTCAGAGAGATGAATGACGAAATCCAGTCTGACCACAAGGGGGCAGCAAATAACACTAGAACCATCGAAGCCTGCAATGTCAGGGTTTGTTGGTTTTCCTCAAAAACTGGCTTCTCAGCAATCAGCTGAGGGCAAGCCATCTCCTGATGCAGGCTGGGTGTGAGACATGGTGGTGAAGATTGGTGTGCAGAAAAATGAAAAGGTAATACACCTGTCCCTGGCTTAAAGTGAGGTGTGTGTCCTCTTACCCAGAGAGATGTATCATTGGATGTAAACATCCCAGAAGCAGCCTCTTGGCTGTATGTTATGGATGTTGTCCTGCATATTATGGGATGCAGTCCTGTATATTATGGGATGTCGCTCAGAAACTGTGAAAAGATGTTTATAGTTCCATCAAAAAGTGTAGATTCCAAATATCCCAATTTGATTCTGTTGCTGCAACAAATATCATAACCAAAACCCACTCTAAGGAGGAAATGAATATTTCGGCTTCCATATTACTGTCCATTATTGAGGGACATTAGGGTAGGAACTTGAAGCAGAAAGCATAGATGAATGCTAATTGTTGATTCACTCACAGGCTTACACTTAGCTAGCTTTCTTATACAGCCCAGGGCTACCTGCCCAGGGAATAGTGCCTGCCGCAGTGGGCACAGCTAACATCATTTAATAACCAAGGCAGTCTCTTACATCCATACCCACAGACTGACCTGATAAAGACACCCATCTGAGACTTTCTTTGCAGTTGGTTCTAGGCTATGTCAAGTTAACAGTCAACGCTGACTGGGATACCATACCAAGGGATTCTCTAACTTATCTCTCTGTGCCCTTTCCTAGAAGTATCTGGGACCTAAAAGATGCATGATAAATGGTTATCTAGGTAAAGTTATTGTACATCTAACATGAATTCATCTCTAAGGCCAAAGTGAACTTAAAACAGTGATACAGAAATATTGCATACCATTCAAGACACGTGGATTCCTTGTTAACGATGGTGTTAGGTACGTGGGTAACATCTTTTCACATGGCACCAAATGCAGAACCACCTACTCTGAGCTCCCTACTGGAAATTTTTGCCCATTTCTCTTTCGTTTGGCTACAGGATCACCAGTGATGTCAGGTTACTATGGTGTCAGGCGATCTTTCCTGTCTGATTCTGACTTCCATAGCAGCAAACAGTTCTCAAATGACCTCTACACCTCGAGCATGAGCAAGCCCTTTGCCTGCGAGTCCACAGCTGGGCAGAATCACACAGGCCTGCTGGAGTCCTACCTGGCTGAGCCCTATGGAGACTACCGCCCACCAGCGCTGACTCCCACACCCAGTTCCCTGTTCAGCACCTCGACTCTGCCACCGCTCTTGCCGCCTCCGTTCCCCAATGACCCAACTCATTTCGTCTTTGTGAGTGTGGTTATTTCGTGTGTGCAGGGAGGAAGCGGGGAGGGTTCCCAGCTCCTGTGTCCCAGAACTTGTGCGTGGTGACCAAGCTGAAGCCAGATGACTCACCTGAGGATTCCTGAGGCAGTTCTGCTCACACCTGGAGGTGCTGGGGCAGGCTGGCTTTGCTGGGGGGCTTCTGAGGAAGTCCAACTCAAAGATCACATCAAAGCCAAGACATCAAAAGTCTAGGGTTTTGGAGCCAGTGTGGGGGGTTCTTTAAGATAGAACTCACATTCATTTTTGTTACTATTCTGTTTGCTAAACGTTCCCCCATGCTGCTAATGCAAGACTCCTTTAGGCCTCTGAGCCCTAAGGAACAAAGGTTGGAGTCACATCTAGATAGGATTAGACCAGCTCCCCAAAGAGATTTACCCAGCTTCCGCTTCCTCTTCCTCTTCCTTCCCAGTCCCTGGACTTCCTCACAACACACCCTCCTACCTCGTTCTCTCTTGATCCCTCCAAAGAAACAGAAAGATCTAAAAGCTTCTAATAGTCCTTTTATAGAAAACTGCAAAGCCTTCTGCCACAATAGGATGAATGGCTGAAGGTGGAATTTTAGACCAAAAGGGTGGGACCAGGAATTAACCTTATTCTGTGGCAAAGACTTCCATGGACTTTTGTTCATTTAGGGCTTGCAGCAACTCAGGAAATCTGCACCCCCATGTCACAGATGAACAGCTCAGTGCAGGGAGGGTGGTAGGAGGTACTGTGAGTGAACTCAGTCCACTCCAAGAAAAGTACTGTTGAGCAGGTAGGGAGTTCCAAGCCAGGTCATTCTAGAGCCGATGTCATTGGAGGGCTACCACTCACCCAAACCAGAAATGAGTGCTGCCTTCCCTTGCTTCTATAAAGGGCAACGTGGGGCCCAGACTTAACATCCTCAAGTAGAAATTAGCCCAGATTTTCCTGGCTTAGGATCAAACGCTAGCAGGAAAAGCTGTCTGCCATGTAGGCTTCAGAAGCAGCAGAAAGCATGCAAGGTTTCTCCGGATGCCTCGGTCCAGGGGCAGCTCTGCATCCTCAGAGCGTCAACCAAAGAATAATTCCTATGCTTTTGCCATTTTCCTTAGAGAGACTCCTGGGAACAGACGGTACCAGATGGTCTCGGCCAGCCGGACCCTATGCCTGCCGATGCCCTGCAGACTTTGCCACCCAGCACCAGTTACCTCTCCCAACTGGAGTCAGGAAGCAGCACCCAGCACAGGAGCATGGGCTGGGGGGCATCCCTGGCTGGGGCTCAGTCCTACTCGCTGCATGCACTGGAAGATCTGCACCACACACCACCAGGGTACCCTACCTCACCTCCATACCCCTTCACGTCTTTCATGACGGTGTCAAATGACCTCCCACCCAAGGTGGGGCCCCTCTCCCCAGAGGAAGGGTCAGATGTCTCTTCCCTTCATGATCCTTCACCTTGGACAAAAGAAGATGGCAGTATGGCCTGGGGCTCTTATGAGTGCCGGAGAGCTTACTGAGAAGCAGGCCAGCAGACTTCTGCATCCTTATAGAGAAGTTGGACTCTGTGTCCACAGATTCTTCTAGTGCTAGCTCATTCAGAACTGGATTTTCAGTTTAAGCCACAATTCTGTCAGTGCTAGTTGACAATGGTACTCATCCCTGTTCTTATCCACTGTAAAAACCCTACAAAACACTACAATGTCAATCAAATATTTTGTGGATCACATCCTGAGGAGAGAACCTTTACAAGGGGGCCAATTTAGAACTTTAGGAACCCATCTCATTCTAAATTTTCTGTTACCTTTAAAGCATTATTTTTTTTTGGCACTAGTTATTTTTTTTATATCGCATTAAAAACTTTATGCAGATCATAAAATGTGATTTTTCTGTCTAATTTTATCAGTTATAAACTATGTGTATTTAGCCAAAGAAAGAGGAAGTGGTCTATACAGTTTGAGGCACATAAAACAAAACTTATTTTATATAGCATGTGACTTTAAAGTGTGTAGTATTAAACACATTTCCCTTGTTACAAGGACTTGTAAGGAACAGTAAAAAAGAAAAAAAAAAGTATGGCACCTGATATAAGTGCTTTATTGTCAATAAAATAGTACAAGGTCAGGAGATTGGCTTTGTAAAGGTAAAATTTTATCCAGGATGCCCAAATGTTATTTCAGAATACTTCCCCACCCCCATTGAAGATTGATCAGTGGTAGCTTCAGTTAAACTAGGCAGTATCTGACTAATGGAATACATTACAGTTCCCAAAGTGTCTGAATACAATGGACATTCAATGGTCAAAGGAAAAAAAAAAACAAATCTTCTATTTCAAAGAAAATGTAGAAGGTAGGACTAGGTTGTTGCAGGTAGCAAAAAGGACACCAGGATGCAAAGGAACATTGAGAAAGGACACATTGCCAGGCAAGGGTCATCAACAATACAGATCTTCCAGCTATGCAAAGGAAGACCTCTGTGGCTTATTGAGAGGAGGTGTATTGCATTTACCATATACATACATACATAAATACATAAATACATAAATACATAAATTAAATAAATAAATAAATAAATAAATAAATAAATAAATAAATAAATATCCAACCTGATATGAGAAACAGGAATCCGCCTCCTGTGAGTCTGGGCAGTATAAATTCCTTTGCTGAGCTGAACAATGTCCACTTGGTAGTGTGGGTACACCCATCATAAATGACCTGCATATACCTTGACATTGTGGATGCATAAACCAAGGTGACACCTACAATCTCCTATCACAACTCTTTCTCTACTTCCTTTCACATCTTCTGGTCCCCCCTGTCTCCTAGAAGCCAAGACTCCTGTTTTCTATCAAGGTCTCTAAAGTTCCAGTTTGGCCCAGTTCTTCCAGAGAGTCCCCAAATGTTCTCTGCTGTTGTCTTATTGCTTCCCTCAGCTAGGAAGTCGGGGTGCACAAATTCTAATCCGGGGAGTCATTCATACTTAGATGCGAGTAGTGGACATGTCTCCTTCTCTCATCTTCTGGTGGGGTTTTCTGTCTCAGCAAACTACCCCTAGCTTATGTAATACGATCAAAGATGCTAAAGTTAAAAGCTTCCCCCTTCCTTGTGCTCAAAGCTCCCTCCCTGGAGGTTACCCATGTAGAAGCAAAGAAAAAAGGAGCTTTGATGGCTTCTGTGCAGCCAATTCTCACTGGTGACTGCCTATCTCTCAACAGCCAGTTATAGGCAGCGCTAGATATGTACACACACACACACACACACACACACTCACGTATGTATGTTTGTACATATGTATATAAAATGATTATACACATCTGTGGGTGTACAATGTGATACTTCAATCTGCACATTCTAATTTGCTTTCTGTTGCCATGGTAAACATCATGGCCAAAAGCAGCTTGGGACAGCAAGGCCTCACGAAGCTCCAGCTTAGCCCATCATGAAGGAGAGTCAAGGCATAAACCTGGAGGCAAGAGACTTGCAGAGGAACACTGCTTCCTGACCTGTTCCCTGTGGCTCCCTCAGCTTTTGGGTTTTGTTTTTACAACTCCCGTCCAGTTGGCACTACCCACAGCGGACTGTGCCCTCACACATCAATCCTTTGCCAAGAAAATGGCCCCATAGACTTTCCTGCAGACCAATCTGATGAAGTCATGTTTTCTCAGCTGAGGTTCCCTCTTCCAGATGACTCTAGCCTGTGTCAGGTTGACAGAAAATTAACACAATGTGCAAACGTTATACAGTGATCAAGCCGTGGCAATTATCACACCCATGGCTTCAAAACATTATCCTGTCTTGGTAGTAAAACATGAAAAGCCCTTCTTCAATGACTACAATAAAAAATAGGGGAATCATCTCTTCTAGGTTTTTTGAAATATAAACTATGTTATTACTGATGTAGTCACTCTACTGTGCAGTCGTATGCCAAAACTTGCTTATCCTAACTTATGTTTGTACCCAATGACCAACTTCTTTCCTAGCTCTCTCCCCTTCCCCACCTTAGTCTCTGTTAATCATTTCTAAAAAGGTTTATACAATATATAGACCTCTATACATCTATACAGTGTCTATGAATGAGATCATGCAACACTTATCATTGGGCACCTGGCTTATTTCATTTAAATGTGTGCCCCTGAGTTTCCTCTATATTGTCACAAATCACAGGAGTGAGGATTGAGGGGGGAGCGTCTTTATCTGTTTATCCACTGATAAACACTTAGGTTAATTTGAGTGCTGGTGGCTCTTCAACAGATTCCTCAAGACATCAGAAACAACAAGCTCATAGCCAGCAATCCTGATGTGCACTACACTGAGTATACACCAGAAGGAAAGGTCAGTCTACGCTCTACTCCGCTTAGTGTGTGCCTACCTGGGAAAGCTATCATCACCACGGAAGCAGAGGAGAGCTGTTCTTTCTGGACTCTTCTGCCACTTAAGATCCCTTTGTTCTGGTTCCAAGGAGCTCTCTGAGACCCTCTGTCATCCAGCTGTTCCCTAGACCCAAGCATCAGGCCTTTGCACTGAAAGGAAGTAACTTGGGACCACCGTAGATTAGGGATCTTTGTGAGGGCCTGGGAGTCTTTTTGTTTGTTTGTTTGTTTGTTTGTTTTGTTTGTTTTTAGATTGGTTGTATAAATATTTTAATAGCAATAGTTCTGTAGTACCCACCAGGAAAAGTTACTAAGTTGTGATAGTATAATATGGTTTCTGTAAATTATAATTCTAACATCCATTTGGCTATGATTTCAGTAGTCATCATCTTGACTCACTGTGCATTGATCTACTTGAACATTTTGATCATTTATCTTGTAATACTCTGAAGAGACGTCGGTTCTCTAACAAATAGAGGCTGGCTACCAGGCCTTGGAATGGAGAGAGAGAGAAAAGCACACCAAGGTGTCTCCACTCTCCTTAAACTGGCTAACTTGGTTCACAGTGTCCACAAGATTAACCTTTAACAAAGAAGACACATACAGCCAATTCTCCATCTACTGCCCCTTGTAGCTGTCAGGCCCACAGGAGAGGGCGATGGGGGAGTAAGAATGACGTTGAAGAGGTGGATGGATTTTAAGGACTGTGTGTCACTTTCATAAATTCTAATCTGGTCCTTTGTATTGTTCTAAAAATGTCTTATTTAAAAAATGGAAACAAACTACAAAGTTCTGTCAGGGAAATTAATCACATTTCCCCACACTATTTCCTATGCAACATGTGGATATCAACCACACCTTTGGTTGCACAATACCAGAATGTGGAAAAAATGCATTCCTCTCTCTCCTCTCCCCCTCCTTCTCCCCCTTACTCCACCCCTACCCCCCACCCTGATGCCTTGTGACTCATACCCTCCCTCCCACGGAAGAACCAAAGTAAACTGTGAGCCTCAGCTCAGAATACCATCTCTTTTAGGCCTTGCCAGGCCCCAGGGCATGTTTATGGTTTAAGTTGGGTGAAAGTGATAATGTCAAGTTCAACCTACTTAAGAAAATACCAGAAGTCAAAGGTGAAACTTAAAGACCAGCAATAAGGCTTAGCAGGTGAAGCCTGCTGTCCTGAGTCCTTATCACCAAGTCCCTCGTGGTAGGAAGGGGAGAAGGGACTTCCGTGCATTTAATGTGACATGCATACACCCCTTATGCACACACCCCATGCACAGACAAATAAACTCATGCAATAAGAATCGTTAAGTGAAATGTAAAATTTGCCCGTGCAAAGCCTGCCTTGTAGACAATCACCCGGTGAATCACTGGACATATAACACGTTGTTGAAGTGTTTGCAATTCTCTTACAGTGTAATTCGAACCCTGAAGAATGAGAGAAGGAAACCACATCTTTACTTTGTTTGTTTAATAAGTACTTTTAAGTGATCATTATGACTTTCCACGGCTGAGTTAATAAAACAATAGCAGGGTGCTATTAAAGTGCCCCAGAAGAAGGCCACAAAGAGGACCGTTACTAACCTCACCAGTAAGTTAGATGCTTGCGTAGAGAAAGGCAGAGAGGCAGAGGTGTCCACACAAAAGAGTATCTGAAGATCTACCTTTTCAATATGTAAATTTAAATATATAGTCAGGAATAAAGCCACTTATATTTAAAGTACCAAAATAATAACTGATCCCAAGGGTTAAGTCACCCTGTACTCTAATGATATTATAGTGACCTGCCAAAATTAACTTTAGAGTCAACAGCTGGGTTCTGTCTAAAATGCCTTCTCTATTTAAGTCACTGTTACACTGTTCATCTCATATAACATATTCACTGATCATTGACGTAGGAAGATCAACTACCTATGCTCTAAAATCAGAGGTTCTCAACCCATGGGTCGAGATTCCCTGGAGTCACCTATCAGATACCCTGCATGTCATTCATAACAGTAGCAAAAATACAGTTCCAAAGTAGTTAGAAAAATAATTTTATGGTTGAGGAACAACAGGAGGAACTGTATGAAAGGGTTGAATTATTAAGGTTGAGAACCACTGCTCTAGACAAAGAGTGATTATCTGGTTAAAGATTCAAGGGGGTGGGGCCCTCCTGAATGGCTCACTTGGCTTGGGGCCAGCAGGTGCTCAGTAAACTTTCCTTAGGTTGAATTAAAAGTACCATAAAAATGAGCAGCCATTTAGCCCCTGACTCTGTGGATAATAGCCCTCTAAAACAAGCTGACCATGGATGAATATTGAAAATGTGAGGGCACATTCTTAAGATGGCTGATTAAGTGCTTTAAAATATCTTTAAGAATAAAAATTAATGAACGCCTAAAGTAGTACAGAAAAAAATACTGGTGTATCTTTTACTAACCACGTGTACTTTGACGTGTTTCTAAGAAGACATGCAAATTAGTTATTTGGATCTTAACATCTCTGGTGCAATTAAAGCAAACACAATAATTCACGAACTATAATCTCCCAGGGCCAGACTATGTGATAATAAATCTTTCCAGAGTTATTTTCAAACATTGGCATCATGCTTTATTAGATATGTGATACATAAATATCTTTTAACAACTTCAGACCAGATAAGGCTTAGAAGTTTGCAAAATGCATTGTTAATAGATTACAAAAAAAGAACAGGGAAAAAAAGTTGCATGTTCCAAAAGGAAAAACTATAGTCCTAACAAATAATATCAAGATTTCAGATCTCCTACAGTAAGAAAAATAGAACTGTCCCACTAATCAAATACCTTTAGTGGAAGGATCCAGAAGTTCCAATGCTTAGAAAGTAGAATGCAAAAGCGCACTCACTCAGCCATTTTATTTCCCAACTTTGGTGAAATATTCACAGCTTTGCCTGACTGCATTCTCCACACACTTTTGTGTTAGAAATATGGTGCATTAAAAATGTTTTAACTGAAACAGTAACTTTGCAAGCAGTGTGACATGGTACTTCTCTTGTATAAACAATAAGTGACCAAAGGTTGGCTCATCATAACCTTTTCTTAGAGGAAAGTCTAAATTCTGAATATATACTATGTGGAGAAACTGACTATGTGTGCATTATTATTACACAACCTCCGTCTCCTAGTCTTCTCGGTCACTTTCACATGGATCAAACTTGCTTCCTAAGGACCCATAAATACTTGTTTCTTCTATGCACTCAACATTTTGGAACTTGATATTTCCCACAACAATCGGTAACAGTGTCCCAACATTGAGCTGACAAAAGAATTTTGCATTACTAAAGAAAATTTAGGGCTATAGTCAAATTCGGAAGGAATAACGACACCTTTTCCTTATACTGAAGGTCTTTTAATATGCACGTCTACATTTAATAAAACCTGCTTGGGAGGGGGAAGCACAATGCTGTACAGTGTCATTTGCATGCAGAAGACCATCGATTATTTTTTTCCAATTAAAAAACGTTCAACTTTACACATTAACAATGCCCATTCTGCTCACCTCAGGTGCTGCTGACTTTATGATTGATGAACAGTTGACAGACTGAAGGATTTCTGAGTTTGTGGCATGGAAAAGCAGAGATTTGAAAAGTTGATTTAGGAAGGATGGGGAAACTATGGACAGAGGCTTTCAGGGGAGGAGGCTTGGGTGTGAAGCAAGAACTGGACCAGTCAGAGCAATTAACATAAGGTGGTTGAATAAATGGCGAATGAATGAACGGATTTGCAAATTAACCTACAATAGGAAAGCAGTAGTGAGCACATGAGAGAACAGAGCCATCGCTGGCAGAAACCAAGGCTCACTTATCTTTGTACTCCTGGTACTTGTTACTGTGCCTGGTACATACCTGATGCTCAAGGAAAGAACATCTCGACGGATTATCGCTCATTTAAAGGCAAAATCTGCCTTACAAACAGGGAGACCCATCTCCTCCACACAGATTTTATATGTGCCAACAGTGGAGCTACAAGCTAGAAAGCCACAGGTCCTCATTTCACTCCCTCTCAGCATTTCAATATCCTCTCTCACACCCAACATCAAGGTAGTGTTATAAGTGAAGGAGCTTGTGGCAGAAGTAAATTTTTACAACCTCAGAGGGACTGCTGGGACTTCAGGGAGGCATCCTAGAAGCAATCAGCCCCCAGGAAGAGGGTTCTGGTTGGACAACCACAAACTACAGTCAGCATAATGACCGGCTTGTCCTCACCACTAGCCAGTTGCTTCTTCGGAGCTCCGTGTTTCTAAAAGCCCCTTGGACACACTGATAACACAGCAAGGACTTTGGGGTGATACTTATAAAAGTCTGAACACCAGTCCTGTCATTTGCTATGCAATACAGGCCCGAAACCCAGGAACAAGAGATGAGAACTTTAAATAATCTTCTGAGATAGGGATGTAGTTCTGCTGTAGAATGTTTACCCAGCATGCTCTGGATTCTATCTCAACACTGGGATGGATGGATGGATGGATGGATGGATGGATGGATGGATGGATGGGCACATGAACAAGCAATCAATCACGCAGGGTACCAACTTTTAAAGGCATTTGGAATCTCAAGGTAAAAATAGCTGGTTGCTTTAGATATCACACACACACACACACACACACACACACACACACACACACATGCACGCCACACAGAGACAGAAAGACAGACAGAGAGAGGGGGAAGGGAGAGGGAGAGAGGGAGAGAGACAAAGAGGATCTACTGAAAAAGCATTGTCTCCTGCCTCCTGAAGCTTGGCTTTGGCTCTGAAATGTCTGTGCTGAGGCTTTTCAGTTACAAGAACAAGAATCAAAACTCCTGAATGTTGAGCTGACCTGCAATATGGATAGCAGAGGGAAGATTCTCAAAATGGGCCTGTGGACATAGTTTTCTGAAGTTATTTGTCAGCAACATCATCAGACTCTGAACCTCAGGGACTGCACCAGCACACAAATGCCCCAGGATGTTAGCTATGGCTCAGGCAAAGACTTCTGGGAGAAAAGATGCAGATTTCTTTGCTCTTATCCCTGTAGACACCAGGCTTCTAAAGAGCCTGTCTTCTGGTCTGTGTGCTCCCTGGAGGACTCAGCCACCAGCACCACTGTCCTTGATACTGTCAAGGGAAAACTGTGACCTCAGGCCACCTCTGCTCAATCCCATGTGAAAGGAGAGCTGAAGAAAAATATTTAATGTAAAAGAATGAGACAGCACTTCGGAAGAGGGGAAAGAGAGGCATGTATAGAGTCAGAGAGAAAAGAGAGAGAAGAAATGAAGAAGGGTGTCAACAGGGAGTAAAACAAGAGACAGAAAATGGGGGAAGGGGGCAGAATAAACAAAACAGCCAAAGGACAACGAGGAGATCTTAAAAGCAAGACAGAGGAAAGCAGCAAGGGAAAACGTTGACTAGAGGAAGGAAGGATGTGGTCCCAGGGAGAGGGTTTCTCTCAGATCCCCTGGCTCTTTCTCTGGTCTGGTCCTCAGGCCTGGTTTTGCAAAAATAGGGTCCAGTGTCTGATTAACACTAGCTGGACCAAATACAACCACATCTCACCCTACTTCTCTACAGCCAGATGCTACTTCAAGTGTCCCCAGCCCTGACCCTTTCCCAGATATGTGGCTCCACCTGCCTAACAGACAGGTCTACCCTGCATGCTTTTATCACCCCCCAGAGACCCTTTAGCTGAGCTGTTTGTCTATATCTAATATACTATATCTATATACTATGTCTATATATGCTCTATATCTAATATACTATGTCTGATATATTTTAAGTTTTCAGATATTTTTTCTAAAGAGTTTATTTAATCTAAAGCTTGGGGGTTTTTTTTGCTTTTGTTTGTTTGGTTTGTTTTTTTGTTTTGTTTGCACTTCAGGCAACTCAGTGATTTAAAAAGAGAGGCCTATATCATCACTTTATCTGCATTCCTGGAAACCTCCTAGTTATTTGCAAAGGGGACCCTTCTGTCCCCCTGTAACATCTTGACCTGACATTCCATATCACTCCAGTCTCTTCATCCTTCAAATCACAGGACAGAGAGCAACTCAGGCAGAGCTTCAAAAATACACATCAGCTTGGGCCCGAGTTACTCATATTCATGAGGGGTCCAAGAAGACAGCTTAGCTCCAAATTCCTCCTACCTCCCTCCACAGAGCCTTCAAAAAAAAAAGAAAAAAAGAAAAAGAAAAAATAAAAGGAAAGAGAGAGAGAGAGAGAGAGAGAGAGAGAGAAGTCCATGCCCTTCCTCTAAAGGAAGCAGAAGTTCTAGGAGATCAAAAGGCTGGGGTTCGAGGAATTAAAAACAAATCAAAACATAGGAATAGGAATTGCTACAGTGTAACAGTGGAAACCTGGCCTAAAGGAATCTCAAATGGGGCAAGGGCAGCTGTGTTGGTCTACAGCTCCAAAGAGCAAAGAGAGGGCTGATGTGCAAGGAGGACTGCTTGCTGGAAGCCCAGTGTCTGTGACCTAGCAGGAGGGAGGATGCAGTCTGGACAGGCAAGCCTTGTGGCCAGGTTAGGGCCAGAGGAATACAAAGCACAAAGTTTCGGCTCTGCTGTCCTCTGACCTGCAGCCTGGGCCCAAAGTGGCTCTCTGCTGTGCCACACCCCCTGTCTGCCATGTTCAATCCCCAAAACCTGACGTTCCCCCTTAAAATGGAGAGTGGACAAGAGAGATTCAATGTGGCTGTCCAACCTGGTTCAGGTGGTCCACAGGGAACAGCCTAGGTCAGTGGGGGCTTCTGAGCAGCCTCTGAGGACCTAACATAGAGCATCTTTGAGGACACCTGCTCTGTCTGTGGGCAGGTGGACAAAATGTTTAAAATAGGAGAAAAGCAAGGGTCAGGACCTAAAGGGATCTCACTCTCTGTTTCTCTGGACTCTCTGTGAGGTGCCTGTGTGCAGGATTTCTGCAGAAGATAGTCCATTTTGTTAAGCCTTTGAATATTCAAATTGAAAGTATCGCGCAATCATTGATTGTCAAATCATGGGTTTCTAGAGGTTTTAAATACTTGGCATGAGGGGGAAAAAACTCAAACCTATACCCGAAGGTATAAAACATTAATTCTGTGTGTCTCCCGATCCAGGGACCTGGGTGCTGCCTCGTGTTTTGTGAAACTTTAAAAATGTCGCATCTCTGCCTTTCTCCCTGCACAGGAGCCTTCCGAGGTGCTAAGTCTCTGAAGCTGCAGCATCCAGTCTCCAGCCCAGCTCCTGCTGACCAGGATGTCCGGTAACTCGGATGTTTCTCCAGGGGTCGGGTCATGAGGGCCAGGGGCACTTGGATCCGAGTGTATTTCCTCTGCTTTTCCTGCGTATAACAGAGAGGCACAAAGTCAGGGAATAATAGTCAGGGCCGGGCATGGATCCAGAGAGTACGCGAGCCCGCTGTGTCGGCTCCCTCTGGGTGGCTGCTCCCCAGAGCAGAGGCCCAGAGACCCATAAGGCCACTCCGGACAATCGCGTCCCCCACGCCCCTGCCTGCCCTTTCACTTTTCCACCTTGGCGTCCTGGGAATTTGGAGGCGCCGACCTTGTGAGCCCAGAAGCGGCGGCGCGGGGGAGCTAGAGGTTCACGATGAGCCCTGGACTGGAGCAGGACGCACCCGGCAGGGAGCTGGGCTGGGGCTGGTCCCGCGTGGACCCCGAGGAGCGCCCGCGTTGCCTGCAGATCCCATAGCCGACCCAGTCAGTGGGGATGGGAGGAAAGGAGACTGGAGCGGAGTGGGCGCGTCCTGGCACTACAGCAAGACAACCGATGCCCAGGACCTGGAAGAATAGCGCACTAACTTTCCTGGGGGATCCTAACTTTCAGGATCTGGATCGTGGGTGGGGGTCTCCCTGCTGTCCAGCCGCTGTCCCTACACTAACCAGGCGAGGCGCTGGTGGCCTGGCACTGTCTCCAAACGCCTAGGCCAGGGGTCATTGTGCTCCGCCCCTCCCCGTGATACTAATAAGCGCTCTCTCCAGGGTCAAGGTCGGGTGGGAGTCACACTGGGCTTCTCTAAGTCAAACCCTACTCGGAAAGTGCCTCTGCCGGGTCTAGCCTGTCCTAACAACCAGCCAGACCTACTCACTGCGCTCTGCCGGGGACCCCCAGGCTGTCACCGGTCCCTCCCAGCCGACCCCCGCCTAGCACGGCCGGCCACTTGGGCTCTCCCAGGTCTCCCGGCCCAGCTCTGCGGGCTCAGGGGCGGCCCCTTCCGGAGGGCTGCCTCCAGGCGACTGCGCGGTCCTAGGGAACCTCGGGATGCCATTTACTCAAGAGCTGCAGCTCTTGCTGGAGAACTCTCCACAGTCCAGTTCTCCAAACGCCTGCGCCGGAAAGGGAGGGGGTGGGAAGAGAGCAACAGAGTCGGAGACTAGAGGGAGGAAGGGGGTGAGGAAGAAAAGACGTTTTTGAAAAAGAGAAAGGACCAACAGGAGACTATTTCCCGATCTTGGCCCCTTTTCTGGGGTCAGTGCAGTAAGTCCCTCACAGGACCAGGACAGACTGACTGTCCCGACCCCTGCAGCTTATCTCAAGGCTGGTTTCCAAACCAAGGGCACCACAGATAAAGGTTGTACTTCCCCAGAAGCCATCATGCCTGGACTTATAGAGGAAAGGGGGGTCGCTGTTGATCACATTATGGTGAGGTCCACGAGATCAGTTTGAAACAGAGAGCACCCCAGATCCACAAGCTGAGCCAGAACCCCAGATTTTACTATTGTAGCCAAAATAGCAGGCTTGTTCGACCTCCCTCCACATTCCAGAGCAGAACAGCTGGTACTGTCCTGAGGATGGGGCCCTGCTAGGGGTGAATAACTTCATAGATGCCAACAGGGACTGTTCCTGCTAGGACCCTGAAGCACCTGCGTGTGCTCACCTAGTTCGAGAAATGTGGGTGTTTTTTAAATTATCTTTTTTAAAAATTCTTTCTTTCTTTCTTTTTTCAATCTCTTTGTGTGTTCTGCAAAGGTGGAAACTTGGTCTTGGGTATCCTAGCCTTACCAAGGGAACCCTCACTGTATATCCCCTTGACACCCAAGCTCTGAGACTGACCACTGACCCTGTTGCCTCTCCCCAGAAAAACCTAAGGTGTATCAAGGCGTCCGTGTGAAGATGACCGTGAAAGAGCTTCTACAGCAAAGAAGGGCACACCAGGCCGCCTCAGGGGCAAACGTAAGCACCACCCTCTCTCTTTCTGTCCCTCCCAGTCCATCCCAGGCCTCATTCAGCCCTGTGTCAGGGAAGATGCAGAGGCCACCCATAAGCACAGCCCTGCTCAGGGATTCTTACATCTGTCCCCAACTTCATCCCAGGTCACCACAGGCAGCCACAAAAACCTGTGGGACACGGTGTAGGGCTCAGGACTGTGGGAGGCTCATCTCTCACTGCTCATTGCTGAGTGGGGAAGGCTTCTTGGTCCTCTGCAAGAGAGAGAGGCAGCCAACAGGTTAAATATGTTTTTCTAGTGTTAAGAGAGAGTATAGATACAGCCCCAACAAACTCATTGAAAAAAAAAACATCTCTCCTAGAAACCCACCTAGTTTCTCTGTAATTTAGGCTCTGAGGTCATGTATATGAAAAAGCAGCAGTCACTGGAAGTCTCTAGAAGAAAAGGCTTCTGCCTCTGGAATACACAGAACTATGACAGAACTGATCTGGGTATTCACTGGGAACTCTGACACCTCACATTCATTACACGAGTGCTCGGGGCAGCTGCAGAACCATGTAAACTAGGCGTGCTTATCCACTGAGAGAGAGTTCAATTTGAAGAGCCTTCTACACGTGACACTGTTATTGCTTGAGGGCAGGTGTGTGTGTGGAGGGAGGATCAGACAGGATTCCAGTCTTCTGTGTTATCACTGGTCTCATCGGCAAGTGATCCTGTGTGAGTTCCATGTAGGACCTCATGAATGGAACTTGGGCACCTCAAGCAATGGGAGCGAGAAACTCTGAAGCGATGGTGAGATAGGTTTCTGAGTTACTGATAACTAAGCCCAGGCCCTCTGGCTTTGGTACTTGCAGACCTGGGCTTCAGCCATACCCAGAGCATCCCACTTAGGCAAAGCAATCCTGTGGCTGTTGGGTTCTCACAATTGGTGTGACCACCCTTGGCTCATAGTAGAGTACAGGGCAAGAGGGAGGATTGCATGTCAGTACTTGACCAGGCTCTGTTCCTGAGAGAAGTCTGATTTGCCACTTTCTGAGTTCCCTGTGAGAATGAAGTAAGCCTTCAGAGCCAATGTCTATTAAGAACATAACACTGCTTTCTGGAATATGCCCTACTGTGCTTCCTAGAAAGTTCTCATCCCTGCCCCTTCCAGCTCACAGGAGTCATGCACATAAAATTTCAATAGGAGACCCAGATGTAAAATCTCTTTCTGAGAATGAACAGAAGAATTTTGGGATTCTGAGACTGCTATACTGTGTACCCAGTCAGCAAGGGTGATAGATAGCATCCCAGGGAGAAGAATGTATGCCTGCTACAGGCAGACCTTTCTAGTTTAACAGAGACTATATCCAACTTGGTCCAACATTAATTAAAGACATCTATGAGAAACAGTAACCCAAGAGAGAATTAATTGAGCCAAACACTGCAAAGCAAGTGTAAATCTACCTTCATTGGCTATGAAGTCAGAATAATAACTGTTGGAAACTTTAAGAAACTAATCATGAATGGCAGTTATAGACTGAGGTAGATATCTAAGTCTCAAGTTGTAGCAGAAGAAAGTATATGTCTCAAACTGGTATAGCTATTTAAAATTTTTATTTCAACCTTATCAGTACACACACACACACACACACACACACACACACACACCACTTCTTTGCCCTTGGGGTAAAGAGAAACTTGAGTTGGTGCTTATCTAAAGATAAAATTTACCTTTCTTCTTTTTAACCACTCGTTTTCCTTTGTTTTGTTTTAATAGGCTTAATGCGTTTTTATATATTGTCGATTGTGGATGTGTGTGCTGTTTGAAATAAGAGAGGCACCATTCTTTGTATTCTGGGAGCAAGGCAAAAAGTGAACCACCAAGGGCCAGAAAGATAATATCAATTAGGACCTTGTAAACATACGTCCAGGAGATAACAGGATTACTGGGAAGCAAGCAAACAGGCCAATGGGGGAAGCAGGGGGTTAAAAGCAAGCTCTACAATGAAGCAGATTAAAAAAATAATAATAAACCCTCCTTCCAAGTCCTCCAGCTCAAGCTGCAGCCAAATATTTGCATAAAGAGCCGGTAAAGGCCTCCAGCTTCCTGGTTCATGACATTACAGCATGGATCGGTTTCAAAATGAACACACCTCCTGTTTGAGCAGTGGCTGGCCGGGCTGCGCCTGCAGTGGCTCAGAGAACAGGAGTGAGTCTACCCCTGCAGCCCCAGAGAGTAGTGGTGAGCTCCCTGTCCTAGCCCAGAGCCACAGCCAGGGCCCCTTTAAACTTTAAAGCCACCACCTGAAATCTAAAAGAAAACAATGCCGGCATTACTCTCGACTAGCATAATTGTCCTTTCAGCTGGAAGTGGCAAGCTGCTTAACTTTAAATGTTTGAAAGGTTCAGCCCCATGAATCTTCAGTATCTAGATACTGTAATTTTTAAAAGCAAATTACATAGAAAATAGAAAAAAATTAATTTGCAAAGAACTATTTGTTCTGGCTATGAACTCAAATGTTTATAGTCTCTGAATCACTATATACTTCAATTTTTTTTCTTATATTTTAAAGGTCATAAATGTGAATATTTTAACTTCATAGATTTTAAAAAAACTAGAAACATGTCTAATTATTACTTATTTCTTTAGGGGAAATTAATTCCTAGGACAAAGAAACAAAGTGGTAGATACAAACTTGAAGAAAATGTATTGACTGTTGTCATAGTTGGGTTAAGACAATGTTAACTTTTACTCATTATAAAATAAATTGTTTAATAGAAAGGCTGCTTGCTGACTTTACTTGAATTGTACTATGTAACAAAAATAAGGACTTATATTAACCCTTATCAAAATTAATAACAACATTTTATCAAGGAATCTGATATTCGTGGGGAAAAAAAAAACAATGCTCAAGTAAGCAAACGAAAAAGCAAATCTCAAACATAATGCTGGCTGTGTTTAAAGTCCAGTTCTTAGAGGAAGGCTTACCGCAGAACAGAGGCGGCTGTCCCCATCGAATCCCCTGCCCAGTTTCCCCAGTGGGAAAGCGCAGCCCTTCCCTTTGCTTCAAGTTCCTCTTCTTGCCTTGACAGCTGTCAGGAAGCAGCGGTCTCCACCTTCCAGACACTACCATGCCATCTTCTGCAGGTCAGTACAACCAGCTTTACGGTTCCCTCAAACCCTTTCAAAAGTCCATCTCAGAAGCCCTTCAGAGCCTGATGCAGGGGTTAAGAGAGACATCACCATTTAATTGGAATCCAACCAATCAGAAGGTGACTCCAGATGCAAGCCCAGAAAGGAAAGACACAGTTTTGTCTTCATTCTGAACTGTCTACTCTGTACCAAGACTCTGTCCTTGACATTTATTCCAGTCGCTGGTCTCCAAGCAACTCGGCTTCACTATAAAAGCAGGGTTTGCTTTAGAATCTTTCCGTCTTTTCTTGGTGCAGTATGGGTTGTAATCAGACCATCCAGGATAATGCCTTTGCTCTTGTTCACCTAGCATGTAGTCTACAGGGGCTTCCTTCCCACTCTCTACTCTCTTCCCAGAAAGCCGTTCAAACAAGTGTAAGTTTTCCCAGCCCCAAACAAACAACTCTATTACATAAACAGTCCTTCCTATGCCACTCAGCAGCTATGAATTTAAGGAGGTCATATAGAAGGAAGTCTGTGCTTATAGCAGTTCCCACCAAATACATCACTTTAACTTAACCTGAAAGGAACCTGAGACCTTTAATGGGCTCCCTCTAAACCTCCCCCCTTTGAACCTTTAAGGCTGATTATCACACACCGGGAATATTCCTATTAACTGGAAAGGGGGCGATGCTTTTTTCAGATTATCCTCATTGTTCTCTATCATATTTTTTCCCATTGTACTCTCATCTTAAAGAGTCCACATATAAGACACTTCTGCCCTTTGTACTTCTTCTGAGCAAAGTGCTATTAATTTGTACACTACATTCTAAGCTTCCAATTGCAGCATGTGCATCGCTGTTTATATCTTTTCTCCAAACCCTCTTCTCAACAATTTAAGTCCCTTATGGAAAAGATTAGGTGAACAACAAGAGCGTAATAATCAGAGAAGTTTCCTTGAGCTGCAGATAGCTTCAGGCATTAGTGCTTTTATAGCCCTGAAGGCTTGTGCTCTTCCTTGAATGTGGCATTTAGATACTGGCTGGGCCACACGCATTCTTTTATTTCAGCCTAACCATACTGAAAGCTATCTATCACATTACTGATCAGATTAATTTCTCTGGGACTTGAATTAACCTAAGACAACTAACACAGTCCAAATTCCAAAAGTGTTTACTTATAAGGAATTTCCCAACCTCCATTTCCCCCTAGATATAATAAATAGAAGAAAACTCTATTCAAGTCTATTTTGCAATTTTTAAACAAAAAATTATTTCCCTTTCTCTTCTAGGACTATATCTTGAGCCTGAACCAATGTCTTCCACACCCAGTTATTTTCAAGCCCGAGAATTTTCCACCTGTGTCTCTTGTGAAGAAAGTCCTAGCTGCCTCGACCAGATCTTTGAGTCCTACCTTCAGACAGACACACTCCCGGAGCCTTTGCTCAACTCTGCACAAATTGCTCCCCACTATTTCCCAGAGAGCTGTCAAGTGGCCCCTTTCTGCCACAACCAGAGCCTGGTAATTCATCCGCATCCTTCCTGGAGCCTGATGCTTGCTAACTGTGGGGTAGAGAGGCTTTTTAGAAGTGTTTGCATCATCTCCTGAGAAAGCATACAGATGTTATTAACCAGGAAATAGTCAGGGAAGCATTTTAAAGTTCAACATGTGGGCACCGTGAAGGGCATAAACCTTTGAATACACATCTTATTATTTCCCATGTAAATGGATGTCTGGCAATAAAAAGGTGCTACTCCTTTTTAAAAAATATCTGTTAAGACATCTGTTTATGTGGAAATCAATAGTTTCAACAATAGCCCTTAGATTTTTAAGTCCTTGAAATGGATCAAGGCTACATATATGTGATACCAACATTCTAATGGGGCCTGGCTTAACTGCTGAACTGGCTCCACTTACTGGCTGTTTGGGCTGCCATAGGCAAAAGAACATATCTAAGCCTGAGATGGTTGATATTTAAGCCTGTGGAATATGCCTTAATCCAAGCACTTGGGAGACATAGACAAGAGGGCTAGTTTAAGGTCAGTCTCAGCTAAATATAGAGTTAAGGTATAGCCTAGGCTACATGAGACCTTCTCTCAAAACAAGACAAAGCAGTCCTAATCTTTGAAAGAATTTGGATTTTTCTATTCTTGGTGGATATCAAATGTTCAAAAATGTGTTCTCTTTAAAATGAGTAAGATTGTTGTTTGTATGTCTTGGGGATTTAAAATATTTTAAACTTTGTAAGGTTTTTTCCTTTTAAAAAGAAATGTGAATACTTTTTATTTTTATTTGTCAAAAGTCTATATTAGGGGAAACTGAACTTAGAGAAGATAGGAAAGTAACTCTACAGAATGTGCATGCATCTTTTCATGGGAACAAAACACACATTTCAGCTCAGCTTCCAAGGTCGGCCACTGTAAACATGCAGAAGTTGTGTTAGGTCTCTGGCCGCTAGCAGAGGAATGCACTGGTGACAGGAGGGGGCGGCTTCTCATCCTCGAGTGTTCTAGATGCTGGGCCTATGAGGACTTGGGTTCTACCTCTGTGTGTTTACCTGGCTGCTCATGGTCAAGGGTGTGGCCCAAGGTGCCACCTGCAGCTTACACTGTGGCATGTAGCAGGATCTGACGTGCAGGTGACCTGAGACACAGTGAGATTTCGTGGTTTAAGAACAAAACATCCTGCAAGGTTTTAACAAAGGAAGGCAGTGGAGCAAGGCAATTGATTGTTGGGAAGGAGAAAAAGAAATCTGGGATGCGGTGTCATGAAATCACAGTCGGCAAATGAGATTACTTCCAAGGACTTAGGTTAAGGGTTTGAGGCTCATTCTTAGCCCTGATGTTCTCACTGTGCATGAGTAAATCCACACTGCTCGGTTCCTTTAATCCTGTCTAAGTTACCCAGCTTTTTTTCCCCTGGTTTTCCTTTCTCTAGATTCCAGGATCGCCTTCGGATTCCTCCAGTCTCTCTGGCTCCTTTGATTGCAGTTATTCACCAACTCAGCTGCCTTCCTACACTCCAGAAAATTACAGCTCTCCTCCTTCTCTGGATTCCCTACACTCCAGCATCCCAGAAGAAGGCTACTTCTGCCAGCATTGGCCTTCTCACCCCCAGGACAACCACTCGTCCCCAGCCACCCCCTCCTCTGTCTGCTACTACGCATCCTGTGAGGCAGAGCATTTGGATGCCCTCAGAACCACAGAGTTCTTCTCCTACTCAGGCATGGACTGTGTGGACTTTGCCCCTCCGGTGGCCACCACTGGCGATTTCTATAAGAGGGAGACAAGCTGTGATGCCTGCTATAGTTAGTAGAAACCATACAAGAATGTGTCATGGGTGTATCTTTCTCTACTGCATCTTGATGACACTTCGACCATTCAACCTTTTCACAAACTACCCCACATATGGTTTACGTTTCACCATTTTCAATCACCTGATAGCTAGCATAGGTATCAACACAATGCCCTCAAACTTGGTCTTGTGACAGTCTTATTTTATACACTCACTGTTAAAAAATTTTTTTTGTATGGCTTTTTCCAGTGCCTTCCTTCTCAGTATAACAAACAAACTCTTTTGTAAACTAATAAATAACTTTGTATAATACATGTTGGGTTGTTTTTCTCAATCTCCAATAGTAGTATCCTTTGATTTCAGTATTATCAACTAACCAGGAAATAACTAACTATATTTGAATCGTTTCATCGTAACTTATTTGTGCACTTAAAACCATTCTAATATGGTGAAAAGACCTGGATGCCACAGAACAGAGGGGCAGGCATTGCTGAGATGCTGAGAACAGAAAAGCCTGCTTTGGTTAACCAAGGATGTACATTTTGAAGCATCATCAGACAAAAATTCGATGACTCACTTACCTCTCATATCCAGCATCCGTCAATGGAATGTTAATGTGACCCAAAGCACACTCCTTACCTACAGCAGTGCCAACCTTGAGGCAACTCTTCTGCATTTCCAAAGTACTGTTCTATAAACTTTCTCCGCAAATATTGAACTTCATTCCCTTGACAACTGCCGTAGTGTAGACCCAGTGCTGGGTTTAGATTCATGCTTATCTTCTCTTCCTGAACTTCTGCCTTAGATCTCTAAATATGTCTTACACATGCTTACATGGGGATTTGTAAGACTGTATCCTTTACAACTGACTTTCAAGAGTCTGAGCCTTCCAATCAATCGAGTGAGGAACCCAGCTGTCTTTCAAAGTCAAGAGAAGCAACTCGTGCAGAGTCAAGCTGCACCCTTTAATCTTGCTTGCGTGGGCCATCTGGAGTCCATAGAGGTAAAATCTGGGGTACATTTCCCATGTCCCTTCTTTCAATACGTGGTATAATATTGGTGCCACAGCTACAGTTCTCTGAGCCCTTCCTGTGTGGTATATACTGTGTGCAGATTTCTCAGGCACTGTCCCATTCACTCACTCATCATAACAACATTGAGAATACATGAGTCTAGGGCTCGGAAACTTAATTCTCCCAGACAGTAAGCACCCAAACCTGAGTCTAAACGAACTCCAAACTCTGTTCCTCACCCTCACATGGGCAGGAAGTCTGAGCCACCGTTTATGAAATACTGGTCAGTACACTATGGAGTCATTTAACCCCACAGAAAGGTCTGTTGTCAGCTGTGTCAGACCTCCCTGAAAGGATCGAACTGTCCAAAAGACACCAGAGCGTGAAGCATTAAAATCTGCGGAAGCCCCAGGGTAGCTGGAGGGCCTAAAGGGAGAAGCTGGGGGTAGCTGGAGGGCCTAAAGGGAGAAGCTGGGGGTAGCTGGAGGGCCTAAAGGGAGAAGCTGGGGGTAGCTGGAGGGCCTAAAGGGAGAAGTTGGGGGTAGCTGGAGGGCCTAAAGGGAGAAGCTGACTGAGCTGCTCCTTGGTGGCTTTCTCCTTATGAGAAGACAGGGGTGCTTTCTGAATGGCACTATCCCTTCTCTCCCTGAGGACTTAGCTAAGGCTTGGGCAAACAGGGCAAGTTCTAGCCTGCCTCAAAGACTGGCTGTGCCACGGAAACAGAACAATTGCTGCCTTTCTAAAGTGCCAATAAAATTAGTCTTTTAATGGCTTGAAATTAAATTGATGCTGGCCTGAAGTCAACAAATACCTCCTATTCGTGCGGTTCAAAGCCACTTCATACTCTCCATGGAGTATGGCTCTAGCAGCTGTCCCCAAGAGAGAGCAGAGGCACAAATGTTGTCCAGTGATTGGTGTTAATATGTCTCTGCCCTAGATTACATTTCTCCTCCTGTTCCTGCTTCTCCTCTTTCCCATTTCTCTTCTTCCTCCTCCTCCATTTTCCTCCTTTCTCCATCAGTTTTGTGTGTTCTGAATCAACTTCCTTCCAGTTTTAACAAAGGATACTTTTTGCACCCTGATTTTCTTGTTTCCCTCTCCCTCTCCCTCTCCTTCTCCCTCTCCCTCTCCCTCTCCCTCTCCCTCTCCCTCTCCCTCTCCCTCTCCCTCTCCCTCTCCCTCTCCCTTTTTCTCAGGGAGGCATGCACACATTTCATGTATATGCATATGTGGGTATGT